>OU343119.1:3012401-3429901 GCA_910594885.2 Bibio marci | reverse complement strand
TAATTTTGTAATACTATTTTTATTTTGATGCCTCGAATACTTTCAGTTTTATTTTCCTCGGCTACTTTGTGTGTGTGCGTGCGTGCGTGCGTGTGTGAGACGGACGGAGAGAGAGAAAAGAACTTTTGGGTTCGATTTTATTATTATTTTATACGAACATAAAATTTATTGTAATATAATAACACACACACACACACACACACACGCATAAATAAATAGAGATCCCGTTTTTGTGTCGATGAATTCGATAAATTTTATATTTTAGTAATTTATATCCGTATTCGATTTGGTTGCGTACAATATAAATCGTATGTATTCGCTCTCTGTTCGCCATAGGTACGTAGCTATAATTTTACGCGTACAAGATTGTTAATTTACATTAATAATAATAAAATATAGTATTCCATGTAATTATTCGATACACTAAAAATGTACGGTAGAACATGAAATATAAAAAATAATCAAATAAATAAGACTTCCCTTGGGGTATATCCGTTTGCATTCACAATTTTTTCGGTTTCCATTCCCGCATATTTTTTCATTTCATTTCATTTCATTTGTTTTTGTTTTTGTTTTTTTTTTTTCTACAGATTGTTGTTGTTTTTGGGTAAAGATAGCGATAATGTAATTTTATTTTGGCAAAAAAACAAAATATAAAAAGGTATTATTGGAACAGGGTGTCCAACAAAGCGGTGCGCATTGCGGCAACGGAGTGATGGGATGAATGGATGGATGGATGACATAATTCGGAGCCGAAATGACTAAATGACACTTTTCGATATGGGGCTCTGTTTTTGAGATACGGCACTAAGACTATTTCTCTTGGCAGTCTCATCACTAATGGACCAATGACTTCGAACGTAAGGTACATAAAGAAATTTCATGGTAGACCCAATTTTTTAAAGAATTAAATTCGGAATTAAGTTATAAATGTTTGAAAAAGAGGGCAGAGTAAATGAAGAAATAAAAAAAATTAAAAACTTAAAATTATAGCTATTGGGTCTTTTGTTAATTTTTGGGCGTATTTTGGTAAGAAAAAACAGATTTATTTGAAAGTAACGGTACATTAAATTTTATTTTCAAAGTATTTGCCATCAGGCAGCTACAACCATTTGGACCATCTTTGTGTTGCAAATTATGGATTCGCTTACACAAGAACTTCTTAGGTTTTTGAAGCAATCCATGAATCGAGTCATTTTTTTCATTTCTTCGTATGAATTGAACCGGTGTGCAGAAAGGGCTGACTGCATCGACCGGAATAAATGGTAGTCTGATGGAGAAATGTCTGGTGAATGTGGCGGGTGGGGTAGGACTTCTCAGCCAAGTGCTTCTAACGTGCTTCTTTGACTGATCTTGCAACGTGTGTGGTCTAGCATTATCATGCTGCGCAGAATCACACGATCATGTCTGTTGGCATATTTTGATTGTTTTTGAAACAATGCTCGGCTCAATTGGATTAATTGATCTCGGTAACGTTCAGCAGTGATGGCATGTCCCGGATTAAGCAGCTCATTGTACACTACATCAAGCTGGGCTCACCAGATACACACCTGGGGCCTGGTTCACCTGTCTTCACACCAATTCTTTCAGACGTTTTGGATTATCGTAATGGATCCACTTTTCATTACCAGTCACAAAATTCGATGCAAAATTGAATGTCTTTGAAGCAATATTTTACATAATGTTTTTCGATTGACTTGTTGTCTTTCCGTCAATTCATGTGGTACCCAATACGATAGTTTTTGGACCATTCCCATCTTCTTTAAACGTTTTGGAAACACTTGTACTTGGGTAACATCTAATGCCAATTCTAATTTTTCTTCCGTGCGAACATGGATCTTCATTAAGTAAAGCTTCCAATTCTTTGACTTCAAATTTTTTTGGTGCTATTTTATCACTAACATCAAAATCATTATTTTTAAACCGTCGTCTAAACCAATACTGTCACAATTATTTAAGTGATGGGAAATGTTCACCATAAATTTGTAATAAATGTGCGATAAGTTTCTCTGCTGCTGTTTTCTTCCCGAATATATATTAATTACTTAATTTTCCATTTTTAATCAGAAATTGTTTACACTTCAACGAAAATGTCAAAATACTGAATATACTGAATACTGAAAGGTGGAATCAACTACTACAAAATATCGAAGTATTGCCACTACTTCACACTGCGTACAATCAATACTGCTTAGGACACCTATCAGATTATCCTAAGGACTTAGTTATACACCCAATATTTCTATAACATTAACTTTTTTAGTTAAAATACCTGTTTTTATATTTCATTTGTGGTAACCTAAAGTTCATGCAGAGGCTCCTATTTCAGGTTCAATAATTTTGGTTGGAATTTTATTGAAGTTAGGTGGATATGGATTATTGCGGGTGTTACCATTTTTATTTGAAATTTGAATTAATTATGTCTGAATTTTTTTAAGATTATTCGGAGGATTAATTATTAGATTAATTTGTATACGTCAAAGTGATTTAAAGGGTTAATGGGTGGTTTATTCTTCAGTGGCTCAAATAGGTATTGTTTTAAGAGGATTAATAACTTTAAATTGCTGGAGAGTCTTATTTTGTTACACTTTAATAATTGCTCATGGCCGGGATTATGTTCTTCTGGTGTATTTTGTTTAGTTAATATTGTTCTTAAGAACGGTTAGTCAGACGAAATTTTTTGATTAGTAAAGGGCTATTAAATTTTATATCTAAACTAAGTTTATGATGATTTTTATTATGTTCAAGAAATATATAGTCGCTCCGGTCTACATTAAATTAATTGGGCGAAATTGGGCTACTAAATAGTATCATTAGATGATCCCGAATTTCTATATTTCTATTAGGATTAGTATAATTTTTTAGTGCAGCCTATACTTTGTACACATATCTGCTTTCAGTCAACAAGTGGACACATTTCTAGTTATAATTATATTCGATAATTTTTACTATTAATTTTGCATTGATTGCCTTTAAATTTGTTATTCATAAAAGCTGAAGTAGTAAGATTAAAATGGCTATAATTTATTTGAAAATAGTGAAAATTAGTTGTACTTTTTTGACACAAAAATAATATATGTTGCGCCGTTAGATTTGAAAAAAAAAATCTTCATTTTAGTATGAAATTTTTGAAAAACGCTTCGTCCGGAAATATGGCAATTCATTTGTGAAAAAAATACAATAAATCTAAAAATTAAAATGAAAAGTAGATTTAAGTGTTGAAGATATTCTCTTAAAATACTTTCCCCATTTAAATATATCAATCAAAGTTTATGTTGGAATTGCAATTGCGAAAGAAAAACGGCGAAGCGTTCGTCACCGATTTAATGGTGTATTCTTTATTTTCGCTAAATTGTTAGACGAATCTTTACGTTTTCCTCCGCATTTTTTTTTTCCCCCTTTTTTGAAGAAACATCGGCCCAATTTTACCCACTCTATATTTTTAAGCTTGTGCTGTATGCCAAATTCTACTACCGGTACTGACGGGATACTTGAAATGTTGATCGTTAAGTTCTAAACCAAGCAGAACATGACACATGTCAATTATATTAGGTTATGTTACCATTAATAATATAATAAATTTTGACATTTGTTTTCTATATATTCACGATAATCTACGATTTTGATTTGAAATGCATACCATATTTCCGGACAGATTTCCGGATTATTTATTGTTCAATAATTTGAAATTAAAGTAAGTGAAAAAAAAAAATTTCTAATAACACAATTCAATTCAAAATTTAATTCTCTAAAAAATTGGGTCTGTATTTTCATTACTTTCGAAGTTATTTTGGTCAATAAATGATGAGACTGCCAATAGAAAAATTCTTAGTGCCGTATCTCAGAGCCCCAAAATCGAAAATTGTCATTTAGTAATTGTGATTCCGAATTATGTCCCACCCCATCCATCGTCCATCATTCCCTTGCAGGAATGCGCACCGCTCGTTGGACACTCTGTATAGTAATATTTTGGAAAATATTTGTGTATGAATTGCATAACGACGCTTATATAAAGAAATTTTGTGGTGGATGGAGGTATTATTTTGGTGGTATCACAGTGACGAAGGCTGAAATTTTTGCCGAACAATTGACTTTTTTTAATAAATTTCATCAATTTCTAATTATTTAATTAATTTCCAATGTGTGTTTGTGTGTGTGTGTGTGTGTGTGATGGAAGAAGAATTTTTTTTACGATCGCTTCATTGCTTCAAAAGCGATGATCGGTTATCTTCAATGTGATATTAAAAACTGAAGGTTATTGCTCTCGCTCCTCGTCACGGATTTTGGTGGTGGTGTTTATTTTGGTGTATATATTTTTAGTTGCAATATTTACAGTATTTTATTTAATAAGCTCTGGATTGTTTTAATGGTTATGAATTAATGGTTCTATGAAATTAATACACACACACAATGCAAGAGAAAAAAAAACAAAGATCATAAGAAATATTCCACTCTCGGCCGATTTTCCGACACTGTTGTTCTGTGAATCGATGTAACAACATGCTCCAATTAATTTTAATTTTATAGTTTTATAGTTGATCAATTATAAAGTATTAAACCATATTTAAAAATAGCTATTTATAATGAGAAGATTGGATTAGAGTAAAAATTATAAAATCATCTTTAAATATCAAATAAATTATTATATGGAAATTTTTTTCTATACGAAAAATTTATATAAGAAAAAAAAGTTCTAAAGAAGAGGAATCCCAAAAAATAACTATAAAAAATAGTCCATAAATTAAATCATATAATTTTTTTTTATCTTTGGTAATTTATGAACAAGAACTGAAAAAACTATAAGAAAAAAAAACATTGTTAAACGTGTGAATTAAAACATTATTTTTCAATAATTATATTAATGATGTTTATTTTTACACAATATTATTTGTATTTGTACCATAAGAGATTCGCCCATATTAAAACACATGTATTAAAGCTATAAAACTATGTGTGTGTGTGTGTTAAATAAATAAATATATCCATCCCAGTGGGGAACCAGTGGCTCATGTGCTTGTACTATGATAACATCGATGATTGTGTGTTACTTACTTCTTCGTCAGCCACTACTATTCCATTCTTGTAATACTTTCTAGAGCCGTGTACTTTTGTATGTCTTTGGATACGGTAACTTGGTTCTCTAGTGAATGAATTGTGAAATGGTTGCGTTTTTCATGTGGCACAGAACGAATTTAACACTAGATTGCCCACGGAAGTCATTTTGACTGCTTTTTTTAATTTCAATTAGACACAATTTCTTAGAATTTTGTGGTGACTTTTTGTACAACCGTATAAATGCGTTTATTAATAATTGTAATTACCTCCCCCCTTCTTCATTTCCGGTATATACTTATATGTGTGTGTGTGTGTGTGTGTGTTATACCTATATTGCCCAAAAGTAGTCATTTTAACTGTTTGGAAAATTTTTTAAAATAATCAAATGACACTTATTTTTGACAGTTGAGTAAATTTTTTGATATCACCAATTCGGCTCTGTATTTAAATAATAGTTTTCATTTTATTTTTCGATTTACGTCACATGATAACATTTACAAGTACATGATAAATTGTCGAATTGGACAGAGGCTTGATAAGTTGCAGTCGCTCAATAGGCTAAAAGTAGTACTTGTTATTCGAATTTTTATGCAGTGACACTTGTTCGGGGGTACAAGTTGTTTATTTTATTACTTTTGCGCCTTAAAATCATAAAGGAAATGTCGACTAGACTAGTGAATTATTGGAAAAGCTAACGAACCTAAGTGAAGAGTGCTCCGATTTATAGAAGCGGATGCATAAAATTCTGAACTATAATCTGAAGATGAAGCGGATTATATCGAAAGTGAAACATCTGACATCTGAAGCTGGCGATGAAGAGTCAATCACTAATGATGAAAATGAAAGTGTCATCAATATGTGTGTAGGAAAAGGTGTGTACGGTGGCGAAGTAGTTCAGACTCTGATGAAGAAATTGAAAACATCTTTCAGGATGGTACTGTGTGATCAAACGATGTGTGACGAAGTTGGTATTCCTGGAAGGTTACCAACGACTTGTATTTTTAAGGATGTGAAATGGCCAAACAGGTTACGCAAAAAGGAAATATTATGGCAGATAATCTTATCAGCGCATTCTCTTTGATACTCAGAAAACATAATATTATCAAACATATAAAAAAAAGTGCACAGAAGAAGAAGTCCGTTGAGGAACGATTCAGACAACAGCATTACCAGAAATATGTACATTTATTCGGATTTAAAGTGAGGCCTCGAAATTTTTAACACAAAAACTATGGCCCGAGAAAAGTTCAAGCAAATCCTATAATTTATTCGTTTTGACAAAAGAACAGAAAGAAGTAGGCGCCGTCAAACAAATAAATTTGACTTGGTTTTGTAAATTTTGGGACAAGTTCATTGGAAATAATGAAGGTTGCTATCAACCAGGACATAATATAACAGTTGACGAGCAATTATTTCTGTCTGGTGCAGGTTTACACACTATATATGCACGACCGTAGCTTTCATATGAACAGAACGAACATAAAAACGGGGTGCGTATGATTTAGGGGCACCGAAAACTGAATTAAAAAAACGCTAAAATCATCTCACAACTCAATTTAAAATTCATATTACTTTCCTACGTAGTGTTTCGGGGTAACGTTTTTAGTACTATCTCGGGTTGTAGTTAATATTTTTATTTATAGAATAGAAAGCAAATACAAGATGAACGGCTAGAGAACAGATTGTATATATTATTTTGTCAATGGATGTAATCTCAACCCAAGATATTACTATTAAAAACGTTACAACCCGAGATTGGCTCGGGGTGAATCAATTTGGCGTAATCAACTCACCCCGACACAATTTAAACCCGTAGGATGGGTTTAACTAAAATAGAAAACCCTTAAATTAGTTACTTTCATTAGTTTTTTACTTCAGGAAAAATTTAACCATTTGGAAGTCGATTTTTGCTGGAAAATTAAAGCGCAGTTTATATTCTGCACAGGGCGCAAAATTTGCTTGGCACGGTCCTGCGTATATGCCAAATAAACCCAACAAATTTGCTATCAAATCGTGGTTTGCATCAGAAGTTAGTTGGAAATATATTTTTCGAATGGTTTTGTTCCTTATTTGGACAACGATGAACAACGACCATCGTCAATGCTTCGCATTAGTGAACATGTTGTTCTGAAACTTGTCAGGCCCATATACAATCTGTGGAAGAAATATTTGGAGCGATAAATTTTTCACTGTTGAATGTCACTTGCAACAAAATGATTGGCCAAAAAAAAAACAACTCTAGTTGGAACTATTAGAGGAAACAAAAGAGAAGTACCCAAAGCAGCCAAACAAACGAAGGATAACATTACTCACTCTGCAATATAAATCAGAAAATTGTGTTCCTACAATATATATTAGAGCAAACCAACTAAAAGAGTAGCTGTTCAAAGTTCTAAGCATAAATTTGTGAAAATTTGAAAAAAGTATTAAAAAATATGTTACCGTTGAATCTATTCAATTTTATAACAGCACAAAATTTGGAGTTTGATATGGCGAATCAAATGGCCAGAAAATATACAGTAATAGATAGTTCTCGTAGATGAACCCATCCAAATATTTTTCAATATTTTAGATTTGGCTACTGCAAATGCTTGGATCCTTTACAAAGAAACGACAGCCATACTAATACAACGAAACGAAAGTTCTTATTTCAATTAGCCGAACAGTTGGCCACCGAATACAGAGCTGGAAAACAGAAAAACAATCATCGGAACATAAAGACCCACAACGATCGAACTGCAACTGCAGTAATATGAGAAATTATTCCAAATCCAGGTAAAATTTAAAAATATAAACTTCTGGATGGCCAAAAAATCAGGATAAATGTTGATATAAGATAGGGTCAGCCGCTCCTATAGTGACAAAAAATGAAGTATTTAAATTTCGATCGGTTAATAATATGGTGATTGCGCCTGCTAAAACAGGCTATGATAGAATAGTAATAAAATATCAGTAATAACAACAGATCAAACAAATAGGGGCAAATGAAATCCCAATTGATCGTATATTATTGACAGTAGTAATAAAATTTACAGCTCCTAGAATAGATGAGATCCCTCTGCTAGATGAAGAGAAGCAATGTGCAACACATTCTAAAAAAAAAACTTTGTCAAGTGTCGACTTTGCAGCCAACAACAAAACAAATAATATATATTTGAAAAATGTCAAAAGTAAGTGGTTGAGGTTGAGATGTACCACATAAAAAGATTTCCACTTTCATTTCTAATCTAATGACGAATGATATAAATTACAATTGTGATGAAGAACGTAGAAGACATTTTTTTTTAATTAAAAATTATGAAATTTTTGACTGTCTCTCAGACTGTTCCAGTATCTGGTTCTAGTTGCAAAAGAAAAGAATGCATGGAACAGCATGGTGTGTCTATTTTTTTTCTCATTCACACCTATTGAAACCAGACACACAAACATGTGTACGAAAAAGAACATAAAAAATGTATATAGAAGAATGAATGAACTCAACTCAATCCATCATATAACAAATCAACGTACTTTTTATGTCTATACATATGATTTTAATTTTAAGATCAAGTGGAACAAATAAATGTGTATGTTTTGCCTAAAATATGTAGTAAATGTAAAAGATAAAATTGATGTAGATAATAATGACGGGCATCGAACCAATCCACCATATAAAGTTTTAAGGTATTTTTTGTGCCTATATATATATATCAAATACGTGTTACAGATAAAGGTTATTCGGAGGATTAATTATTAGATTAATTTGTGTACGTCAAACTGATTTAAAGGGTTAATGGGTGGCCTATTCTTCAGTGGCTCAAATAGGTATTGTTTTAAGAGGATTAATAACTTTAAATTGCTGGAGAGTCTTATTTTGTTACACTTTAATAATTGCTCATGGCCGGGGTTATGTTCTTCTGGTGCATTTTGTTTAGTTAATATTGTTTTTAAGAACGGTTAGTCAGACGAAATTTTTTGATTAGTAAAGGGCTATTAAATTTTATATCTAAACTAAGTTTATGATGATTTTTATTATGTTCAAGAAATATATAGTCGCTCCGGTCTACATTAAATTAATTGGGCGAAATTGGGCTACTAAATAGTATCATTAGATGATCCCGAATTTCTATATTTCTATTAGGATTAGTATAATTTTTGAGTGCAGCCTATACTTTGTACACATATCTGCTTTCAGTCAACAAGTGGACACATTTCTAGTTATAATTATATTCGAGAATTTTTACTATTAATTTTGCATTGATTGCCTTTAAATTTGTTATTCATAAAAGCTGAAGTAGTAAGATTAAAATGGCTATAATTTATTTGAAAATAGTGAAAATTAGTTGTACTTTTTTGACACAAAAATAATATATGTTGCGCCGTTAGATTTGAAAAAAAAAATCTTCATTTTAGTATGAAATTTTTGAAAAACGCTTCGTCCGGAAATATGGCAATTCATTTGCGAAAAAAATACAATAAATCTAAAAATTAAAATGAAAAGTAGATTTAAGTGTTGAAGATATTCTCTTAAAATACTTTCCCAATTTAAATATATCTATCAAAGTTTATGTTGGAATTGCAATTGCGAAAGAAAGACGGCGAAGCGTTCCTCACCGATTTAATGGTGTATTTTTTATTTTCGCTAAATTGTTAGACGAATCTTTACGTTTTCTTCAACATTTTTTTTCCCCTTTTTTGAAGAAACATCGGCCCAATTTTACCCACTCTATATTTTTAAGCTTGTGCTGTATGCCAAATTTTACTTACGGTACTGACGGGATACTTGAAATGCAGTAGAAACGTCTTTGATTGCACCGTGGTTTTGTGGCGACACGTCAAGACGACGTCGGTGTGAACCCGTCATAGGTTTGTGTTCAGCAAGGAACACAAGCAGATAACGGTTCGCATCGACAGTGACAATTAACTGACAAAACTTATTAAATTGACGGTTAAACGAGACGCGGACACAGGAGACGATTACAAAGAGCCACGCTGACAGAACGTTAAAAATAAATATATTATTAAATAAAATAAATTGTAGAAGAAATAAATATTAGAAAAAGTGGAACAGTTAGTTATTTTAGTAATTATAAATCCTAACTTCTATATCCCACAATTGGTGACCCCGACGTGATGAACTTGTTCTCTTTCATGTGCTGTAATAATTTTTCTAACACACATACACACACACACATGACGTTGTTCTTTTGGTGGTCAATTGTTTATATTTAGAATCTCTTCTTTCTAAGTTTATCAATTTCTGCGGCTAAATTTTCCATATTCGTTTTGTCATCGGTATCAATTTTATTTATCGTTAAAAAGTGGATCGTTGATCGTTAAGTTCTACACCAAACAGATCAATGCACATGTTAATTATGGTATTTTATGTGCCTGTATATATTTTAAATACGTATTACAGAAAAAAACAATATAGAATTTATTCACACCGGTTTCGGTTTGCTGTGTTTGTGGGTTTAGAATTATTTTTTTTTGTACGTACGTGTAATTGTAGCAAAATGTGTTAGTAATAATGAATTTGTAATGTTAGTAATGATGAATTTTATTAAAAGATAAAGAAAATATTTACTATTTTTTGTTTATTGTTTAATCATATTTATAGTAAAATAGATACACTTAAGCAATAAATTTTTCTTACGGAAGCACTCATTCCGTTCGATATATGGAGGATTCGTGTCTGTGGTGTATACAAAATTTCAGTTTTTCTAGTGTTAATAAATTTGCTTTGATGAATATTTTGTTGAATTAATTGATAAGCACCGCATTCATGATAATTTAAACTATACGCAGCCAAAAAGTCCCACTGGGATACTACACAATGTATTGACAAAACTCTCAAATCTTTATAGGCAGTTGATGTGGTGTAGTATTATAACAACAACAACAACAACAACAACAACAACAACAAACCTATTACTTTTATATTATTGATTAAATAAATAATAAATTAAAATCTAAGTTCGGATAATGAGTTTTTTTGTTTTGTTCCTTTTCTCGTTGTCGTTCTCGCGTGCGTCTTATTGTTTTTTTTTTCCTTTGGAATATGAATGAAATTTAACAAAAAACACGTTTTTTTTCTGTATTTTTTTTTCTCTATAATTAATTTTGATTATGTAAATTTATTCTTCCGGGTGGTAAAATAACACGTCGCTTGATGTTGCGGCAGCCAGCAAAAATATTAAATTCGGTTATCTTCTATCTATCGATGGATGCGTTTGTGTGTGTGTGTGTGTGTGTGTGTGTGTGTGTGTGTTAAAAGTGGTACAAATTTTTAAATTTTTATTGAGTTTTTATAGTAAAATTCTGTATTCTTTATTGATAGAAAAGATATAGAAAAACCATTCATTGTCTGATGATTTATTTGTTTTGAATAATGAAACCTGAAAAAAAATGTTGTTTGGAAACTATTTCAATGTTTATATTATTTGACTTTTTTTTGTATTAACTACTGAACACAAATATTGTACTAATTTGTAATGTACATTACAACACCAACATAATACGCACGTTAAACAGAATAATTTACTAATTTTATTGAGTAATAATCGTGAACCTCTGCCACCCAAATGTTATCGTATAGTAGAGGAAAAGAAAAACAATCCTCCTCCAAAAAACCAAAAATATCATTAACTTCTTGAATAACATACGTTTTACGCATTATTGTTTCGGTTGTATTAAAATCGGTGAACGAAATTCATGAACTATAAATGGAAAAAAAAACCAACCCACAATAAATTCCATAAAAATAATAATAATAATATCTCATAAAACATTTGCTTTTAGTTTTTATCATAAATTTTTATTGTATTTTTTTTTTCCCATGAATTATTAATAATTTAATCAAAGAAATGTGAAGGAAGAATATTAAGCGAACGCATACAATTTTATGTGTTTTGTTATTTTACGGGTACGGTATGTGCAAGGAATAATCATTTTTAAATTGAAAATTAACACAATCACATTGTGCAATCGGAATGGGTATGTTGGATGTAGCATAGTTGCAAAGCCAGTTGCGGCCGAAGGCGTTCACAGGGTTGCGGATAGTGGAACGGGGCCTATGTTACTTATGGGTTTTGCTACGAAGAAAGAACAAGTAACCGTGCCGACAATCTGCCACAGCTGTGTATGAGAATTATTTTGGGGGTGTTGTGTGAAAGTAGCATTCGATTAAAAAACGGAGTTAATCATTCAGTGATTATACACAGTAAAGGCGAATCAATGGCGCTAATGTAACTACTTTCGGAAGAGGTAATACTCTCCTGTAAATGACCCAACGAATTTCCGAAATGATTTATTAGGTTGAACGTATATGGTTAACTACCAATTTCGGAAAAACAACCAGTTATGAATTCTACAACACACGGCCTCGGATCGGACAGGATAAACGAGGCAACGACTCAAGCAAACGAAAATTTAAGGACGATGATTTAAAACTTGCATTTTGGAATGTTAGAACTTTGTTGCGACACGGTGCTTTAAGAGCACTTACTCTGATACACTAAGAAAAGCCAAATTGGATATAACAGCTATCGAAGAAACTGGGTGGCGCGGCAACAAAATTTATTGAAAGGAAAAGGATACAAATTTTATTACAACGGCAACGATTGTAGTAAAAGAAGAGAGATGGGAACCGGTTTCGAAGTTTTTGGTAAAGTAAGAAATTCAGTAATTGCTTTTAATTCGATTGATAAATGCATTTGTACACTATGAGGGAAAGAAGGAAATTTTTCAATTTGAACCTCATCAATGTGGATGGACCCACCGAAACGAAAACTGATGAGGTTACGGATGAGTTTTATGAAAAACTGATAGAAACAGGGTCAAGACATTAAGATCGTCTTATTAGACGATTTTAATGCCAAGATGGGAAAGGAAACAATATATATCAACCAACTATAGGTAAACGAACAGTCTTCATAAAACAACGAATGAAAATGGGCTAAGATTGATTGATTTTGTCACGTCTAAAATCATGGTCATTAGTGGTTCATTCTTCCCACATAAAGAAATTCATAAGATGAACGTGGAGGTCTCCAGATGGTAGAATAAATAATCAAATTGATCATGTACTAATTGATGAACGTCACTGGTCAAATATAATGGATGTTCGAACTTGTCGTGGTTTAAATATTGACTCAGATCATTACCTAGTTCGGATAGTGCTAAGAGGCAAAATTTCCGCCAGTAATAACACACAACCCGTAGGATTGAAATGGGAATTGGAGGCTTACCAGCAGGAAACTAGTATAAATAGTATGTGGAAGAAATTAATATCATGCGTTGAAGGTGCCGCAACAGAGGTTATAGGAAAGTTGGATGGGTAGTAAGAAATGAGTGGTTTGATGATAAATGTAGAAATGCTCGGGATGCAAAAAATGCATCCAGGCTGAATTGATTTGTAAGAAGAAACGAGAATTGGAACGAAGGGTTTACGTGGAAATAAAAAAATTTAACAGGAACAATGATAATGGAAGATTGTACCGGAATGTCAATCGTTTTTGCCACAGATTCAACCAATAACTGTGTTTTGTGCAAAAACAGAGATGGTCAGGTTATGGCGCCGTAGGAAAGGTGCCTCAAAAGATGGGTCGAGTACATTAAATAAATATTAAATGTGAACACGCCAGTGTATACTGTGGAAGATGTTCAATTTCAAACTGTCCATCTATTTATAGCTGAAGCATCAATACATGAAGTAAAGAATGTTATTCAGAAGCTCAAGAATAATAAATCACCTGCGGATCTGATACCTTACCCCAAGTGAACTCTTTAAATATGGTGGAAATGCATTATGTTATCAAGTGCACGAGCTAATTGTAAAGATTTGGAATAATGAACAGGTGCCAGATGAGTGGAAGGATGGTATTATCTGTCCATTGGACAAGAAGAGTGACAAATTAGATTGTAACAACTACTTCAGAGGAATAACTTTATTAAACATTAGCTATAAGGTATTTGCTAATATACAATACCATAGACTTCTTCTATACGCCAATGAAATTATCGGAGAATACCAGTGTGGTTTCTGGGCACATCGATCTACATCTGATCAAATATTTACTGTACGACAGATCTTGGAAAAGTGTACGGTATTCAATTTTCATACACACCATTTGCTTGTTGATTTCAAGCCGCAATAGTTCAAAGTTATGGAAAATTATGGAAGAGTTTGGTATTCAAAAAAAAAACCTAATAGATTTGGTTGCCATGACGTTTAAAAATGTGAGGTCACATGTACGAATCCAAGGTAAATTATCGGATCACTTTGAGACGGTTGATAGACTACGACAATGCGACCCATTATCAACAGTACTATTTAATATTACACTGAGGAGAAGGCAGTGAGGGGCTTAAATATTGATAAACAAGGCACGATTTTCACAAAATGGGGTCAATTATTAGCGTATGCGCTGATGATATAAACATCATGGGTCGAAATATGATAACTGTCAAGGATGCTTTCGAATCGTTACAAAACGGAGGCATCGGGTCTGGGTCTCACAGTGAATGCTGACGAAACAAAATATTTGGTGGCGGTAACGAATGCACATCAGGAATTCCAGATCAAACTCATTTAATATTGGAGAACACAATTTTGAAATAGTCAATAGTTTTGTGCACTTGGAATCGTTGATAAATGTAGAAAATGGTATTGAAGAGAAAATTCGCCGTAGAGTAGCAAATCTGGAAAGAGATGTTACAACGAGATCTTAAGTGCAAGTTATATTCAACATTTATACGTCCAATATTAACGTTTGGGTCGGAGGCTTGGTGCCGGACACAGAACCAGGAACAATTACTTTGGATTCGCGAACCAAAGGTACTCCGTGGCATATTTGGTCTCGCCGTCAAAGAACACAATGGTTGGAGGCGAAGATACAATTTTGATTTAGACAAATTGTACGTTCAACCAAATATTGTTTATAAATTTATAAATATTTATAAAGATCCTTAAAATTCGGGATTGGAAGACATTTCGGATGCGGGTACATCAGGTTGGCGAAGCGTGTTGGAGAAGGCTAAAACCACACTCGGTTTATAATGCCATGGAGTAATTAAGTAAGTAACATTCAATCGTACCATTTTCCTAATTCTTAAATGTATTTGTGTGAAACTCTCTGTGTGTGTGTGTGTGTGTGTGTGTTGACATCGAATTGGTTCGATATTTTAATATTTTACTTTACTTTTTATTGACAATTAATTTTAAGAACTGAAATCATTTTGTTGGTTGTTGGGGTCCATGAACATGTTTCTTTAAAAAAAAACCATGCTGTATAAAATATTTCGTTGGCCAACAATTAATGGTACACTGTACCAGGCACCATCTTCCACATCATTACAATTTTGTTTCTCAATCGCTAAACATTTTTCTGCATAAGACGTTTGCGTGTGCACTATTTAATTTGTTTTGTGTGTATATTTAAGGGATGCTTCGTATATCAGGTAATAAGTTTATCTAATATTCCAAATAAATTTTTAGTTTTTAATCATAAATTTTTCAAATTAGGCAACGCTTTCTTTTCACAATTTTTATTTTTTCCCTAAATCCACATAATACCAATAGCAACATTTTTATATTTGGAGTGAGTGGTATAAGTAGCAAATTTATATATTCAGATTTAACTCAAATAGCAATATCAATTTAGTGGCAGAGGTAAATTGTAAATTTATACTATAACGATGATGATTACTATTTTATGTTGGGTTGGCACTTAATTCATGGCACATTTATCTGAATTTTATTTTGAAATTTTTCAATTGTTGTGTTACCAGTTGTTGTCCAATTCATTATATAAAGCGTGATTTTTATTGAGCAATCGGTTTCAAAAATTAAAAAAAACACATAAAAATAAATATTTTTAATTGGAAAATTACTTTATTTAGTAGCAAATTTCTTTTCATTCAGTTTTAGAAAATGATTTCGTTCATGTGACCACCGCGACTGCTTCGTAAAAAGGTCATCCGCTCGGCCCAATTTTTCATCACTCGTTCGAGAACTTCTGGTCGTACAGCATTAATTTTACGAGTTATGTTGGCTTCCAAATGTTCAATCGTCGCTGGCTTGTCCGCATAAACTTGTGCCTTCACATTGCCCCACAAAAAAAAGTCCAACGGCGTGATATCGCACGATCTAGGCGGCCAATCGACTGGGCCATTTCGCGATATAACTCGTTCACCAAACGTTTCTTTCAGCGCAAATCGATTGTGGCATTGGCTGTATGGCATGTAGCGCCGTCCTGTTGAAACCACAAGTGGCCCACATCATGCGTAGCAACATTTGGGAAAAACCAGCCATCCAACATTTCTCTATAGCGCTCAGCGTTGACCGCAACATTTGCGCCGGCCTCATTTTTAAAAAAGTACGGACCGATGATGCCTTCGGCGTGTAAACCGCACCAAACTGTGACTTTTTCCGGGTGCAACGGCGTCTCAAGCACTTGCTCTGGTTGTTCCTTGCTCCAATAACGCATATTTTGTTTGTTGACGTAGCCATTCAACCAGAAATGTGCCTCATCGCTGAAGATGATTTTGCGATAAAAAAGCGGGTCATTTTGCAGCTGGTTTAGAGCCCAATATTTGTCGACGTTCCGAGAGCGAAAGATGTTGCATTTTGTAAATGTTGAAACCCTATTGGAATAAACGATTGCTCAAAAAAAATCACGCTTTACTACTGCGGCATAATCAGAAGATTACCATTGCTTTGGTTCTTTGTACACGCCCCGCACCGCCGCGCTCTTCAAATTTTAAGAATTTCAATAGTGACGATGTTGTCAAACAGGCAGGCACTTCTTGATTCGGTTATTTTGATGCAGCGTACGGATTGATGATCAACGACTGAAAAAGTGGCAAAGGTTTTGGTTTTCCTTGGTCCTTTGTACACGCCCCGCCTCCCGCGTTCTTCAAATTTTAAGAATTTTAATAGTGACGAAGTTGTCAAACAGGCAGGCACTTCTTGATTCAGTTATTTTGATGCAACGTACGGATCGATGATCAACGACTGAAAAAGTAGCAAAGGTTTTGCATATATGGAACAGCGTTGCATTCACTTATTTGCCCAACCAATATAAATGTTATACCGAGGAGTACAATGTATACAACTGTGTCTCTACAATAATATATCATAACCACTATGAGATCTGTCCCCTCTGGTTTGTATGTTTTTTTTTGTTCTTTTAGTACATGTATTAAATTTAGCAAGAAATAAAATAGAAAAAATGCATATTGTTTGAGTTAAAATATAAAAAAATTCTGTATATTTTCATGTGTATAAAAACATATTATAAGAATCTCCTGGCATTATAATCACACACACACACACACACACCGACGACTATTGTACGTAAGCCGGTTTGTTTATAATTTTTTCCATTGTGGCATATAAAAAACCATCATCATCGTCATCAGCATCACCCCCACACACAATCTTCATCTTTTTATAATCACCATATCGTACAATCAAGCACCGTCACACCGCGCACCACACAACCTATTACCATCGGACGACACACGTTACATAAAAACCATAATATATTACAACATTTCTGGAGATGCTGTGGTTTTTTATTATTTTATTATTTTCATGAAAATTTATGTTTTTATTATAATTATTATTATTTATTTTGGTGCGTCCATGTTTCCTTGAATTTATGGAAAAACAACAGAAAAAAATATAGTCGTATTTATTTTTCCACACCCCAGTTCTTAGCCCGTATCTACTCCGTATGAAATGTATATGCCAACGGACCCATTTATAGCGCACACGTTACACGTTGTTGGCAAACGTGTTCCGAGTGCTGCCGGTATGCTAAATACTATACCGTAAACATTCCGAAACACATCCAGCGGGATGTGGTCAGTGTTGATTTGGGAATAAAATTTGGACTTTGAGCGGTGCACACACAAAACCATATATTTAAAAAAAAACCCAATAGATGATGATGTAATATAAAAAATGAACGGTGTTTAAGGGGGTTGCGCCTTCGGTTGCGTTTAAAATGTGAAAGAAAGTATGAGTTGAAAATGGTTTCGGGATTGTTAAGGGATTGAATGTTAAGATTTTATTTAATTATAAATTCTTAGTTACAAAATCCACGATTCCAATATATTGCAATAATTTGAATAATTGTACATTTTTTTAAATTAACTTATTATCAAAAAGGGACAAAAAGGACATCAAAAGAATGATTTCGTTTGATTAATTAAATTGTATGAAAATTTAAATTGAATTCAGTCAAGACCTAATTTATTTGGTTGTTTCCAAATTTTTTTGTATATAAATTAATTTATGGAAAATTACTGTCGCAAATATACCCGGAATCTCTAGTAACACGCTTTTTTTGTAGTTTGGTCGCAAAATTTTGGGCATCTTATGTGCAGTAGTCTGTAGTAGTCAAGGAAATATCTATAGATTTCTTACTGGATGTCCGGCCTAGAATTTTATATGATCGGTGCAATCCTGGTCCATGGTTTTTTGTATAAAAATGTTCTTGGATTATTCGCGCATTATATCCGTTGATAATTTTTATCGATTCTCCTT
Organism: Bibio marci; assembly: GCA_910594885.2. Lineage (NCBI taxonomy): Eukaryota > Metazoa > Arthropoda > Insecta > Diptera > Bibionidae > Bibio > Bibio marci. Next base: position 3,411,312 of record OU343119.1, on the reverse strand, counting down.
AGAAGTATATTTTTCGTTGCTATTATTCCACACAGAATACCCATGTAATTTATTTATCAAATTTTTTGTGAGCAGATTCACAGATTCAGACATTAATAATATCTTTGAATCGTCCATGTATTTTGACAAGTAATACACGACGGTGTATTGTCCCTATTAGCAGAATAAATTTTCTTATGACGTTGATGTCAATGATGTCGCGGTTTGATTCAGTTTTTTACCACCAATAGACCAGACAAAGTTCGATGAGGACAGAAGGAAGATTTTATATTTTTGTAATAAACAAGAAACATAAACTGCTCTGATAAAATCCCATAAAAAATCTTACAAAATTCCTCGAAAATAAATCGATTTGAGTGGCTTCGGTTGTTTCGAAAATTATGAAAATAAATTAAAATATAGTGAGGATTATACAAAACTATTTGAACCACACACTGTCTGGGATAATTGGTGAATTAAATAATGAATAAACAATACCGGTAACAATCCGAAATATTTCCAATTGATCTATTGTAAATAAAATGGTATTAATAATTAAGTGGAAAATCTATGGACATTCTTTGGGACAAATTCCAATACACTTTTTTTTGCATAGAAAATATGTGAATGATTGCCACGGAAATTTTCCACATCTCTCAAAGTACGGACACATTGTTACTAGGGATGGAATGGAATTTCTTGACACCACCTTATTCAGCTGTAAATAAAATCAAATGATGTAGAGTTTTTTTTTTGGAAATAAAATACCAAATATTGGGTCTATAACTAAGTTCTTGGACGTATTTTGGTAAGAAAAAAACCAGATTTATTTGAAAGTAACGGTACATTATATTTTGTTTTCAAAAGTATTTGCCATCGGAAGCTACAACCATTTTGACCATCTTTGTGGCAAATTGATGGATCCGCTCATATAAGAACTTCTTTGGTTTTGAAGAAATCCATGAATCGAGTCATTTTTTTCATATCTTCGTATGAATTGAACCGGTGTGCAGAACGGGGTTGACTGCATCGATCGGAACAAATGTGGAGCAATGTCTGGTGAATGTGGCGGGTGGGGTATGACTTTCCAGTCAAGTGCTTCTAACGTGCTTGGTGTTGCAACGTGTGGTCTAACATTATCATGCTGCGCAGAATCACACGGTCATGTCTGTTGGCATATTCTGGTCGTTTTTGATGCAATGCTCGGCTCAATTGGATTAATTGCTCTCGGTAACGTTCAGCAATGATGGTTTGTCCCCGGTTTAAGCAGCTCATAGTACACTACACCAAGCATTGGTCCCACCCAGATGCACAGCAAAACCTTAGAACACGATGAATACTGTGTTTTTGTGTCGATGGACCTTGTTCACCTGTCTTCACCCAAGATTTCAGACGTTTTGGATTATCATAATGGATCCACTTTTCATCACCAGTCACAAAATTCAATGCAAAATTGAATGTCTTTGAAGAAAAGATTTCACACACATTGTTTTTATCGATTTTCTTCTTGTCTTTCCGTCAATTCTCATGTGGTACCCAATACAATAGCATTTGGACCATTCCCATCTTCTTTAAACGTTTGGAAACACTTGCGCTTGGGTAACATCTAATGTCAATGCTAATTCTTCTTCCCTTTGACATGGATCTTCATTGAGTATAGTTTCGAAATTCTTCGTCTTCAAATTTTTTTGGGTGTTCCATCGCGTTCCTAATAACAAAACATCAAAATCTTTATTTTAAAAACGTCGTCTAAACCAATACTGTCACAATTGTTTAAGTGATGGGGGAATGTTCACCATAAATTTGTAACAAAAGTGCGATAAGTTTCTCTGCTGCTGTTTTCTTCCCGAATAAAATTACTCAAACATAACTTCGCACCCAAATGCTGTTTTGTTGGGCTACAAAATTTTCCATTTTTAATCAACTATTAAAAAAATACTTGTTTACACTTCAACTGAATGTCAAAATACTGAATACTGAAAGGTGGATTCAACTACTACAAAATAGCGAAGTATTTCACACTGCGTACAATCAATACTACTTACGACACCTATCAGATTATATCCCCAGGACTTAGTTTTAGACCCAAAATAGAAAATAGATAATGTATTTTCTTATGTTTTTGTGGCATTTTTAAAACTAACAAATTGACCAACCACCAACCCCCTACCCACACACAACACACATAAAATTTTTAAATAACCCTTAGGCTCATATCCTTCTTTTTTTTCCCTTTTTTTGTATCACTCAGCCAAACATTTAAAAGAATGTGTGTGTGTGTGTGTGTGTGAAAAAAAGTTTTAAATAAAATTAAGTTTCCTTTTTTATGTATTTATTTTTATTTGGACAAACATTTATCGCACCGAACACATATTCCTAGGATTCTCTCAATTTTTCGATTCCATCTTTTATTTGTTTTGCGGGTATAATGGAAAACGATTATGAGGATTTTTATAAATCCGCGTTCCATTGAACAACGTTAAAGTTGTTGTTTGCCACATGTTTTTTTATAGTTTTATTTTAATTTTTTATATTAAATTTATGGTTGAGCTAAAAAACTAGCCGGACACACCCCAAAACAAAAAGTATAAAATTTAAAGTTCATTACTGGCGGCCGTTTGCTAATCAAACAAAAAATGGATATGTTTTCTCTGCGGGCGTAAAAAAAAAAACCGGACGAAACGTCTTTGAATGGAATTTTACACATTGTGTTGTGTTGTGTGTTTTTTGCGAGTCAAGCAAAAACATTTATATACACTTTTTTTTTATGTCTCCGGGGCAATATAATGGCGTTAAGATGTTGTCGTTCGTCGCTTGTCCAATTCCATAAGTATAAACTCACAATCGGTACATAACCACAATTTTTTTGTTTTTATTTCATCCACATCCACTGAAATTGATACTGTTTCGCTAGCACATCTAGCACACACACCATTACTATGTTTTTTTTTTTTTACCCTCTAGGCCCACACAAAAACATCCTTCTTCTACTCAACCATTTCTGACAAAATATAAATGTATAAAATTTTTTTTTATTTTATTTCTTATTTCGTTGTTCTAATCTCTGTGTGTTCAGATAAAAAAAAAACTCTACTCTATGATGTAATATAAAATTGATATATGTAAAATAACGAGGGGTTGACACACACACACACACACGCACACACGCTTAAATATGCTTAAGATTTTCACCACACATTTTATTTTTAGTAAATTTTCTTTTCTTGGTTTTTTTTCTATTTTTTTTTTCCAATACATCATTCCTCACACACACACACACACACACGACTGGGACAAAAAAATAATAAAATAATATAATTTACATACGAATGCAATAGTGTGTGTGTGTGTTTTTATGTACCATAAAATTATTGATTTACTTTAATTTTAATTTTCAAAATCCATTTGCAACATATAAATTTTTATGAAATTTTATCCAAAATTATGTCATCGGGAATACAACAATTAACCGATAAATTGTTAACAATAATTTAATTTGAGACTCCTTTCCATTGCGTCAACATTTAATTTATAAGAAGAAACAAAACAACGAAAACTAAATTCTAATCAAAAAAGTATAACGAAATTGTGTGTGTGTGTGTGTGTGTGAGTGTTATTAATAATTTACAGGTAAAAACCATATATTTATTTACTTTCATTTAATTAGTTACAATCACACACACACACACACACACACGGTTTTGTAATTATAAAAATAACCACGTAAATGTTAACACAAAAAATTTAATTAAAACATTTTTTCATGCTTTCAAACCGTTCAGGTCAGGCCAACAAAAAAATTGTAAATACAATAAATAAATAAATATATTTATGCAAGATGTTCCACATGTTCCACACCTTGAACCACCGTGTTTTATAAGGCTATGTTGCGACTAGACAAGTTGTACGGTCAACCAAATATTGTAAAAACAATCAAAATCAATAGATTGAGATGACTTGGACACGTAGAACGCATGGAGGAGGAGCGTGTGCCAAAAAAACTGTTAAATAGTAAACCGGAGGGTAAAAAAAGAGCCGGAAGATCGAAGGCGAGATGGCTAGATGCAGTAAACTGTGATATAAATATCCTAAAAATTCGGGATTGGAAGACATATTGGCTGCGGATAGGTCAGGTTGGAAATGCGTGTTGGAGAAGGCTAAAACCGCACCCGGGTTGTAATGCCATGGAGTAAGTAAGTAAGTTGCGACTGGGTATGAATACAAATGTGTATGAACGTTTGACAGTATGTCAAATTATGACACACGTATGGCCAGTCGTTTCCACTAAATTGTATTGAGAAGTTCGCCACACGTATGTTACCAATCGCCAAACGATTTTTGTCATAGAATTTGACATATGATTCAATATCGAAAAATATGTGGCATACTCATGCGCAGAACTGTTGAGATTTTGAAGCGTTTTTATTATTTTTTGTGTTGTGAAATTTCATTCTAACACATGGACTGAAAAGTTTTCGAAAATTCTAAGAAAATACATTTTTTTTTTGCAAAATTAAACTTTATTCATCAACATCATGATCCCTTCGCGGGCGACTCACTGATTCCAACGATCTTCCGAACTTTTCGATACCATTTGTTATAGTACGATTTCGTTTTATCCTCAAAATAGGCTTCTGTTTCGGTGATCACCTCTTCATTGGCGCTAAATTTCTTTCCAGTGAGCATTCTCTTGAGGTCTGCAAACAGGAAAAAGTCGCTGGCGAACAGATCTGGAGAATATGGTGGATGTGGAAACAATATTCGAAGACCAATTCATGCAATTTTGCCATCGTTTTCATTGATTTATGACACAGTGCGTTGTCTTGATGAAACAGCACTTTTTTCTTCTTCAAATGCGGTCGTTTCTTAGCGATTTCATGCTTCAAACGTTCCAACAAGGCTCTGTAATAGTCACTATTGATGGTTTTTCCATTTTCGAGATAGTCGATGAAAATTATTCGATGTGCATCCCAAAATACAGATGTCATAACGTTGCCAGCCGACTGTTGCGTTTTTGGTCGTTTTGGACGAGGTTCGTCGCTTGCTGTCCATGCCATAACGTTGCCAGCCGACTGTTGCGTTTTTGGTCGTTGTGGACGAGGTTCGTCGCTTGCTGTCCATGCCATAACGTTGCCAGCCGACTGTTGCCGTTTTTGATCGTTGTGGACGAGGTTCGTCGCTTGCCGGCCATGATGCTGACTGGCGATTTGACTCCGCAGTGTAATGATGGAGCCATGTTTCATCCATGCGTCACATAATGCTCGTCAAGCAGTTTTTTGGCTTCAAAAATATTTTTTCCAATCAAAAAATAATGTTTAATCAACGCACGAAATTCGTGTTTTTCCATTTTTCCATTGGACAATTTAAATGCGTGTGCTGTAATAAGGGCGGTGTTTCTTTGGCTACATTAATGGTATTCGATGCAGAAGAATTAGATGAGGAAGAAAGAAAATTGAAAGAAGCCAACTTGGTGGGTACGGCCATTGTTTACCATGACAGATGAGAGTGAAACGAAAGTTTACAAGCAGGAGATGTACAATTGTACAAAAATTTCTGGCGAATATCCCCTGAAAATATTCAGTATTTGGTGATCCGTGTTGGTTGTAAAAATTGCTATAACTAACAATTTTCGTGCCGCAATATCAGCGGCTAAGAGAAAATTGCGATATGTTTGAGGTAGCCTAGCCACTACTGGTAACAGTTTTGCTTCAATTGAAAAATTATTTTATGCCGCAAAAAACAGACATCGACAGAATTGTTTTTTCTATTCAATGGATGTGATATTCCACAAACATTCATTAGCTTCAACATTTTCAATTCATTTGCGACACCGTTCATCGCTCCATCGCTGGCTTTGAGATCTGATATGCACACACACACACTTTTGATTTAACCCAGATGTAATTTCTTTATAATTTTCCACATTTTCTTTATTTAAATTATATTCACACAAAAATGTTTCGTCACCCTTCTGCGTCACACGCATTGAAAATACGTATGGAGTCCGTTTCCATAGCGTTTTTACAAAATTTTTAAAAAATCCGTTTGTCATACACGTCATGCGTCAGTTTGTCACACGTATGTTTTATGTTTCTATCTAAAATACATATTTTTAACAAATAATACGCGTATGAACGTACTTGTCATACCCAGTGGAAACGTACCTTAAGATTAACAGCTTCGCCGAACATATGATGCACATCAATCCAACAGTTTGTTGTCACATTTGGCGAATCCAATCTATTTACAATAATTCACTCAATTTCGCTAGTGAATTAATCTAGAAATTTAGTGTCATTTATCTTTAACGGAAACCCCCCGCCACGCAAATATAGATTGTGGAATGTGGAAAGCGGCGATTGAGCTAACTTTTTAGTCAGGGACACACAGTTCGCTTTGGTTTTTCCATTTTTTTTCTTCTAATTATCATCACAATTATAATACGAATAGAAATTCAACACCAGAATATCGAAGACCGTTTTCTATAGAATTTTTTGGCTGTCCGCCGACGGTGGTTTCCACTTTTGGACGGCATAAAAATGAACCCTATGAAAAATTAATGCTATGCACACGGAAATAAGTTGGTAATTAAAAGCTACTTTTTGTGTCTTAAATACGATGGAATAATTTCATTATTAATTGGTTTAGAAGAAGAAACGTGCCAACCGAAATCTTGGTCTAAACTAAAATGTCGTGGGTGGTGTGTGTGTGTGTGTTTTTTTTTCCAATTTATTTTCCAATGTTTGTCATAAAAATATTGCGAAAAATCTTTGAGTAATTATTTTGGAATAACTTTATTAGCTATTAGGTAATTGCTAATAAACTATACCATCGACTTATTCCATACGCCAATGAAATTAACGGAGAATAACAGTGTGGTTTCGGCGCACATCGATCTCTACATCTGATTAAATATTTACTGTACGACAGATCTTGGAAAAGTGTAGGCAGTTCTAGGTTGATTCACACCATTTGTTTGTTGATTTCAAAGCGGCATATTGGATAGCCGCAATTGGTCAAAGTTATGGAAAATTATGGAAGAGTTTGGTATTCAAAAAAAAACTGATAGATTTGGTGGCCATGATGTTGGAAAATGTGAAGTCATAAGTACGAATCCGAGGTAAATTATCTGATCACATTGAGACGGTTGATGGACAACGATTTAATGGAACGGAATATTATAACTGTCAAGGATGCTTTCGAATCATTACAAAACGGAGGCATCGGGTCTGGGTCTCAAAGTGAATGCTGACGAAACAAAATATTTGGTGGCGGTAACGAATACACATCAGGAATTCGAGATCAAACTCATTTAATATTGGAGAACACAATTTTGAAATAGTCAATTGGTTTGTGCACTTAGGATCGTTGATAATATTTAGAAAATGATATTGAAGAGGAAATTCGCCGTTCAAGGTAGCGAATCTGGAAACAGATGTTATTAAGGGTGGAAAAAGACAATTCCAATCGAAAACATTACAATGAAATCTTAAGTGCAAGTTATATTCAACATTAATACGTCCAATATTAACGTATGGGTCGGAGGCTTGGTGTCGCGGACACCGAACCAGAAACAATTACTTCGGATTTTCGAATGAAAAATACTCCGCCGTCAAAGAACATAACGGTTGCATGAGGCGAAGATACAATTTTGAATTAAACAAATTGTACGGTTAACCAATCAATTGTCAAAACAATCAAAATTAATAGATTAAGATGGGATGTTGGACACGTGGTACGCATGGAGGTGAATCGTGTGCCGAAAAAACTGGTAAAAGGAGAGCCGAGCCGGAAGATGGCTAAGTGCATTAAACTGTGATATAAAGATAGTTAAAATTCGAGATTGGAAGACATTTCGGCTGCTGATAGGTCAGGTTGGCGAAGCGTGTTGGCGAAGGACCCGGGCTATAATGCCTTGGAGTAAGTAAGTATATGGCTGAGGTGTACAAAATATAAATCTAGCCATATTAAGTGATATCTTGTGCAAGCTTTGTCTTTTCATAATGTGTCTCTGAAAAAAGATATCAATTTACTACTCAACTATTCATCAAACAAAAACCTCTGTATATTTCGTATATATTCAAATCTTGTATGAAAGTCAATCACATTTATAGCCATCATCATCATCATCACCATCATCATTACCATCACCATCATCATCATCACAATCATCATCATCATCGCCATCACCTTGCTTTTATCTGTATAAATTGCCCGGCGGTTAGGATATAAAAGACAGAATTTTATATTGTAGTTAGTTTTTTATAGTATTTGTACGTACGTTCACATGCACACGGACACATTTATAAATTAAAGATTTGTACCGATATTATTTGAAACATTTGAGACAAAAAAATTGTTGACAATTAATCGTGTAGTTATGGTGATTTGGTATTTTTAATTATATAATTTTTTCTGTTCTCGGTTCAATCTGAATAATAATAATAAAAATAATAACAATACCCAACTCTTTCGTGTACCAATTTAAATTACGATGATGATTATAAAATTATAATTAGTTTTGATTTGTGGAATTTTCATTCCATTCCATGTTCAATTTCAATTTTAAATCTTATTTATATATTTGTGTGGTATAGGTTTTTTGTGAGTATGTGGTGGACACACAGATGATATTCGTCTTGAAAAATTTAATTGTAACTAAGCAATATTTTGTGTTATTTGTATTGTGGTTTTTTTTTTCTTGTAAATTGGAGAAGAACCGCAGCACAAGAGTGACGAATTGGATGCTGTGTGTGTGTGTGTATATTATTTCTTTTTTAATAAAAACACGTAGTTACACCAGGAAAGTTTATTAAATGGTTAACATTTTTTTGGAAAAGTCATTATATTTTGATACATATTTTTTAAATTAATCTTTTGTATTGAATTTTGGTACATTTACGATTTCGTTTTGTTGTTACGCATTTTAGTTAATCTTATTTTACTGTTGATTTTTTCTTAATTTTAAAATAGTTAGAACCGTATCTATGTAAGATAAATAGAGCAGTAATCCGCCCGCCACCCCGCCAATAATCAAATTATGTCAACTGGAATGAAAATTGATTTTGGCGCCTAGACAGAAAGTTGTAAATTTATTAGTATATTTTATTAAAATAAGGAACTGTGAGACATTCCCGTTTATGGTGTGACTAGAAAATGATTACGATATATATTTTTTGTTCGTTCACACTAACTACCAATTTGTCCGTACTTTGAAAAATGAGGAAAAAATTTTCCGTGGAAAAAATTCACATATTTTCCTAGGGAAAAATATATATTGGAATTGGTGCAAAGAATGTTCCCACATAGATTTTCCTTCTTAATATACAATAATATTTTTAATTATATTAATTTAATCTAAGTCAATTGAAATCTTTGTAATGTCGGGCGGTAATATATGTCCAAAATATGTATCCGCGCAGTATTGTTTATTCATAATTTATTTCACCAATTATCCAAGCCGAAATGTCTTTCAATCCCAAATTTTAAGGATTTTTATATAACAGTTTAATGCACCTAGCCATCTCGCCGTAGGTCTTCCGGTTCGGCTATCCTTCTACCTTCTGGATTATCATTTAACCGGTATTTTCGGCACACGCCTCTCCTCCATGCGTACTACGCGTCCAACAGCAATCTTAATCCATTGATTTTGATTGTTTTGACAATTGATTGGTTGACCGTTCAATTTGTTTAATTCAAAATTGTATCTTAACCTCATGCAACCGTTATGTTCTTTGAAGGCGGAGTACCGTCTTTCGAAAATCCCAAGTAATTGTTCCTGGTTCGGTGTAATGTACCAAGTCACTGACCCATACGTTAATATTAGACGTATTAATGTTGTATATTGTTTGCACTTTAGATTTCGTTGTAATGTTTTCGATTGGAATTGTTTTATATTAGGCCGTAATAACATCTGTTTCCAGATTCGCTACCCTGCACGGCGAATTCCCTCTTCAATATCATTTTCTACATATTATCAACGATCCTAAGTATACGCAAAACTATTGACTATTTCCAGTATTTTCAGTATAAACCGAGTTTAAATGTCGAATTCCTGATGTGCATTCGTTGCCACCATATATCTTTGGTTTTGTGTGCATTCACTTTGAGACCCAGACCCCGATGGCTTCGTTTTGTAACGATTCGAAAGCATCCTTGACAGTTATCATATTCCGATCCATTATGTCTTTATCATCAGCGCATACGCTAATAATTGACCAGATTTTGTGAAAATCGGGCATTGTTTTTCAATATTTAAGCTCCCTCACTGCCTTCTCCGCAGCGTAATATTAAATAGTAGGGTCGCCTTGTCGTAGTCCATCAACCGTCTCAAAGTGTTCAGATAATTTACCTCGAATTCATGCCTGTGACCTCAGATTTTCCAATGTCATGGCCACCAAATCTATCAGTTTTTTTTGGAATACCAAACTCTTTCATAATTTTCCATAACTTTGACCTATTGCGGCTATCCAATATGCCGCTTTGAAATCAACAAACAAATGGTGTGTATCAACATTGAATTCCGTACACTTTTCCAAGATCTGTCGTACAGTAAATATTTGATATTTCCTCTTTCGCCTTCATAACCTGACGTTCGTTAAAAACCTTCAAAGCCGCCGTCATGTGCTGGACCCAAAATGTTTTGCCTAATTTCAGGAAAGAATTTAACATCTGTATCAATACTTTTCACACATTCTGGCCATAATTTTTCGGAAACATGGTTCATTGTTTGTTAATTTTAATTCCTTCCATGATTCACTGATGCTGTCACGAGTATGTTATAGTTTTTCTAAAAATGTTTTAATTGAAGATTTACCATCGGTTTTCCATATAATTTGTCGGAAAGTTCGATGTAGGTAATATGCCTTAAAAGTGGTTATTGCACCCTGATCCTGATTGGTTGGATCAAAGCTGTTGCATTTTTCGGAAGGTACTCAATCATGACAACTTAAGATAGTGCAGATAAATTAGTAGGATGCCCTGTTGCATTATCCAAAATTCGCAAAGCCTTGTTGCTTAAGTTATTGTCTCGCAAATATTTTTTCACTTCTGTACAAAAATGATTTTTGAACCAATCCTAAAAAGTTAGCTTTAGTCATCCAAGCTTTCTTGTTGGATCTCCATATGACGGGTATTTACGATTCTACGATATACGATTTTTATTTAGTTCTTTAAAAGGCCTTCGGTTTTCGGACAAATATATTAAAAGTGGTTTTTGCTTAAAATCACCAGCGGCATTTGCACCTACTCGTAAAGTTAATCGTTCTTTAGACTCCCGTATAACCAGGCGCAGATTTTTCGGTTTTTGAAATGTACGTGCGATTAGGCATTCACTTCCAAATAAAGCCCTGTTTCGTTTACGTTAAACACTTGTTCCGGTTTATAATCACCTCTTTCAATAATTCCCCTTAAAATGTTGGGATATGCCTTAGATGCGGTCGCATCGGCGCTAACTGCTTCTCCTTTCATTTCCAAATTATTCAAATTAAATGTATTTTTAAATTTTTCAAACCATCCTCGGCTTTCTCGGAATGTGACATCTTCAGGCAGATTCATTGGTTCATCTTCATTCGTAAAAATTTTCGAAAATACTTATCGCTTTTTTCCTGCATAGTCATTTGACTCATTGGCATTCTTCGTTTGTTATCGTCCCCAAATTCAAATAATTAATAAAGTTTTTCCATTTTTTGTCACACATTCCAGTTTCCTGGGCGTATTAATCGCGAGACATTTAAAGATGCACCAGATTTCAAATATATTTTAATGTCTTGTTTTCTATCACAAATAGTTTAAATTGTAGATTTCGCAAAATTTCCCATTGCCTTGTTAAATTTCAACAATTTTCTATCCACCTTCTTTCTGTACGACGTAATACTTCTAGTTTAGTGCCCAGCGTAACTGATTTTCGGCATCTTTTTTTATCAGTCTTCGAAGTGCATTTTGTCGGAAAAAAAATAATGAACTCTTACCAAAAATGTCCCTAATTGTTTAAAATTTTTTTCTTTAGTAAATGTGTAACAATCAGTAAAACAAAATATGTATATAAAACACTCACAGCACAGACAAGTCTAAGTCAGTTGCTTTATGAGCACACACACTGAATAACGGTCGTAAACAAGAAGAAGAAATCGGAAAGAGTGTGTGTGCATCAAGATTGCTCTTGCGTAAGATTGGCACAACACTAAGTAGCCCAGTTCCATAGCACCGAAATATTTATGTTATTAATCATGAAATATAGCGGGTTCAAATCCACTGTATTTTTCTTCGGAAATTTTTCGGTATTTATTTTAATACCGAAATTTTTCTGCTGGCTGACCATTTTTGTTCGTTGATGAAATAAAAACAAAAAACGGATATGCTTTGAAAAATATGGTGTTGGACGCTATGCTCAAAGATTAACAATGTTTGCACACACACACACACACACACATCACTATGGGCTAATCACCCAAATAAAAATAATAGTATTTTGAAAACATCGCTATCTTTCGTTTAATTACAGTACACAATTGGTAAATTGTTATATATAGTCCCATGCGGAGTAATAATTAACCAACTTGGCTGTAATGAAAGGATTTATTAGATGACATAAACCGCCACTTGTAGCAAAATATGACTTAATAATAATAAGATTGGCAACATGTAGATCGATCAACGTACGAAAAAAGTTTTTTTGGCCATTATAGGCAAAACATTTTAGGCGGTAAATCGTAAACGTGCGTCAAAATTGAAAAGGGTCGTTATATAGCGCCGAAATGCCGAAATAAAGAGCGGCTGTATAGCGAGGTACGGGTGTATCTCCTCATATCGTCGATATTAATGTAAATATGATTCCGTAATAGAACATAAATTTCTATAACTTCCTTAGGATTATTTCCTATACAATTTTTATTATTTTCTTCCATATCTTATGCATAAATTATTTACTACTTCATATTTTATCATCATCCTCTTCTCATTTATACCATTCAAACCATAAATAAATATTATAGCACACACACACACACACACACACAGATTCATATTACTACTATTATTTTTTTATATATGAATAAATGTACACATTGGAAAAAATAAATAAATAAATAAATAAATAAATAATTTTTTTTTGATTAGGGGTTGTTTTGTAACGCGAAATATTTTATATGTAATTTTTTTTTATTTTAATATATGTGCAAGAAAATACACTGTAAATTAGATGCATCTCGTTTCGTTTGTGTGTGTGTGTGTGGGTGTGTGTGTGTGTGTGTGTGTATTTTGTATTGTATTTTATTAGAAAATATATGTGCTTTTAAAAATATGCTGTTATTTCGGAAGTTTTCTTAAAATGAAAATAAACTACTTGAGAGCGGGGTGATACGAGCGAGGCCGGGGAAATGGGAAAGATATTAGCAGAGTGTTTTTTTTTTGGGTGGGTAGGTGGCTGGATGGCTGGATGGATGGCTGGATGGATGGATGGTGGTAAAAAAATAAAAAAAAATAGAAAAAAATTCCACATTTGAGAGGGTGCATAAGAGTTCTTTTTATTTTTTTAGGGGACTTAAAATGTTAAAAAATATATATATCCGAGTCTTACGTGTACGTACGTGTTTGTGTGTGTGTGTATTATGTACAGGGTTTTTTTTTTTCCATATGAAAATTTAGTCCTTTATCAAATAAGAATAAATATCGAAAAAATGTTTTCCACAATACACGTACAAAATTTCGAAGAGTATTCTTTTGTTCTTCAAGTCATTCGGTGTACTTAAAAAAAAAAAAAAACCAAATTAAACGAAATGAAATGCAACGCATACAAGGATTCGCGTTAATGTGTTTTTTTTTTGTTCGGTTTCTTCCTTTCCGTTACTACAATCTTACAACAAAAAGCAGAAAAAAACAGGGGTGGATGTATCCTTTTATTTTGTATGCGGGTGTGAAATTAAATAACACAGAACAAAAAAGTGATATATTATTATTTTTAGGATTTTGTTACGTTATTATAAATACTAATCCAATTTTGAATGAAAAATGTCTTTGCGTCCTCTCACCACATCCACCATCCCATCCACACCTACCACCCATCCAATTCCCGTCCACCAATTGTCATCATATTTCATCTACTATTTGGGTTTGCACTTTTTAATCTACTGGCTACAGTGTTCGCCAATTTCAATTAATTTTTCATAATTTCTAATTCCCTGTTTTAATGGTACCTTTAATGCGACCACAACCGGCCACACATTCTTTGTGTAATTTTAAAAGTTATAAAATTTGCATTTATTTATTTGATTTCTTTTTCTAAACTACCTGTTCGTCTTATTTTTTGTCTTCACACACACACACACACACACACACGCACACACACACCATTCAGCTTTCGTTTAGCTTGAAAATCACGCGTTTGCAATTAAAACCGATCGCTTTTTTCTGATAATTTTTAAATAAATAACAAAATAAAAAAATACACATTTCATTAAGGGTAAAAAAATTCTTCTTCTTCTTCTTAGGTGTACCGGTGTCAAGTGAGCGTTTGCTTTTTTTAACCCATTTTGTGACCACCACCTTTCCGGCAATTTGTGGTGTGGCGGCGCTTTGCACTTACGCTGGTGTGAAGCGGTTATTATATAGGTGTACCGTGTGAATGCATATATGGAAACGGTTTCACACCAACTAATTGTCTATGAGAATTTAAATACTAAGTTAGGGTATTAGAATTTATTTTTGTAAAAAAGAAACAGAACAGAATTAGTCAATCGTGGCATACACATCATTAAGCCGTTAAGCTTTAAATATACAGGGTGTCCCAATTATCGACGGCAATACGAAAACACTAGATTCTCTGGGTCATTTTGAGTCGAAAATATCATATAACATTTTGGCCGATTCGACTTCGGTACCAAGTTACACAAGCAAATAACCAAATTTTCAATCAGACCATGTTTTTCACTCTACTGGGATCAATAGCTCAATAACTAATTAACCGATTTTAAATTTTTGATACACTATTAGCATTAGTATACCGAGATCTTTAATTTGACGTTAAGATAAGGCAATTCGGACATGTGGTTATCCAGATACTTACAGGAATGTTGACGATTAGCTGAACGCCATTTTTCTTTTTGAAAGTTTGTTCAAGCATAAGTCGAAAAATCATGATGAAAAAAATTTTTCGGTATAAGTTTAAAAACTGGCCACATTCATAAGCTTTCGTTTAAGCTATAACATTACGATAGGTCTCAACTGGTTCCAAAGATATACACAAATAACTACAACGATGTAGTCATAAAATTGATTTTCGCTATGGAAATTGGATTGGCAGAGGTGGGCCCATTAGCTGGTGGCCACGTTCTCCAGAATTAAATCCGTTTGATTTCGATTTATGGGGTTGCCTTGAAGAAAAAGTCTTTGCAACTGTGATTAATTCACGTGAAGAGTTGATTCAACGTACTGAAGACTGTATCCAAGAATTTCGCCACAAGTCACAACAAACACTTAGATTGATTCGATCTATTTAAAAGCATTGTTGCTTATGTATTCGAGCTGAAGGAGTACATTTTCAACAATTACTTTAGGCTTTGTTTGTTTAAAACTGTGGTGATATGCGTGCGTGTGCTTTTGTGGGTTTATGTGTGTGGGCCTTTGTGTGTGAGATCGTTTGTGTGTGCATGAAGGTTTGTGTGAATGCATAGGAGTGTATGGAATCAATTATCTGTCACGTCCGTATTGTTGGTTCTGGATAAAACCAAAAAAAGGTAAAATTTTTCCATAGCGAAAATCAATTTTATGCCTACATCGTTGTAGTTATTTGTGTATATCTTTGGAACCAGTTGAGACCTATCGTAATGTTATAGCTTAAACGAAAGCTTATGAATGTGGCCAGTTTTTAAACTTATACCGAAAAAATTTTTTCATCATGATTTTTCGACTTATGCTTGAACAAACTTTCAAAAAGAAAAATGGCGTTCAGCTAACTGTCAACATTTCTGTAAGTATCTGGATAACCACATGTCCGAATTGCATTATCTTAACGTCAAATTAAAGATCTCGGTATGCTAATGCTAATAGTGTATCAAAAATTCAAAATCGGTTAATTAGTTATTGAGATATTGATCCCAGTAGAGTGCAAAACATGGTCTGATTGAAAATTTGGTTATTTGCGTGTAACTTGGTACCGAAGTCGAATCGGCCAAAATGTTATATGATATTTTCGACGCAAAATGACCCAGAGAATCTAGTGTTTTCGTATTGCCGTCGATAATTGGGACACCCTTTATATAATTAATAAAAAAATAAAGTAATTGTTAGTAAAAGGTGTGCAGTTGTTTTTATTGATAACCTTAAATCAAATATTCCACCGTATGTAGTAAAGTTGATATCCACAGTGGATAGCACGCCGCCAATAGAATTGTCAGAAGCAAAACAATCAGACACACACACACAATTTCTTCGTAGGATTCAAAATGTTGCTCAATGTCAATGCGTATCCGATCGATGAAAAGAAATGGTAGTCGGAAGGAACCAAATGTGGTGAAAATATGACGAGTAGCAGCCGGCCCAATCAAGTGCTTTTCATTGTATCCTGAACAGGGACCGGTTCCTAACAAAAAATTTGCGTGATTTTGTTCCAAATATGTTACGCTTAAAGTCACCCACTAATACATTGTAAAATATTAGCCAGAAGGCCAATGGAAAATTTTCGGGTAAATCGCTTTTCATGAATTTTAAAATTTTCTAATTACGAGCGGATTTCCAATTTTAACATAAATAATTTCAAAATCTAATCAATTTCTAATCTTTCATAGAACCCATTTTTAAAGTTACTTCACTTGTTGTCTACACATTTTGTGACCGCCACTTTTCCTTCAATTTGTGGATACCATGTCTCCAATAGAATTGTTCGTCTCGTACAAGCAAAACAATCACAAACACACACAATTTCTTCGTTGGAATCAAGTGCTTTTCATTGTATCCTGAACAGGACCGGCTTCCGACAAATATTTGCAAGAAGTTGTTTCAAATATATTTCGGCTTAAAGTCACCCACTAATACATTGTAAAATATTAGCCCGAAGGCCAATGGAAAATTTTCGGGAAAATCACTTTTAATGAATTATCAAATTTTCGAATTACAAGCCATAGTTTTAAAGGATTTCCAATTTTTGTTATTACATAATTTCAAAATCTAATCGATTTCCAATCTTTCATAGAAGCGATTTTTAAAATTTGTTTAACGCATCCAGGAAAATACCGTCGATTTTCCATCCGATGTAAGAGAAATTAAAATAAAAATAATCGCACTACAGTTCCAAAGATAAAAAATGGTACAAAAAATTTGTACAGTCAGTATTATTTCATACAAAATTTAAATGACATCAATTGGAAAATCGGCTAAATTTTTGTGAAAGCGTAAAGCAATTTTAAAAATCGTTTCTATGAAAGATAGGAAATTGATTAGATTTTGAAATTATGTAATAAAAATTGGAAATCCGTTAAAATGATAGCTCGTAATCCGAAAATTTGATAATTCATTAAAAGTGATTTTCCCGGAAATTTTCCATTGACCCGACGGGCTAATATTTTACGATGTATTAGTATTAACTTTAAGCCGTAATATATTTGGAACAAGATCATGCAAATATTTGTCAGAAGCCGGCCCCTTGCAATAAAATACAAAATATAAATTATAATTGTTTTAAAGCACAATTTTATATAAATTTAACGCAAGTATTTACTGTTAAAGGATTTGAAGAAACCAATTTTGCTGATTGAATTTTTAAGTAACCCATCGACACACAAGTGTAAACGTACTGATAACTAAAGAAAAAACATTCCCACTCAAGCAGAGTTGGTGTGTGTGTGCGCCACAATGAGTTTATGGATGCAATGCGATCCTTTTTGTCCTCATTTATCCATGCGTTAATTTTTCCAATGCAAAACTTTATGTGAAGGATAACAAAAAAATTAAAATTATTTTTAATTAAAAATTCTGCTGCTGTTACTTCCGCTGCTACTTCTGCTGCTGCTGCTGTTGCTCACATATCTCTCTTTAATTTATTGATACAAAATTATTTGTTACACAAAAGAAACGAAATTAGTTGATCAGAGGATTTATTGAAAAAGAATTTCAATAACAAATAACCCTTTTTTTTCCTTCTGTGATTTTATTAATAGATTTTGCTTTTTCCAGTGTGAAGTAGTGGCAATACTTCGATATTTTGTAATAGTTGAATCCACTTTTCAGTATTCAGTATTTTGACATTCAGTTGAAGTGTAAACAAGTATTTTTTTAATAGTTGATTAAAAATGGAAAATTTTGTAGCCCAACAAAACAGCATTTGGGCGGTAAGTTATGTTTGAGTAATTTTATTCGGGAAGAAAATAACAGCAGAGAAACTTATCGCTTTTTGTTACAAATTTATGGTGAACATTCCACCATCACTTAAACAATTGCGACAGTATTGGTTTAGACGACGGTTTAAAAATAATGATTTTGATGTTAGTGATTAGGAACGCGTTGGAGCACCCAAAAAAATTTGAAGACGAAAAATTTCGTAACTTTACTCAGTGAAGATTCATGTTCGCACGGAAGAAGAATTAGCATTGGCATTTGATGTTACCCAAGCACAAGTGTTTCCAAAAGTTCCAAAGAAGATGGGAATGGTCCAAAAGCTATCGTATTGGGTACCACATAAATTGACGGAAAGACAACAAAAAAATCGATAAAAACAATGTGTTTGTTTCAAAGACATTTAATTTTGCATCGAATTGTGACTGGTGATGAAAAGTGGATCCATTACGATAATCCAAAACGTCTGAAAGGATGGGTGTGAAGACAGGTGAACCAGGTCCATCGATACAAAAACGCAATATTCATGGTTCTAAGGTTATACTGTGTATCTGGGTGGGACCAATGCTTGGTGTAGTGAACTATGAGCTTCTTAAACCGGGACAAACCATGACTGGTGAACGTTACCGAAAGCAATTAATCCAATTGAGCCGAGCATTGCATCAAAATCGACCAGAATATGCCAACAGACATGACCGTGTGATTCTGAGAAGCATGATAATGTTGGACCATACGTTTCAAAACCTGTTAAAGAAGTACGTTAGAAGCACTTGGCTGGGAAGTCCAACCCCACCCACCATATTCATCAGACAATGCTCCATCAGACTACCATTCCGTTCTGGTCGATGCAGTCAACCCCGTTCTGCACAGCGGTTCAATTCATACGAAGATAATGCAAATACTTTGAATAAAATATAATGTACCGTTACTTTTAAATAAATGTGTTTTTCTTACCAAAATATCCTCCAAAACTTAGTTATAGGCCCAATAATTTAAAGGAAATTATTTAGTTTTTCCTCATGTGTGGAAGATGATTTCTAAAACTATTTCACAAATTATGGGATTTCTGCCATGAATAAAATATGTTCAAAAGTGGTTTAAAAACAGTCGACGCCTTAAGCGATTTTCTTTATTGACACTAAATTTTATAGACGCAAATGTGGTGTGAAATTAATTATTATGTGGCAACAGATTACCGTCCCGATTACTTTCATTTTTAACGAACTACTAATACGATTAACTTTTACTTTCCATTTCGATTGGCTGCGTAACACCCAATTTAGCTTTCGTTCAGTTCCAAATCGAAATGAAATGTCAAAATAATTCAAGAAATTTCCGGTTGAATATTTTCATAATTTTAATTAAATGTGGCAATACTTTCGATTTCGTTAACTGGATTATTTATTTTTGTAATTGTTTCGAATTTCAGTTCTATTAAAATTCTCAAAGTGAATGGACGCTGCTTTTGTTTCTCATAAACATTCTAAAAGTTATTAACCGCAACAAAATAATTGAATATTTGAAATAAAAATTACTCGAAAATTCGAAATTAATTAAATTGTTATAATTTTTCCGTTAATTTTCGTAAATAAGACAAACGGAAAAATGAGTGATTCAGAACAAAGTGGAAGTGACGAGACGCAGAATTTATCAAATGATGAAAATTTATTAATTTGCAAAATTTGCAAGGAAATATTTACAACTGAACAAAATTTAAAATCTCACCAAAATAAACATCAAAGATTTAAATGCACTAACTGTTCCAAAACTTTTGGACGGAAGTCAAGTTTAACACGACATAAAAAATTACACACCGGTGAAAAACCATATAAATGTGATTTTTGTAACAAAGAATTTGCACAAAATTCAGGTTTAATCACACATAAAAGAGTGCACACCGGTGAAAAGCCACATAAATGTGATTTTTGTAATAAAGAATTTGCGTTTAATTCAGGTTTAATCATACATAAAAGAATGCACACCGGTGAAAAACTATATAAATGTGATATATGTAAAACAAATTTTTCGCAAAGATCATCTTTAATCAATCATATAAGAGTGCACGCCGGTGAAAAACCATATAAATGTGATATTTGTAAGAAAAAATTTTCGCGGAATTCAGCTTTAATCAGACATAAAAGAGTGCACACCGGTGAAAAACCATATAAATGTGACATTTGTGAGAATGAATTTACAGACAAATCGAATCTAAATAAACATAAAAAAAAGCACACCGGTGAAACACCATATAAATGTGATTTTTGTAACAAAGAATTTTCGCGAAGTTCAGGTTTAATCGTACATAAAAGAGTGCACACCGGTGAAAAACCATATAAATGTGATTTTTGTAACAAAGAATTTGCGTTTAATTCACGTTTCATCTTACATAAAAGACTGCACACCGGTGAAAAACCATATAAATGTGATATTTGTGACAAAGAATTTGCAGACAAATCAAATCTAATTAGACATAAAAGAGTGCACACCGGTGAAACACCATATAAATGTGATTTTTGTAACAAAGAATTTTCGCAAAGTTTAGGTTTAATCGTACATAAAAGAGTGCACACCGGTGAAAAACCATATAAATGTGATTTTTGTAACAAAGAATTTGCGTTTAATTCACGTTTCATCTTACATAAAAGACTGCACACCGGTGAAAAACCATATAAATGTGATATTTGTGACAAAGAATTTGCAGACAAATCAAATCTAATTAGACATAAAAGACTGCACACCGGTGAAAAACCATATAAATGTGATATTTGTGACAAAGAATTTGCAGACAAATCAAATCTAATTAAACATAAAGTAGTGCACACCGATGAAAGACCATATAAATGTGATATTTGTGAGAAAGACTTTAATGCCCAATCAAATCTAATTGCTCATAGAAAAAGGCACATAGGCGATAAACCATGTAACAGCAAAAATGATATTCCTGAAAATATCGTTGAACAACCGAACACAAGCGCATATTTCAACCGAAATAAAAATGATAATATTCATTCGGCGAAACAATACAAAAATAAATTGATGAAAGAATTACCACAAATGAGGCAAGAGCTCGATTTAGATGACACTCAGACAAATAAAATTACAATTAAACCTACAAGTGAAAAGAAATATTTATGTACAAATTGTTCGGCATCATTTAACCATTTATCCGACTTAAATCGGCATTTGAGAATTCACGATGAGTTACAACAACAACCGCAATTACCTTTACAACAGCGGCAGCATCAATATCAATTATCACAACAACAACAACAGCATCAACAACAACAACAACAACAACAACAACAACAACAACAACAACAACCACAAAATTATTATCAGTTTCAACAACACCAACAATTACAACAACAACAACAACTGCTACTACAACAACAACAACAACAACAACAACAACAACTGCTACTACAACAACAACAACAGCAACAACAACAACAACAACAACCACAAAATTATTATCAGCTTCAACAACAACAACAATTACAACAACAACAACAACTGCTACTACAACAACAACAACAACAACAACAACAACAACAACAACAACAACAACAACAACAACAACAACAACAACAACAACAACAACAACAACAACAACAACCACTACAACAACAACAACAACAACAACAACAACAACAACAACAACAACAACAACAACAACAACAACAACAACAACAACAACAACAACAACAACAACAACAACAACAACAACAACAACAACAACAACAACAACAACAACCACAAAATTATTATCAGTTTCAACAACAACAACAACAACAACAACCACAAAATTATTATCAGCTTCAACAACAACAACAATTACAACAACAACAACAACTGCTACTACAACAACAACAACAGCAACAACAACAACAACAACAACCACAAAATTATTATCAGCTTCAACAACACCAACAATTACAACAACAACAACAACTGCTACTACAACAACAACAACAACAACAACAACAACAACTGCTACTACAACAACAACAACAGCAACAACAACAACAACAACAACCACAAAATTATTATCAGCTTCAACAACAACAACAATTACAACAACAACAACAACTGCTACTACAACAACAACAACAACAACAACAACAACAACAACAACAACAACAACAACAACAACAACAACAACAACAACAACAACAACAACAACCACTACAACAACAACAACAACAACAACAACAACAACAACAACAACAACAACAACAACAACAACAACAACAACAACAACAACAACAACAACAACCACCACCACTACAACAACAACAACAACAACAACAACAACAACAACAACAACAACAACAACAACAACCTCCACAAAATCAACAAATGTTATGGCGACCATATTATCAGCATCGACAAGAAGAAAAAGAAGATGAGCAACGACAACAACAATAACAACAACAATAACAACAGCCACAACAACAACCGCCACAAAAACAGCCACAACAACTACAACAACAACAACAACCAAGTCTCCCAAATTTATATTACGATAACTTAATGCCCCTGGACTAATTGTAATCCGAAATCAGATGACGTGAAACTGTAATTGCAATTGTTTCTATGCTGACAATGAATTGGGCAACAATTTTGCAAATAAATTATGACGAAAATTATAGAAAAAATGGAAAGAAAAATAAATTATAATTAGAAATTTTAGAAAATTAAATCAAAATTGACACTTTGAACTTCAAATCAGTTATTCAAAATATTCCAACAAAATTTATTATTACAATTCAAAAAATATTAATTAAAAGATTTATTCTAAAAATTACTCAAAAATTTCGGTTTTAAAATAAATTCTTCAAGAATACATTTTGCAATCGCTTAGAAGCGATTTTTAAAATTGCTATGAAAGATTGGAAATTGTTTAGACTTTAAAATTATGTATGTGAGAATTGGAAATCCGTTAAAACGATGGCTCGTAATCCGAAAATTTTCCATTGGCCTGCGGGCTAATATTTTTTTATATTCATCGATGGGACACGCATTGGCTGTGAGCAGCACTTCCATTCCTACGAAAGAAATTGTGTGTGTCTGTGATTGTTTTGCTTCGACGAGACGAACAATTCTTTTGGCGGCGTGGCATCCACAAATTGCCGGAAAGGTGGTGGTCACAAAATGTGTAAAAAGTAATGGCCAACCTATGCAATGGACATCGGATGGAAAATCGACTATATTTTCATGGATGCGTGAAGCAAATTTTAAAAATCGCTTCTATGAAAAATTGGAAATTGATTAGATTTTGAAATTATGTAATAACAAAAATTGGAAATCCTTTAAAACTATGGCTTGTAATTCGAAAATTTGATAATTCATTAAAAGTGATTTTCCCGAAAATTTCCCATTGGCCTCAGGGCTAATATTTTACAATGTATTAGTATTAACTTTAAGCCGTAATATATTTGGAACAAGATCATGCAAATATTTTGTCAAGAGCCGCCCCTGATCCTGAACCGGTTTTGCTTTGTTATGTGTTGTTGTCATGGAGCAAAATTACCTTGCCGTGTCTTCTTTACCCATTTTAGTACTTTTTCGATCAATTCATGGCGTCAAATTGATCATTTGTTGTTGGGAACGATCAGCATTAACAGTTTCACCAGGTTTTTGAGAGCTCATGGTACACCACACCATACTGGTCTCACCGCAGACACATAGTATTGTCTTCTTGCCGAAACGATTGATGCTTTTGCAGTCGATGTTGTTGGTTCACCTGGATTAAACCCATGATTTTTTTCCGTTTAGAGGATTCTTAAAATAATTTTGTCATTTTTCATCGACAATAACAATTCGATGCAAAACTAAATTTTCTTTTGTGTCTGGCAAGTAAAATTTCACAAGTATTTTTTCGGTTTTCCACGCAATTCATGTGACACCCATTTTTCACCGTTTTGGATTTTTCCCACATAATTTTTAAATGCTCAGAAAGTGTTTGTTTTGGTGCAACAAATTAACATTTCTGCCATTTGCTTTTGATTCACGGTGTCATCTTCATCCAATATTGTTTGTAATTCGACGCGGTCTGTGGTGGTCTTCTTTCACGTTCATTATTTCTCACATCAAAATCAGAATCTGTGAACCGTTTAAACCATCCGTTTGCATGTTGCTTCTGCTGATAGAGCATGATCACGACAAGCATTCGATGCGAATCTGCACACACTTTTCTTCAAATGAACACAAAAATTTAATATAATTTCCACAAAACATTTCATTTTCCCGTACAAAATTCGACAATTTTAACACACGATCAATAAATTATGATGTTGTTTGTAACGCAATGACTTGATTGACATACGTAAATATGTTTGGCCAGATGTCATAGCAATCAAACAAAAAAATTTGTGTAAAAAATTAAGGCTCTTTCACAACAAATGTTCCCTATCGAAACATTTGTATCTTGACTCTCTCACTTCATACCGGTGCGCCTGGTATATTCATTTCTATCTTGACTCCTTCACTTCATACCGGTGCGCCTTTAAATAAAATATAATGTACCGTTACTTTTAAATAAATGTGTTTTTCTTACCAAAATATCCTCCAAAACTTAGTTATAGGCCCAATAATTTAAAGGAAATTATTTAGTTTTTCCTCATGTGTGGAAGATGATTTCTAAAACTATTTCACAAATTATGGGATTTCTGCCATGAATAAAATATGTTCAAAAGTGGTTTAAAAACAGTCGACGCCTTAAGCGATTTTCTTTATTGACACTAAATTTTATAGACGCAAATGTGGTGTGAAATTAATTATTATGTGGCAACAGATTACCGTCCCGATTACTTTCATTTTTAACGAACTACTAATACGATTAACTTTTACTTTCCATTTCGATTGGCTGCGTAACACCCAATTTTGCTTTCGTTCAGTTCCAAATCGAAATGAAATGTCAAAATAATTCAAGAAATTTCCGGTTGAATATTTTCATAATTTTAATTAAATGTGGCAATACTTTTGATTTCGTTAACTGGATTATTTATTTGTAATTGTTTCGAATTTCAGTTCTATTAAAATTCACAAAGTGAATGGACGCTGCTTCTGTTTCTCATTAGCATTCTAAAAGTTATTAACCGCAACAAAATAATTGAATATTTTAAATAGAAATTACTCGAAAATTCGAAATTAATTAAATTGTTATAATTTTTCCGTTAATTTTCGTAAATAAGACAAACGGACAAATGAGTGATTCAGAACAAAGTGGAAGTGACGAGACGCAGAATTTATCAAATGATGAAAATTTATTAAAATGCAAAATTTGCAAGGAAATATTTACAACTGAACAAAATTTAAAATCTCACGAAAATAAACATCAAAGATTTCAATGCACTATCTGTTCCAAAACTTTTGGATGGAAGTCAAATTTAATACAACATATAAAATTACACACAGGTGAAAAACCATATAAATGTGATTTTTGTAACAAAGAATTTTCGCGAAGTTCAGGTTTAATCATACATAAAAGAGTGCACACCGGTGAAACACCATATAAATGTGATTTTTGTAACAAAGAATTTTCGCAAAGTTCAGGTTTAATCGTACATAAAAGAGTGCACACCGGTGAAAAACTATATAAATGTGATATATGTAAAACAAATTTTTCGCAAAGATCATCTTTAATCAATCATATAAGAGTGCACGCCGGTGAAAAACCATATAAATGTGATATTTGTAAGAAAAAATTTTCGCGGAATTCAGCTTTAATCAAACATAAAAGAGTGCACACCAGTGAAACACCATATAAATGTGATTTTTGTAACAAAGAATTTCCGTTTAATTCAGGTTTAATCGTACATAAAAGAGTGCACACCGGTGAAAAACCATATAAATGTGATTTTTGTAACAAAGAATTTGCGTTTAATTCAGGTTTCATCGGACATAAAAGACTGCACAAAGGTGAAAAACCATATAAATGTGACATTTGTGAGAATGAATTTGCAGACAAATCAAATCTAATTAAACATAAAAGAGTGCACACCGGTGAAAAACCTTATAAATGTGACATTTGTGAGAATGAATTTGCAGACAAATCAAATCTAATTAGACATAAAAGAGTGCACACCGGTGAAAGACCATATAAATGTGATATTTGTGAGAAAGACTTTAATGCCCAATCAAATCTAATTGCTCATAGAAAAAGGCACATAGGCGATAAACCATGTAACAGCAAAAATGATATTCCTGAAAATATCGTTGAACAACCGAACACAAGCGCATATTTCAACCGAAATAAAAATGATAATATTCATTCGGCGAAACAATACAAAAATAAATTGATGAAAGAATTACCACAAATGAGACAAGAGCTCGATTTAGATGACACTCGGACAAATAAAATTACAATTAAACCTACAAGTGAAAAGAAATATTTATGTACAAATTGTTCGGCATCATTTAATCATTTATCTGACTTAAATAGGCATTTGAGAATTCACGATGAGTTACAACAACAACCGCAATTACCTTTACAACAGCGGCAGCATCAATATCAATTATCACAACAACAACAACAACAACAACAACAACAACAACAACAACAACAACAACAACAACAACAACAACAACAACAACAACAACAACAACAACAACAACAACAACAACGCCAACAACAACAACAACAACAACAACAACAACCACTACAACAACAACAACAACAACAACAACAACAACAACAACAACAACAACAACCACCACTACAACAACAACAACAACAACAACAACAACCACCACTACAACAACAACAACAACAACAACAACAACAACAACAACCTCCACAAAATCAACAAATGTTATGGCGACCATATTATCAGCATCGACAAGAAGAAAAAGAAGATGAGCAACGACAACAACAATAACAACAACAATAACAACAGCCACAACAACAACCGCCACAAAAACAGCCACAACAACTACAACAACAACAACAACCAAGTCTCCCAAATTTATATTACGATAACTTAATGCCCCTGGACTAATTGTAATCCGAAATCAGATGACGTGAAACTGTAATTGCAATTGTTTCTATGCTGACAATGAATTGGGCAACAATTTTGCAAATAAATTATGACGAAAATTATAGAAAAAATGGAAAGAAAAATAAATTATAATTAGAAATTTTAGAAAATTAAATCAAAATTGACACTTTGAACTTCAAATCAGTTATTCAAAATATTCCAACAAAATTTATTATTACAATTCAAAAAATATTAATTAAAAGATTTATTCTAAAAATTACTCAAAAATTTCGGTTTTAAAATAAATTCTTCAAGAATACATTTTGCAATCGCTTAGAAGCGATTTTTAAAATTGCTATGAAAGATTGGAAATTGTTTAGACTTTAAAATTATGTATGTGAGAATTGGAAATCCGTTAAAACGATGGCTCGTAATCCGAAAATTTTCCATTGGCCTGCGGGCTAATATTTTTTTATATTCATCGATGGGACACGCATTGGCTGTGAGCAGCACTTCCATTCCTACGAAAGAAATTGTGTGTGTCTGTGATTGTTTTGCTTCGACGAGACGAACAATTCTTTTGGCGGCGTGGCATCCACAAATTGCCGGAAAGGTGGTGGTCACAAAATGTGTAAAAAGTAATGGCCAACCTATGCAATGGACATCGGATGGAAAATCGACTATATTTTCATGGATGCGTGAAGCAAATTTTAAAAATCGCTTCTATGAAAAATTGGAAATTGATTAGATTTTGAAATTATGTAATAACAAAAATTGGAAATCCTTTAAAACTATGGCTTGTAATTCGAAAATTTGATAATTCATTAAAAGTGATTTTCCCGAAAATTTCCCATTGGCCTCAGGGCTAATATTTTACAATGTATTAGTATTAACTTTAAGCCGTAATATATTTGGAACAAGATCATGCAAATATTTTGTCAAGAGCCGCCCCTGATCCTGAACCGGTTTTGCTTTGTTATGTGTTGTTGTCATGGAGCAAAATTACCTTGCCGTGTCTTCTTTACCCATTTTAGTACTTTTTCGATCAATTCATGGCGTCAAATTGATCATTTGTTGTTGGGAACGATCAGCATTAACAGTTTCACCAGGTTTTTGAGAGCTCATGGTACACCACACCATACTGGTCCCACCGCAGACACATAGTATTATCTTCTTGCCGAAACGATTGATGGTTTTGCAGTCGATGTTAATGGTTGCCCTGGACTAAACCCATGATTTTTTCCGTTTAGAGGATTCTTAAAATAATTTTTCATTTTTCATCGACAATAACAATTCGATGCAAAACTAAATTTTCTTTTGTGTCTGGCAAGCAAAATTTCACAAGTATTTTTTCGGTTTTCCACGCAATTCATGTGACACCCATTTTTCACCGTTTTGGATTTTTCCCACATAATTTTTAAATGCTCAGAAAGTGTTTGTTTTGGTGCAACAAATTAACATTTCTGCCATTTGCTTTTGATTCACGGTGTCATCTTCATCCAATATTGTTTGTAATTCGACGCGGTCTGTGGTGGTCTTCTTTCACGTTCATTATTTCTCACATCAAAATCAGAATCTGTGAACCGTTTAAACCATCCGTTTGCATGTTGCTTCTGCTGATAGAGCATGATCACGACAAGCATTCGATGCGAATCTGCACACACTTTTCTTCAAATGAACACAAAAATTTAATATAATTTCCACAAAAACATTTCATTTTCCCGTACAAAATTCGACAATTTTAACACACGATCAATAAATTATGATGTTGTTTGTAACGCAATGACTTGATTGACATACGTAAATATGTTTGGCCAGATGTCATAGCAATCAAACAAAAAAATTTGTAAAAAATTAAGGCTCTTTCACAACAAATGTTCTCTATCGAGACATTTCTATCTTGACTCTCTCACTTCATACCGGTGCTCCTGGTATATTCATTTCTTTCTTGACTCCTTCACTTCATACCGGTGCGCCTGGTATATTTTTGAAAATAAAATTAAAAGAAAAATTCCATCACAGGCAGCACACGATTAAAAATATAAGTAAAATTTAACATGGCCCCAATGAATTAACAATTTAATGAATCAGTTTTTCAATTAACATTTTAACCATTGAAATTTTTCGTTCACACAAATTTTATATTCTTTGGTTTTACGGATTTTTCTCAATTTTCGGCAGCAGTTAGCGGGGACACTTAGGCCACCCAAATTACACTGTTTTATTGTATTAATTGAAATTGTGTTATAATAGAGAGCGGCCGGGATAATAAGGGTGGATTTGATAATAATTTATAATGATGAGTCAGCGAACATCTTATTTAGTGCATCGCATCTTTGGGTTTTATCA
Organism: Bibio marci; assembly: GCA_910594885.2. Lineage (NCBI taxonomy): Eukaryota > Metazoa > Arthropoda > Insecta > Diptera > Bibionidae > Bibio > Bibio marci. Next base: position 3,381,679 of record OU343119.1, on the reverse strand, counting down.
GCCGACAATTTATTCAAAATAATTAATTCATAAATTTTATTTTCTTAATTAAAATAAGAAAAAAGAAACTCTATCGACCAAAACGACAACATTTCAGTTTCAGATTGTGTTTTGTGTGCGCTGGTGTTTGTTTGTGTTGTGCATTTGTGTGCAAAAATCAAAAGAATGGAAAAATGCAATAGTCAATATGCAATTCAAAAACACCGCGGGGTGTAAATTGGAAATATTCTGTTCGAATATTATACTTTAACGCAAAGTATTGTTGTTGTTGTTGTTGTTGTTGTTGTTGATATTCTTATTATTATTTTTGATTAAAGATTACTTTTTATTTTTTTGTTTTCTTGTGTGTGTGTGTGTGGTTTTTTTTTTGCGCTCTGCCAAGTTTTTTAAAATTAAAATAAATTGTAAGTTGTATATGGAAGTTTGTGGTGCCTATTATCACCACTATACACTAACGTATGCCTATACATATATATGTGTGTGTGTGTGTGTGTGTGTGTGTGTGTGTGTGTGTGTGTATGTATGAGTGTCAGTTTTGTAGCAGAATTGCAGCATGTCTCAATAATTGCTAAATTATATGTAAAAAATTATAAATTCTATGGGTCTATAACTAAGTCCTGGGGATATAATCTGATCTGTGTCGTAAGTAGTATTGCTTGTGCGCAGTGTGAAGTGGCAATACTTCGATATTTTGTTGTAGTTGAATCCACCTTTCATATTCAATATTTTGACATTCAGTTGAAGTGTAAACAAGTATTTTTTTTGTAGTTGATTAAAAATGGAAAATTTTGTAGCCCAAACTTATCACAATTTTGTTACAAATTTATGGTCAACATCACAAAACAATTGTGAGCATTGGTTTAGACGATGGTTAAAAACTAATGATTTTGATGTTTTGTGATTAGGAACGCGTTGGAGCGCCAAAAAAATTTGAAGACGAAGAATTGGAATCTTTATTTTCAGTGAAGATCCATGTTCGCACGGAATAAGAATTAGCATTGACATTAGATGTTACCCAAGCACAAGTGTTTTCAAAGCTATCGTGTTGGGAAAGACAACTAGAAAATCGATAAAAACAATGTTGTTTTTGCTTCAAAGACATATAGTCAAAAAAATCAATGGATCTTATAATAAATAAGAAACATCTTTCAGATACTTTTTAGGATTACGACATACGCAAAACACATTGGATTAGTAGACGTGCCGATTAATTAATTCATTTCCCCTGTCATTAAATTATCATCACATTGATTTCGTTAAAAAAAAGTCTGTCCATTGGAATTGAAAAAATTTTGTGTAATGTCCATCTTTCGCAATGTCCTTGTTCCACTTGAAAGCGGACTAGGCGTTCATAAATTTCTTCTCATATAAAATTATATAAAAATACTTTATGGAACCGGTACCGATGACCGCAAAACTGGCCACGCTAATCAATGGCAGTACACAATTCGGTATATTTAAATCGTTAATAAAAATTACCCTCACAGAGTTACAATATCGCATTTCGTGGCGTTGTCGTTCTCCAATTTTTTTTTGTGTTTTCATTTTCATTAATTTGTTTTTATTTTTATTGAATCGGGCCGACGCCGACTTGTAAAAAAAAAAAAAACTCTAAATAAAATTAAAATTAATATATTTTTTCGTCCGCATTCTTAAATTTAAAATAAAAAATTAATTCGGAGGTATCCTTCAATTCTTTGTCTTTGTGGACGGAATTCAAATACTGTCCATTCTTATAAAATATTAAATAATTAGTTCATTCCATTGTTTCCATTTTTAATTGAAATGTTTTTCTAATTATATTATATTGGGTCTATAACTAAGTCCTGCGGATAATCATGTGTCGTAAATAGTATTGCTTGTGCGCAGTGTGAAGTGGCAATACTTCGATATTTTGTTGTAGTTGAATCCACCTTTCAGTATTCAGTATTTTGACATTCAGTTGAAGTGTAAACAATTTCTGATTAAAAATGGAAAATTTTGTACCCCAACAAAACAGTATTTGGGCGGGAAGTTATATTTGAGTAATTATATTCGGGAAGAAAACAGCAGCAGAGAAACTTATCGCTTTTTGTTACAAATTTATGGTGAACATTCCACCATCACTTAAACAATTGCGACAGTATTGGTTTAGACGACTGCTTTAAAAATAATGATTTTTATGTTGGTGATTAGGAACGCGTTGGAGCACCAAAAAAATTTTAAGACAAAGAATTTCGAAGCTTTACTCAGTGAGGATCCATGTTCGCACGGAAGAAGAATTAGCATTGACATTAGATGTTAACCAAGCACAAGTGTTTTCAAACGTTTAAAGAAGATGGGAATGGTCCAAATGCTATTGTATTGGGTACCACATGAGAATTGACGGAAAGACGATAAGAAAATCGATAAAAACAATGTGTGTGAAATTTTGCTTCAAAGACATTCAATTTTGCATTGAATTTTGTGACTGGGGATGAAAAGTGGATCCATTACGATAATCCAAAAACGTCTGAAAGAATGGGTGAAGACAGGTGAACCAGGTCCATCGACACCAAATCGCAATATTCATTGCTCTAAGGTTATGCTGTTTATCTGGGTTGGACAAATGCTTGGTACAGTGTACTATGAGCTGCTTAAACCGGGGACAAACCATCACTGTTGAACTTTATCGAGAGCAATTAATCCAATTGAGCCGAACATTGCATCAAAAACGACCAGAATATGTCAACAGACATGACCGTGTAATTCTGCGCAGCATGATAATGCTAGATCACTCACACGTTGCAAGACCGGTCAAAGAAACACGTTAGAAGCACTTGGCTGGGAAATTATACCCCACCCGCCCAATTCACCAGACTTTGCTCCACATTTGTTCCGATCGATACAGTCAGCCCCGTTCTGCACAGCGGTTCAATTCATACGAAGATATGAAAAAATGGCTGGATTCATGAATTGCTTCAAAACCTAAGAAGTTCTTCTATGAGCGGATCCATAATGTCGCACAAAGATGGTCAAAATGGTTGTAGCTTCCGATGGCAAATACTTTGAAAATAAAATATAATGTACCGTTACCTTCAAATAAATATGTTTTTCTTACCAAAATACGCCCAAAATTAAAGACCCAATGGGAGGATTAGAAAAGTGCCGAAATAATTTTTAAGAAAATTAACAAAAATGGATAGTTTTTAGTGTTTCGATGTTCGACATTCGACAATATATTTGTGGCCCAAATATATTCAATATCAGCAGCCAAAATGCAACAAAATCGTTTTTGGTCTATTTTCTTACCGGGCCAATTAATTAGCTGTTGTGTTGTGTTGTGTTGTTGTTGCACATTCACGGAACGGACTAGTGTGCGTCAAATGGTGCTTTACATTTTGCATTGTCGGCCACAATAATGGGCCGATAGAAACTTAATTAAATGATGGCCATCAACTGTTATTCAATACATTATTAAAATATTATAAAATTCTCATTAAATTTGTAAATTTTAATCAATATTTTATTTTCATTCATTTGCTATTTTATTGTTTGCAGTACATTTTAATTTTAAGTAAATAAAGGGTTAAAAGTTATAATAAAAAACTAACCGACGATAATGAATTGATTTTGATAATAATAATCTTAAACAATCTTAAACGGAAATTATAAGTAAAATGAGTTTATTGTTACGAATTTAGAAAATATTATAAAATCATTTTGTTTATTTTTGGCACAGAGGCGGCGGCGGGCACACACACACGCGCGCGCGCCCATAACATTTTTAATCAACATTTATTAATTTTTTGTATCACAATTTGTGTGTTGGTGTGTGTGTGTGTGTGTGTGTGTGTTTGTTTATTTCTTTGATTAAACAATGTTTCGGTTTGCATTATTTTTTAATGGTAATATTTGTTATATTTTTTTCTGGTTATTGTTTGTTTGTTATCAGTGAAAAAAAACGTGAAAGGTATTCTTTGTTCTTTGCCAAATTGTGCATGGGATGGATGGGGACGGGTAAGAAAGTAAAAAAAATTTTTGTGTTTGGATATAAAATGAGGGTCTTTTTTTTTGGTATACACATTTTGAAATCAATGAATTGATTATTTAAATTATTATTAATTGTTGTGGAAAAAAAAAATTGTGTCGAATTCACTTTTTTTGAGCGCGTTGTTGATTGAGAGAAGTATTTTAATTTTTTTTTTTTCTTTTATCTATTGATAACAGATATTATTTAAAACAGCAGTTTTTTGGATGCCGTCTATTGGACACAGATGTGACTTAGAAATATGTGTAATATTAATAATATTGTGTTGCGGTAAGTTAAAATAGAGTTTAAAAATATGTAATTGAATAAATGGCAAATTTTTATGTTTGTTTTAAAATAATTCTGAGAAAATGCCTGTTATTACATGTCCAAATTATCGCCGATACCACCACACTTTTGACATCCACACCCAAGTAGAACTGTATAAACCATTTAGTTTTTGCAGATATAAAATGACTGACACACAGCGTTGTGGCCGCCTGACTTTAAGCTGAATTTTAGAATCTATTTTTAATCTGAATGGCTGGAAATTTATTTTGTCTACAGGAAAGTTTTAGCACCTAGAATTTCAGATATTTCGATTACACAGTCACATATTGCTGATATTTTGTTGTGGCCAACCAAAACTAAATAATACAACATTCAACTATTTTGCTTTGTCAGCTATTTGAATGAATTACAGTCCATTGGAGTCATCTTTGCTACCGGTAACGCATTTTGGTTGTTTGGTCTGTTGTAACTAAATATGATTGAATTTTTGAGTTTTTGTAAATAATTTAGTGGTCATTGCGTTGCAGTAGTGTCAAAACAATATCAATGCTTACACAAATAATTTCGACAAGAAGACCTGTAGAGTAGTGGTTAGCGTATTGGATTTTCAAATCTGAGTACCTGAGATCGAATCACCGACAAAAACGTTTGTTTAAGTTTTGAAACTATAAAAAATTAGTAAATAAATAATTTTCAGAACAAATTTTGGAAATAAACAACAGCTAAATGACTGGCTTAGAACAATATGCAGCTGAAACGGCAACAATGAGGACGTTTTTTGACATTTAATTCTTATAAATTGTCAAAATACTTTTTGAAAATAAATTTTTTTTTATTGCTCTCCGTTTTACCGCAAGTCAACAAAAGAAAATTGATAATAACCGGCCGAGCCGTCCACCAGTATGTTTCAGATATACAAAATGCTTTGTTTCTATTCAAAACGGCCCGTCACTCACGGCAGTATGTTTTGGCCTTAAATTGCTGAAAAGTGATTGATTTTTGAGCATCCGTAACCACAGCTAAGTTAATTTTATAACGTTGTCGCAGAAACAAAACATGATCCTATTTGACGGCAACAGATTTTTGTTACAAACATTTTATATGAGGGTTTGAATATGATTAGCTGTCGAAACTAAAATGCTGAACAAATTGGCTGTGTCGGCAGAGTTGTTACATTTTAAATTCAGCTATCATTTCTACATTTTAAATTCAGCTATAATTTCTACTTGGCCATTGAACAATTTAAATGATAAAAACGTGTTACATATACAGGAAAATTTATCGAATGTGGTTGTAGCCAGGCACGGCTTCTGACAAATATTTGCATGATCTTGTTCCAAACATATTAACGCTTAAACTCATTACTAATACTATATACAAAATTATAAAATTTTAGTCCGGAGGCCAATGGCAAATTTTTCGGAAATTTTGCAAATATAAAAAATGGTACAAAAAATGTGTACAGTCAGTATTATTTCATACAAAATTTCAATGACATCAATTGGAGAATCGGCTATGTTTTTGTGAAGGCGTAAAGTAATTTTAAAAATCGCTTCTATGAAAGATTGGAAATTGATTAAATATTGAAATTATACAATAAAAATTGAAAATCCGTTAAAACGATGGCTCGAAAATTAGAAAATTTTAAAATTAATAAAAAGCGATTTTCCCGAAAATTTTCCATTGGCCTGTGGGCTAATTTTTTACAATGCAATGTATGTATTTGTCAGGAGGCGACCCCTGTTCAGGATACAATAAAAAGCACTTGCTTGGGAGAGCAGCTACCCCACCCACCACCATATTTTCACCACACTTGGCTCCTTCCGACTACCATTTCTTTTCATCGATGGGACACGAATTGGCTGTGAGCAGCACTTCTATTCTTACGAAAGAAATTGTGTGTGTCTGTGATTGTGGTGCTTTGACGAGACGAACAATTCTTATGGCGACATGGTATGTTTAGAAAGCAATGGCCAACCTATGCAATGGACATCGGATGGAAAATCGACAGTATTTTCTTGGATGCGTGAAGCAAATTTTAAAAATGACTTCTATGAAATATTGAAATTGATTAGATTTTGAAATTATGTATGTTAAAATTGGAAATCCTTTAAAGCTATGGCTTGTAATTTGAAAATTTGATAATTCATGAAAAACGATTTTCCCTAATATTTTCCATTGGCCTTCGGGCTAATATTTTACAATGTATTAGAGGTGACTGTAAGAAAAACATATTTGAAACAAGTTCATGCAATTATTTGCACTTGGTTGGGAGCTGCTACCCCAGCCGCCGCCGTATTTTCACCACACTTGGCTCCTTCCGACTACCATTTCTTGTATCTGATTGTTTTGCTTCGACAAGACAAACAATTCTATTGGCGGCGTTGTATCCACAAATTGGCGGAAAGGTGGCAATCACAAAATGTGTAGAAAACAATGGCCAACACTGCAATGGACATTGGATGGAAAATCGACGGTATTTTCCTGGATGCGTGAAGCAAATTTTAAAAATCGCTTCTATGAAAGATTGGAAATTGATTAAATTTTGAAATTATGCAAAAAAATTTGGAAATCCATGGCTTGTAATTCGAAAATTTGATATTTCATAAAAAGTAATTTTCCCGAAAATTTTCCATTGGCCCGACGGGCTAATATTTTACAATGTATTAGTAGTTACGTTAAGCGAAATATATTTGAAACAAGATCATGCGAATATTTGTTAGGAGCCGACCGTGTGTAAACAAATTGTCTACATTAAAATTAAGGTGCATATCTACACGTGCTATTCGTTTGGCCTATACTTGCCCCAACATTCTGTATTATAAAAGTATAAAATAAATAAATAATATGTGATTGTTCTTCATTTAAACAACAACAAAAAAATAAGGATGTTCTTGAAAATAAATTTTTTTTTTTATCTTGATAATTGTTGGTGGTTGTGGTGGTGGTGGTGGTGGTGGTGGTGGTGGTGGTGGTTGTAACGTACTAGTATCGAAGTCAGTACCATATTTTTTTTTTCCTGCCAGTTATTGTTTCTTAATGAGGAGATGTTGTTGTTACCTTTTTATTCTTATTATTATTTAGTTTCATTTTATTTCATTTCATTTTTTTAGTACTTATTTAACTTTTCCATTATTCAGATTAATATTTTATATTTACATTCACACACACACACACACACACACACACACACACACACACACACACCAACACCGCTATACTAATGAAATTGTATTTTATTTGAGCTTTGTGTGCACGTTAACGTAATAAATAAATTTATGCATTTTTTAGTCTGACACCTTTTTATTTATTATTTTAAGTGTCTTTTAAATTTATAGCAACCTAAAGGCAATAAAATTGATGATGATTTTGTTTTTATTCATCTTCTACTCTATCGTTTTTAATTTTTGCTTGCACACACACACACACACACACACACACACAAACATTCATATAATAATAATAATAATAATAATAATAATAAAGTTCAAAGTCATTTGATTTTACAAGAATAATGTAAACTACAATAAAATATGTACGTGCGACGACGACGACGACGACGACAATATGTTTTGAACGAATGGCACACCAGACTCGATAATTATTAATTATAAAATTAAATTATTATTTTAATTGCAATAATTTTGTAAATGAGAAAAATCTGTTATTAATACAAATACAAATTGGCGGCGTGGTTTTATGTTGGGGCCACGATGACCGAAAGTTAGTACTTTTATTTTGGATAAATTTGACTATTTGTTGAAGTTATTATTAAACGTTAAACGGCGAGACAATTAAATTTATTTCATTTTTCGTATAGTTAAATATGTGTCAATACACAAACACACACACACACACACACACACACACACACAAACACACAATATTGATAATAAATATAATAATGAATTTATTTGTAAAACTTTGTTTCCTTTTTACAGTTAGTCACACACAAACACACACACACACACACAGACACACACCATTTCTAAATTTTTATAATTCAATTTTGAATTGCGTTCACATGTGAAGTCTTGCGGAGCTAAATGCCGTAATCATCACAATAATTGGTAGTCTTTAGAGAAACTATACGGCTGTCTGGTGAATACAGTTAAAGGATGTCGTTTCCCGGGCAACGGGAATACAGTTAAAAAAGACAAACAAAAGCAAAAAAGTAATTTCATAAATTGCCTTTAATTTGTAATTATTAAACAAAAGGTTTAATTTAATTTAACTTTTTTTAGAAAATAACTTATTAATTAAAGCAAGGGCCATTTAACGAAAAATCGTTTAATGATGATCTTTTGTTCGTTGCGAAATTTGACGATATTGAAAATGTCCCGTTTTACTTTCAATGGAAGTAGGTTGAATGGTCCTTGAAGAGCCTCTAGTAACAACTGCAGATTCTATTGCCTGTTTTTTTTTCAAATATTTGTAGATTTTGCTTTTTTGCAAATCCGCTGACTGTTTTTGCGGTCCTTTAATTGATTTTGGTATTTTCCTTAACGGATTCGTTTATAATGTTAGCCAGTTTTACCATTTAAATCACACGATTTTCCTCTGGCACAATAATGACATTAAAGTCTAACTCATCGCTTCGCAATACAACGTCATTAATTATTTTGTCTTTTTCATGTGCCAGTTCATTATTAAATTTGAAAATATTTTCTTTTGCGTCCCTCATAATTGCAGACTTCGAAGGTCAGTTCTATTGTCGTCGTGGATTCTTCTTTGTCTAGTGTTTGCACAAATTTTTCTAACGTTACTAGATCTTTATTTCGTCGTTGCTTAATACGCACACACATAGAGTTTCCAACAACTCATTTGAAATGCTATCATTGTTTTGTCCCTTAAAGTGTCGCAAAGAAATTTTAGAATTGCATCAGCTATAATTAGATTTGCATCACGTCTACGTAATGCTTCCGTTGCCGATTTTATAAGCTTAAGAGCCTTGCATAGCCGTGACAACATCGAAAGAATATCATTATCTAATAAAGATTCGGAGTTAAGGTTATGCAATGCCTTTCGAACACTCTCAACAATTCTTAAAAATCTGTCGACCATAATATCAATTCTGTTCCACCTGGTTTTTATTGACATCTAACAGCAAATTTAATTACTTTACGTGCACTTCTCTAACTTACTTACTTACTTACTCCATGGCGTTACAACCCGGGTGCGGTTTTAGCCTTTTCCAACACGCTTCGCCAAGCTGGCCTATCCGCAGTCGCAATGTCTTCCAATCTCGAATTTTAAGGATCTTTATATTACAGTTTACTGAATCTAGCCATCTCGCCTTAGGTTTTCCGGCTCTCCTTCTACCTTCTGGTTTACTATTTAACAATTTTTTCGGCACACGCTCCTCCTCCATGCGTACTACGTGTCCAACAGCCATCTCAATCTATTGATTTTAATTGTTTTGACAATTGATTGGTTGACCGTACAATTTGCCTAATTCAAAATTGTATCTTCGCCTCCAACCATTCTGTTCTGTTGACGGCGCGACCAAGGAGTACCTTTCGTTCGAAAATCCGAAGTAATTGTTCGTCTTCTCTAAAACATGGTTTTGTAAAATTGAGTTTCGTTTTGGTGATTCATTACAAAAATAGCACAAATTTTCTAACCATCATTAATGCAGCCCTAATATCATCACGTTCTGGAATAATTTCTCCGGCTAAGTTAACTTTTTGTATAATTTTTAATCATTTGAATTGGCCGGTTCTTCTTACGGGGCGTCGGGAAACATAATTTTTCCTAATATATATTTTTTTTCCGACCGCGAAAGACCCGCTAAATACAGTTGCTGGCCATTGTCAACAGTGTGTACGTAAATCTAATAGTTTATATGACACGGCGGTGTATGGTTTAATTATTGTGATGGACTGTATAAATAAATTAAATAAATCCCTCAGATCTTTGGGATATTCATCTTTTTTCTATTTTTCATTATTTACACGCATTCAACAATATAGAATTTAATATAATCAAAAGTTTTCGTCTATATAATATAAATTTCAAATTTTTATATTTCATCCCCTAAAAAAATTTCTTTTTTTTTTCTATTCTATCCATTTTTATTATTGATCACCTCTTCTTTTGCTTCTGCTTCTGCTTCGTCTTCTTCTTCGCCCGCTTTTATTATTCTCTTTGTTATTTTTTCAAAAATTTATCAATATAATTTTATATGCAAAATTTCGACTTTGCGTACTCTTAATCAAATTTACATATTCCATACAAATAACTAACTATTCAAAAATGTAATACATTCCATTGGCAGCAAAATATACCAGGTATACCGGTTAATGTTAGCCGCTCACACATATATGGCGCAAAAAAATAAATAATATTTAAATAATGATTCCGGTACAATTGGTTGAACAGTACAAATGGCTGAATTTTGTTTTGTGTTTAAAAGCTATGACATTTCACTCCAAAAATTAGTTGACAGCAGACCTCTTATCGAGCAACAATTGCATTGTTAAAAAAAATAATTGAAAATGTCGAATTTAGTGTCAGTAAAACGCGAAATGCGGCAATCATTGCTTTTTTTTATTCGTTTGAAGAAAACTGCGGCAGAATCACATCGAATGCTTGGAGAAGCTTATGGCGATAACACTTTATATCAGAAAGAACATGCAGAGAATGGTTTCACCGATTCAAAAGTAATGATTTTGATGTGGAAGACAAAGACATTCGGCCCTGGACAGTCGAAAAAGTTTAAGGACACCGAATTGCAGTCTCTATTGAATGAAGACGACACGCAAACGCAACCACACAATTTGCAGAACAACTAGGAGTTGCTCAACAAACCGTTTCCGAACGCTTGAAAGCATATAGGAAATCTCCAAATAGGAAGGTAAGTGGGTGCCACATGTATTGAACTGAAAGGCAACAAGAAAATCGGAAAACCATCTGTGCACCTTCATGCGTCTTTTTTTTGCCATCGAATCGTGACTGGTGATGAAAAGTGGATTTATTTTGAGAATTCGAAACGCAAAAAATTATGAGCTTCACCTGGCCAGCCATCAACATCGACTGCAAAGCCAAATCACTTTGGTAAGCAGAGAATGCTTTGTGTTTGGTGGCATGAGAAAGATGTGGTGCACTACGAGCTCGTAAAACCTGGTGAAACTGTTAATGCTGATCGCTGCCGACAACAAATTGTCAATTTGAACCGTGCTTTGCTGCAAAAACGACAAGAATATCAAAAGAGACAACAGACAAGGTAATTTTCCTACATGACAATGCACGTGCACACAACAAAGTAATACCGGTCCAGCAAAACGTTAGAGCCGCTTAACTGGGAAGTTTTATCGCATACGGCTTATTCACCAGACTTGGTTCCTTCAGACTACCATTTGTTTTCATCGATGGACCACGCCATTAATGTCCAGCACTTCAAAATGTCTGAAGAACTCGAAAATTGGGTCTCTGATTGGTTTTCATTTCAATTTTTTTGGCGTGTTATCCACAAATTGCCCGAAAAGGTGGACAACCTTGTGTAACTAGTGATGGAAAATATTTTGAATAAAGACGTTTTGGGTTTTCTTCCACAAAAAATATGTACTTTAAAAAACGGCGGATATTAACCGGTATACCTGATAAACATTAAATATATTTTGTAGATTAAGAATATGACATCATTTTAACATATTAGTAATATAATTTGCATATAGCCAAATGGGAGAGTAGTTAGTGGGTAAAGATATGAATGAAAATTAAAATCATATGTCTCATAAGAATTGGAATGGTGGTGGTGGAGACCAGTTCTAAATTTGGAACTATATACTGTGCACTATTCAATCCTTGACGACACACATGAAATAATTCTATTCTTACATAAAACATGACTTTTTGTAATCTTAATATTGACAAAGAACTATATTGTTACAAATGCTGCGGGATGTGTGTGTATTTTGTCACATTGGGCTGGTTGTTGATGTGGCGGAATTTTTAAATTAAACAAATTTTTATTATTACAATATTCTTATTATGGTTATTGTTTGTGTGTGTGTGTGTGTGTGTGTGTGTATGATGACCTCGTATTATTATGAAATTGATAGAGATTATTAAATCTGTGTCGCATATTATGTTAAAGTTAAGTATGATTTTTGTTCGCTTTTGTTGTGTGGTGTGAATAAATTTTTGTTGTTTTAAATTAAAAGCAATTTAAAAAAATTAAAAATACTTCATCGGAATATGAATAATAATTAAATAGTTTTGGTTGCGTTACGTGTTTTATGTGTTATTTTTTCGGGTATGATAATAGTATTTATGTTTTTAGTATAAATTTTATAATGTTTTTTATGTACGAACACAGGGTGTCGATTTTAAAAAAAAAAATTTAGAATCGGTTCGGTTGTCCTTTCACCTATACAGAAACTATTTCGTTCATATATTGGGTGTATAAGTCAGTGCTGGGAATAATGCTGGAGATAATCTGATCAGCCGTGTACTATGAGCTGCTTAAACCGGGGACAAACCATCACTGTTGAACATTATCGAGAGCAATTAATCCAATTGAGCCGAGCATTGCATCAAAAACGACCAGAATATGCCAACAGACATGACCGTGTTATTCTACAGCATAATAATTCTAGACCACACGTTGCAAGACCGGTCAAAGAAGCACGTAAGAAGCAATTGGCTTAGAAATCCTACCCCAACCAGTCATATTCACCAGACATTGCTCCATCAGACTACCATTTGTTACGGTCGATGCAGTAACAACCCCTTTCTGCACAGCGGTTCAATTCATACGAAAATATGAAAAAATGGCTGGATTCATGGATTTCTTCAAAACCTAAGAAGTTCGTCTATGAGCGGATCCATAATTTCGCACAAAGATGGTCAAAATGGTTGTAGCTTCCGATGGCAAATACTTTGAAAATAAAATATAATGTACCGTTACTTTCAAATCTATTTTTCTTACCAAAATACACCCAAAAACTTAGTTATAGACCCAATACAAAGCATTGCTTTTTTTTTCGTATTGTATATCAAGTGTACCGGTATCAAGTTAGCGTTTTTTTGTTAAAAGTAAACACTAAGTTTAAATGGGAAGTGTAAAAATAACATTTTATTCAAAATATTGCCCAAATTGATTTTGCTACAACATTTTGATGACCATCTTTCTGGCAATTTGTTGGGAATACCACGCCGCCAATAGAATTGTTCGCCTAGTCAAAGCAAACCAATCGAACACCCAATTTTCGATTTCTTCGTATCGGAATCGAGAAGTGCTGCACAGATCCAATGGGTGTCCCATCGATGAAAATAAATGATAGTCGAAAGGAGCCAAATCTGTTGAATACGACGGTGGGTGGTTTAGCAGCTGTCAGCCATGTGCTTTTTATGTGTGCATTGTCATGGAGCAAAATTACGTTGCCGTGTCTTCTGGCCCATTCTGATCTGTTTTTCGATCAATGCTTGGTTCAAATTGATTTGTTTGTTGTCGGTGGTAGCGAACAGGTGGTACACCACACCTTTATCGTACCACAACGCAGACTCACAGCATTTTCATCTACTTGCCGAAACGATTGATGCTTTTGCAGTCGATGTTGACGGTTCACCTGGATTAAACCCATGATTTTTTTCCGTTTAGAGGATTCTTAAAATAATTTTACACATTTTTCATCGCCAATAACAATTCGATGTAAAACTAAATTTTTTTTTGTGTCTGGCAAGTAAAATTTTACAAGTATTTTTTCGGTTTTCAACGCAATTCATGTGGAACCCATATGCCACCGCTTTGGATCTTTCCCACATAATTTTTAAATGCTCAGAAAGTGTTTGTTTTGGTGCATTAATTAACATTTCTGCAATTTGCTTTTGATTCACGGTGTCATCTTCATCCAATATTGTTTGTAATTCGACGCGTTCAAACTTTTTTGGTGGTGGTCTTCTTTCACGTTCATTATTTCTCACATCAAAATCAGAATCTGTGAACCGTTTAAACCATCCGTTTGCATGTTGCTTCTGCTGATAGAGCATGATCACGACAAGCATTCGATGCAACTCTGCTGCACACTTTTCTTCAAATGAATACAAAAATTTAATATAATTTCCACAAAACATTGCATTTTCCTGTACAAAATTCGACATTTTTAACACACGTGGAATAAATTATGATGTTGTTTGTAACGCAATGACTTGATTGACATACGTAAATATGTTTGACCAGATGTCCTGGCAACCAAAACAAATAAAGAAAAACAAATAAAAGTTCCTTCACAACAAATGTTCCGTATCGAAAGACTTTTGTATCTTGGCACTGCGACTTCATACCGGTGCGTCTGGTATAGGCGCAATATGGGATGATGGATTTACAATGAAAATTGCATACAATTATCGGTAGAACGGATATTATTCTTTGGTCATTATTTGTATTGTATTGTAATAACAAAAGAAAAAACTAATTGTTAATATCTAACCACCTTTTTTTGGGACACGGCTCGATGAGACATTATTATTTCATATATCACACTTTGGAACCCATTTGGACAAAGTGTTGTATTTTATTATTACTATGTTCAATGTTTACAATGTTTTTTCACCAAATTCACGTAGTACGAAGAAAAGCTAACAAACATCTCGACTCTAAAAATAAAAAATCGGTTAATCCAGTGTTTTTACATAAAACACAAATTTTTTCTCACTATTTAAATCCAATTATTTATATTTTATTTATTGTATTTATATGCGCAAATAAGATGAATAAGATGAATAAGATGAATAAGATGAATAAGAAACTATAACTATAATAAGAAACAAACAAACATTGCTTTTAATAATATTATATCAGTCAATTATCGTCTCAGACACATTGTCGCTACTCACAATACTCTGCCGCAATGTAATAATAAAGTATAAAACGTATATAAAAAATATATGTAAAATTAACACAGGGTATTCGAGATGTTGTCGGTGCCCATAATTGGTGTATTATATTGTTTCATCGAAATGGTGGAATTTTTCTGAAAGTATTTGCTTTTCTATGCCCTAACGTCGGCAGTGAGTTATACAAAAAAAAACCACAAAAAAATTGCGAACTCTAATGTTTTACTCTTCAAATTCCAAAAATTAGTCGCACAACTTTTCGAAAATAATATCCAATTTTTTTTGTAATCTTTACACAAATAATTTTCCGTGACTGAAATGGATGAAAATAGTTCTCGTAAAAATTTGGTTTTCATATGTTTTGTATCGGAATCTAATCACTTTTTTCATAATTTGTTATGTGAATTAGAAAAATTGGTACCAAAAATTTTCTACCTAATTTAAGTAACAAGTCGTTTTGTGTTCATTTTTATGTGTGTGAAATTTAATTAATTCAATTACAATTCCTAATGAATTGTGCCGAAAAATGTATGTTATAAATTAAATAAAATTTAACAAGGGACAGGTCAATGGGTCAAACTATATTATCATTATTATTTGTATTAACACATTAAAGGCGGTAGTCGTAGTACTACGATTTATCTTGACTGTGGCTTAAAGGCGGGAGTCGTAGTAATACGATTTATCTCGACTGTATCTAAAAGGCGGGAGTCGTTTTAGTATGATTTATCTCTACTGTAGCTTAAAGGTGGGAGCCGTAGTAATACAATTTATTTCGACTATAGCTTAAAGGCGGGAGTCGTAGTAATACGATTTATCTCGACTGTAGCTTAAAGGCGGGAATCGTAGTAATACAATTTATCTCGACTGCAGCTTAAAGGCGGGAGTTGTAGTACTACGATTTATCTAGACTGTAGCTCAAAGGCGGGAGTTGTAGTACTACGATTTATCTCGATTTGCAACGACCTGGCGCAATCCATATGCCACTTTACATTTGTATGTGGTTTGATTAGCTATTCGGTTGTTCAAATTCTACTTACGGTAAATTTTGAAATCCTTCAATATGGTTTCACGGCGAAAATAAAAATATATATGCAAACGATTTGTCTGACGTTGATTTGGGAAGATAGAGAGTTAGATATTGACGATAATAATGATAGTGATATTGACGATAATGAAAGTGATAGTTCTGTACGCGACGTGTGAGAAGGACCCCGAGTTTTTCCACTACCGATTAGCGATGATGTGTGTGAAAATGATTATGAAGAAGAAATTATACATCAATGGACTGAAGGCGACATTCCACCTATCATAGAACCTAGTATAATTTCGTCAAGATGCCCCGCCTTTAATGTATTAAAATTTGCACAATTTATAAACGCATGGAAACAAACGCATTGAATTTTAATTTTTGTGTATGAGGTGCACTATTCCAAATACTGGTTTAGTCAATTTCAATACAATTGTGACATTGTACTGGTATAAGTGTGTCACAAATGAGCAGTCATTATGGGTTTTTTTTTTAACCAATTAAATTAATGTACAGTCAATCGCTGGTATAGTCGATTTCAGTATGACCAATTTTTTATATTAACTTGAGTACTTGAGTTATTTTTAAGCGTAATCGCCGCCAAAATTTTGATGTATAGATCAGGATGTCATATGGCGCTAAAACAAATTTTTCCATTTATCTAAGGAATTCAATGGAAACGAACGCAACCGTTGAGATTGGACCCACGCAAACAAAACAACTTATATGTTATAAAATAAATTTAAAACGTATACACAAACGCAGTGAATTTTATTCGGTAGGCGTACAGTAAGTGCACTGGTGCACAAAGAAAAAATTCTAAAAAAATTTGAATCCTAAGTAATTTCTTTGCTTTAAATAGTCAATGGCATGCAATAGCAATTCGTATGGACGAGACTGTTGAACAAAATTTTAATATTAAAAATATTACTTAGACAAATTAGCTTCACTTGGAGCTTCACCATGACTTGCAACATGGTCTGGGATTATTTATTTATTTCTTTAGTTACAGTCAATGTATCCTACTACGACCGCTCACAACAGTAACAAATACAACACCAATCCAATACCACAATTAAATTATTATCAGAATGACGCAGAGTGAATCAAATCTCATCCAAAAACTAATTTACAATGAAAAAGTTAAAAATATAATTAAATTAAAATTAAGTTAAAATCCCAGAAAAAATTCAAATCAAAACATTTAAAACTTCAAACAAATAAACAATTAATTCCGTCTCAAATCCATAGATTCCTAAAGACAACACGGAACAAACCAAAATCAAACACACTCGAATAATAATTAAATAATCGTGACATATTTTCCACCGTTTGTTCTATGATGGCTGAAACGCAAGAATCATGGATCACAAAGACGCCCATTCGATACGCTAAAATCAATAAGTGATAGCAAATTTGGCCGCATCGATCCCATTTGACAATAGATCAAAAATAAATAAAACACCAACCATTTCACGCCTATATTTTAAACATTCCAAATTCATCAATTGACATCTAAATGCAAATAAGGTGTGGAAGCTGAAAGACATCCGTCCATCCCAGTTTCCTTAGCGCATATAAACTCAAATCGTTTTTGTAATTATTCTTTCTCAAATAATATATAGAAAAAATAAAGTTCAAAAAAAATGAGATTGAGAGTGTCGGCTGGGTATCCCAGCTAATCCTAAAAAATATTGAGGGAAAAATGTTATATTTACACCAAACTCAATGCAAATTAGTATAATTAATTAGAGTGTTCATCGTAGTATAGGTTCCATGCTACCGAAACACATTCCAATTGAGATCAAAGCACAGTAGAAACCGTTCCACACGTATGGATCAGAAAATTTTGGACAACTCCTTTTAATAAATCCCAGCATCATAGCAACTCTAGGTGTGTATATAATCACCGTGGGGTTTAAAAGACAAACTTACAATCGAAAATAAAGCCAAAATCTTGTATTTCGCGTCAACCCGTTTTAGGAACGAATTACAAATCTTGTAATTAAATTGATTGACTTTCGATGAAAACAAAACACAATTGCATTTATTCACGTTTAGGTACACATCATTTAGAGCGCACCAGGACGAAATAATGGACAGATCATTTTGAAGTAATATAGCATCGGAGAGGGATGCTACAACCCGAAAACATTTTTTAAATCATCCGCATACAGAAGGCATTTTTTTCCAGATGATATCCGCGAAACAATGTCATTTATAAAAAGGTTAAAAAGTCGAGGTCCAATGTGGTTGCGCTGAGGTAACATCGGATTTAACAGTAAATGAACGCGAATTTTGACCAAGTATCCTGACAATATTGTTTAGGATCACTTAAATAACATTCAATCCAAGCAAGTATGGATACCAAAATATCAAAATTTAGTAATTTTGCGATTAGAATACGATGAGATACTTTATCGAAGGGCTTACAAAAACCCATGTATATCACAAATGCACCGGCCGATAAGATTAAATTGTATCCACAATGAAATTCAAAAACTCAATCAAGTCATGGTCACGGTTGAACTACCACTCATTAAACCGTATTGGCCCGGAAATATTAAATGTTTAATTTGGCGATTAACTGGATCGCATACAAGCGACTCAAAAAACTTACGCAATCTAGGAAGAATAGCCGTCTGTAATTTGAAATTTCACTCCCGCAACCAGCCTCCAGAATTGGTGTAATATAAGATGACTTCCATTGCTGCGGAAAAATACCCGAATTAAGGAATAAATTAAATATAAATTGAAAAGCAATGGTGAAATGTAAAATCTGGACCGGCTGCATCAACGTTAATAATATTAATTTTGAGTTGAGTCCATTAGAAACCAGTTCGTAGGACAAAATAAATTGAGCCCAAATTTAAATTATTGTACTATTATAAAATTTGAGTCATTATGGTCACGGTTAAACGACCACTCATGAAACCGTGTTGGGCCCGAAAATATTAAATGTTTAATTTGGGGATTAAATGGATCACATAAAAAATTTACGCAATGTAGGAAGAATAGCCACGCGTCTGTAATTTGAAATTTCACTCCGTGAACCAGCCTCCAGAATTGGTGTAATAATTATAAGATGACTTCTATTGCTGCGGAAAAATACCCGAATTAAGGAATAAATTAAATATAAATTGAAAAGCAATGGCGAAATGTAATATCTGAACCGGCTGCATAAACGTTAACATTAATTTTGAGTTGAGTTCATTAGAAACCAGTTCGTAGGACAAAAACAATTGAGCCCAAATTTAAATTATTGTACTATTATAAAATTTTAGTCATTATGGTCACGGTTGAACGACCACTCCGTGTGAATCGGTGTTGGGCCCAAAAATATTAAATGTTTAATTTGGGGATTAAATGGATCACATAAAAAATTTACGCAATGTAAGAAGAATAGCCACGCGTCTGTAATTTGAAATTTCACTCCGTGAACCAGGCTCCAGAATTGGTGTAACATAAGATGACTTCCATTGCTGCGGAAAAATACCCAAATTAAGGAATAAATTAAATATAAATTGAAAAGCAATGGCAAAATGTTATATCTGGACCGGCTGCATAAACGTTAATATTAAGTTTGAGTTCAGTCCATTAGAAACCAGTTCGTAGGACAAAATCAATTGAGCCCAAATTTAAATTATTGTACTATTATAAAATTTGAGTCATTATGGTCATGGTTGAACGACCACTCATGAAACCGTGTTGGGCCCGAAAATATTAAATGTTTAATTTGGGGATTAAATGGATCACATAAAAAATTTACGCAATGTAGGAAGAATAGCCACGCGTCTGTAATTTGAAATTTCACTCCGTGAACCAGCCTCCAGAATTGGTGTAATAATTATAAGATGACTTCTATTGCTGCGGAAAAATACCCGAATTAAGGAATAAATTAAATATAAATTGAAAAGCAATGGTGAAATGTTATATCTGAACCGGCTGCATAAACGTTAATATTAATTTTGAGTTGTGTCCATTAGAAATCGGTTCGTAGGACAAAAACAATTGAGCCCAAATTTAAATTACTATTATAAAATTTGGGTCATTATGGTCACGGTTGAACGACCACTCATGAAACCGTGTTGGGCCGAAAATATTAAATGTTTAATTTGGGGATTAAATGGATCACATACAAGTTATATTTGAATCGGCTGCATCAACGTTAACATTAATTTTGAGTTGAGTCCATTAGAAACCAGTTCGTAGGACAAAAACAATTGGGCCCAAATTTAAATTACTATTATAAAATTTTGGTCATAATATAGCCCGTCAGTTTAAATGGCTATAATCTGTATAATTTGGTAATCATTAATGCGATCCACTTCTTCATTTTCCACACTAAAAAAATCATCATTCGTTTTTCTACAGATGCCACTCACACCACAATATCACTTTACCACTTTACGATCATGTTTGCCACCATAAATTTTAACAACCATTTGATGAACTGCACATGTAATGTTTGGCTAATTCACACATCTACAACCATTTTCATGCGTACAGTAAATCTGGGTATTCATGTCTGAATTTATCATAAATTACACAGATGATTATTATCTCTCAAAACAATTTTAAGTTTAAGCCCCAATTTTAATTATGTTTCCATCCTTTAGCAACACACACATTTTTTTAATTTTTTTTTATTAAATTTAATGATTCAAATACAAATGGTAATGTGAAGTTTTAATATAATAATATCCATTGAATGTGTGTAGATTACATTAAAAAAATATAAAACAACAACAATTGCAACAACAACAATACGTGTGTTAAATATTTGAATATCTATACAATACCACATTTTCTGTATTACAATATTATTGTTGTGATAATAAATGTTTATTAATTATTTAAACGGTCTCTTCTCATGCTAATAATAATAATAATAATACGATAACGAATACAGTTGCTGTGATTATTATTATTATTA
Organism: Bibio marci; assembly: GCA_910594885.2. Lineage (NCBI taxonomy): Eukaryota > Metazoa > Arthropoda > Insecta > Diptera > Bibionidae > Bibio > Bibio marci. The sequence goes on along the minus strand of OU343119.1, from coordinate 3,360,595 downwards.
TTATTATTATTATTACAAATTTAGTTCAAATCATATTTTATAATATGTTTCAATGAAGTCCACTAATTATATAATGACTATCGTGTCATTGTTGTTAAATAGTACACATTTAAAAATAAAAAATATATTTTATACATTGCCCAGCGGTAACTGTTGAAACGTGTTCCGTGTACCAACTAGTTCTTTAACTAGTGTAAAATTAACTATTAGGTCCTTGCATTAATAATGTCGATTTTTTGGCTTGAAAATGGCATTTATTTGTATAACAAAATGATTGAGTACATCAACCAATCAATATTGCCCATCGTTAGCTATGACTTCCTCCCATCTTTTGGAAAGTTTGTTGATTCCTCGTTTGAAGAACTCCTCATCTTTGGTCCCAATCCATTCATCTTCCCATTTTCGCACTTCTTCAGCATTTCGAAAGCGTACATCTGTCTGTCTGGCTGACCTGCATTGATCGGAACAAATGGTAATCAGAAGGAGCAAGGTCTGGAGAGTACGGGGTAGGTGATCAAGATGATCCCAACCGAGCCTCTTTATTTTTTCCTTAACGATGTTTGCACGATGTGGTCTGGCCTGGTCATCGTGAAATAAAACTTTGTGGTGTTTTTGAGCTATCGTAATGGTCGTTTTTCGTTCAATTTCTTTGCCAATTCGCCCAGTTGTCGTCGTCGTCGGTAGCGATCAGCTGTAACCGTTTCATTTGGTTTTAACAGCTCGTAATACACCACACCTTTCTGATCCCACCAAATTACACACAGCATTACCTTCTGGCAATGAATATCGCTGATTTGATTGTGAAGTTGAAGCGTGTAAACCACCGTTCACAAGTTTTTTTTGATTTGGAGCATGTTCACCGTAAGCTTCTACCAACAATCGATAACTATCAGCAGCGGTTTTCTTCAAATTAAAAGAAAGTTATTAAACTTCCCAGTAAAACAACTTTTTCAGGCACGTGATTCGACATGTTCGAAGCAAAAAAAAAACTTTGTTGTTTACACTTCAACGAAACGAAACATATACTGAAATTTATAGAGTAATGACAGACAAAAAAAATGAATATGGCCGCGGTGTGTTCTGATGCACACAACGCCAGTTACGCCGACTGTTATCAAATCGACATTATTAATGTAAGGTCCTAATAGTTACCGAACAATTACTAAAGTAATGCAGAGATAGGAACTATTTTAAATACACAATAATACAAATACATACTGAATCAGATTAGGATTAGTATAGAGCATACTTGCAATGCCAGTTGCAATCGAACGCGTCCACAGGGTTACGGATAGTGGAACGGGGTCTATGATACTTATGGGTTTTGCTACAAATAAAGAATAAGTAGCCGTGCCAACAATCTGGCACAGCTGTGTATGAGAATTATTTTGGGGGTGTTGTGTGAAAGCAGCATCGGATTAAAACTGAGTTAATGATTCAGTGATTTTACACAGTAAAGGCGAATCAGCGGCGCCAATGTAACTGCTTTCGTCAGAGGTGATATACCCCTGTAAATGACCGAACGAATTTCCGGAATAATTTAGTAGGTTGAATGTATATGGTTAACTACCAATTTCGGCAAAAACAACCAGTTATGAAGTCTACAACACGGCCTCGGATCGGACAGGATAAACGGGGCTACGACTAAAGCAACGAAAATTTAACGACAATGATTTAAAACTTGTATCTTGCAATGTTATAACTTGGTTGCGACAAGGTGGTTTAAGAACACTTACTCTGATACACAGAGAAAAGCCAAGAAACTAGATGGCCCGGAAAAAAATTTATTGAAAGGAAAAGGATGCAAATTTTATTACAACGACAACGATTGTAGTTAAACGAAAAGAGTTTGGAACCGGTAGTTTTTGGTAAAGCAAGAAATTCAGAAATTGTTTTTAATCCGATTGATGAACGCATTTGTACACTACGTGTAAGGACGAAATTTTTCAATTCAAGATAAATCTGATGAGGTTAAGGTCGAGTTTTATGAAAAACTTATAGCAACATATAGAGCTGTACATGTAGCGGCCGCATTAATATAGTCCTAGGCGGTTTTAATGCCAAGGTGGGACAGGAAACAATATATATCCGCCGAACTATAGGTAAACGTACATTCTTCATAAAACAACGAATGTGAACGGGCTAAGATTGATTGATTTTGCCATGTCTAAAAACATGGTCATTAGTGGTACATACTTCCCACATAAAGAAATTCATAAGATGAACGTGGAGGTCTCCTATGGTTGAACAAATAATCAAATTGATCATGTACTAATTGATGGACGTCACTGTTCAAACATAATGGATGTTCGAACTTGACGTGGTTTAAATATTGACTCCGATCATTATCTAGTTCGGATTGTGCTACGAGCCATATTTTATTTTATTAATAACACACAACCCGTAGGATTGAAATGGGCAGTCGAAAGGCTTAACGGCGGTAAAACAATTGTACATGGATGCAATGGAACAACGAATTATTACAGAATTGGAGGCTGAACCAGCAAGAAACTAGTATAAATAGTTTGTGGAAGAAATTAAAATCATACGTTAAAGGTGCCGCAACATAGGTTATTGGAAAGTTGGATGGGTAGTAAGAAATGAGTGGTTTGATGATGAATGTAGAAATGCTCGGGATGCAAAAAAGAATGCAATCCAGGCTGAAAATGCTATCGCGGGTTACCCGAACCACTATCGCGAGCACAAGGATTTCGAGCGTAAATTGATTCGTAAGAAAAAACGAGAATTGGAACGAAAGGTTTACGTCGAAATGGAAAAATTTAACAGGAACACAGAATAACAGAAAATTATACCGGAATGTCAATTGTTTTCGCAACGGATACAATCAACAACCTTTTTTGTGCAAAAACAGACATGGTCAGGTTATGGTGCCGGAGGAAAGGTGCCTCGAAAGAGTACTTTAAAGATATATTAAATGTGAACACGTCAGTGAATACTGTGGTAGATGTGCAATTTCTAACCGCCCAGCCATTTATAGTTGAACCGCATCAATGGACATAGTAAATAATGTTATTCAGAAGCTCAAGAATAATAAATCACCTGCGGATCTGATAGCTTACCCCAGGTGAACTCTTTAAATATGGTGTAAATGCATTATGGTATCAACTGCACGAGTTAATTGTAAAGATTTGGAATAATGAACAGGTGTCAGATGAATGGAAGGATGGTATTATCTGTCCATTCTACAAGAACGGTGACACATTAGATTGTAACAACTGCAGAGGAATCACTCTATTAAACATTAGCTATAACGTATTTGCTAATAAACTATACCATCGACTTATTCCATACGCCAATGAAATTATCGGAGAATACCAGTGTGGTTTCTGCGCACATCGATCTACATCTGATCAAATATTTACTGTACGGCAGATCTTGGAAAAGTGTAGTCAGTTCTAAGTTGATACACACCATTTGTTGATTTCTAAGCGGCATATCGGATAGCGTCAAAAGGTCAAAGTTATGGAAAATTATGGAAGAGTTTGGTATTCCAAAAAAACTGATAGATTTTGCTATTCTCTACTAATCATAAAGATATAGGAACTTTATATTTCATTTTTGGTGCTTGAGCAGAGCTACTAGGAACTTCTTTAAGAATATTAATTCGGGCTGAACTAGGTCACCCAGGTTCTTTACTTGGGAATGGCCAAATTTATAATGTTACTGTAATATTATAGTAACTGATAGATTTGACACGGTTGATAGACTACGACAAGGCGATCCATTATCAACACTGCTATTAAATATTATGCTGCGGAAAAGGCAGTGAGGGGCGTAAATATTGATAAACAAAGAACGATTTTCACAAAATTATTAGCGTATGCGCTGATGATATAGACACAATGGGTCGAAATATGATAAATGTCAAGGATGCTTTCGAATCGTTACAAAACGGAGGCATCGGGTCTGGGTCTCAAAGTGAATGCAAACAAAACAAAATATTTGGTGGCGGTAACGAATGCACATCAGGAATTCCAAATTAAACTCATTTAATATTGGAGAACAAAATTTTTAAATAGTCAATAGTTTTGTGCACTTAGGGTCGTCGATAAATGTAAAAATTGATATTGAAGAGGAAATTCGCCGCATTGTAGCGAATCTGGAAACAGATATTATTATGGGCTAAAAAAAACATTTTCAATCGAAAACATTACAACGAAATCTTAAGTGCAAGCTATATTCAACATTTATACGTCCAATATTAACGTATGGGTCGGAGGCCTGGTGCCGGACACAGAACCAGGAACAATTACTTCGGATTTTTGGTCTGGCCGCCAAAGAACACAATGGTTGGAGGCGAAGATACAATTTTGAATTAGACAAGTTGTACGGTCAACCAATCAATTGTCAAAACAATCAAGATCAATAGATTGAGATGGCTTGGACACATAGTACGAATGGAGGAGAAGCGTGTGCCGAAAAAACTGTTAACTGGTAAAGCAGTGGGTAGAAGGAAAGCCTCGGAAGACCTAAGGCGAAATGGCTAGATGGAGTAAACTCTAATATAAAAATCGTTAAAATTCTGGATTGGAAGACATTGACTGCGTATAGGTCAGGTTGGAAAAACGTGGTTTAAGTTAAACATGGAGTGAGTAAGTAAGTAACTCTTCAATCGATCGCACACTAAATATTTATTAAATTAATACATTTGGATTCCATATTTTCATCAGTTATTTTTTTTCGTTACAGATCAATTGGGATAATGTTTCAAAATATACTTTAAATTAATAAAAAAATTGCTTAATTATTGTTTATGGACATTACAAATTACACTGGTTTTAAAAACCGTACGAGTATAAATCATCATCATCATCATCATCATTATCATCATCATCTCTCTCGCCACACCATAATTAATATGACTTTTCTCACATTACGACTTTTTATCCGTTCATGTATTATTATTATTATTATTATTATTATTATTATAATGGACGGTGGTACACATGTGTGCGATAGTCGTACACGCATACACACACACAAATAAATAATATTAAATAACAACGATTATTACAGTCCATTATTATTATTATTATTATTATTATTTTCAATTTTTAATTAAATAATTGGACCTATTCTTCTCTCTTGTGATCGCCGCACACACATATTAAAAATTATACAAAGCATAAATTACAAGAGAAGTTATCTGATTTTGTGTTACGTGTGTGTGTGTGTGTGTGTGTTTATTTAGTCGGAATTGATGATAGGTCGAATCTATATTTATTTTGTTGAACTTTAATAAATAAATGTTTTATTTAATTTGATTTAATGGAAAAAAGTGAAAATGCCCGTTGGGCAACAAAGAAACAAACCAAAATCGGTATGTAAAATGTCACGATAGGACTTTTTATGTTAAGACATAATTTTTCCCTACGAATATAAATCCATATTTTATCTTAAATTAACAATTATAATAATATTGTTGGATTGGATTTGAGTTTAATATTAACGTATGGGTCGGGGAGGCTTGGTGCCGGACCCAGAACCAGGAGCAATTACTTTGGATTTTCGAACGAAAGGTACTCCGGTGCATATTTGGTCGCGCCGTCAAAGATTAGAATGGTTTGGAGGCTAAGTTACAATTTTGAATTAAAGAAGTTGTACGCGGTCAACCAACCAATTGTCAAAACAATCAAAATCAATAGATTAAGATGGCTGTTGGACACGTAGTACGCATGGAGGAGAAGCGTGTGCCGAAAAAAACTGTTAAATAGTAAACCAGAAGGTGGAAGGAGAGCCGAGCCGGTAGACCTAAGGCGAGATATCTAGATGCAGTAAACTGTGATATAAAAATCCTTAAAATTCGTGATTGGAAGACATTTCGGATAGGTCAGGTTGGCGAAGCGTGTTGGCGCAGGCTAAAACTGCACCTTGGTTATAACGCCATGGAGTAAGTAAGTAAGTAAAATTTGAGTTTTTTAGCTGAGAAAAAATAAAGTGAACAGAGCGACGCTACAGATGAGTATTATTTTTTTTTCGTTATTGTTATTGTAGTGACGTTGGTTGTTGGTTCTTAAACGTTTTTAATATAAAGTTTGGTTTTTGTACACTACTAATTTGTCGCCGACAAACACCCTATTGCGCCAAATGTTTACATAAAATTGAATCAAAGCTAAACATTGTTATTCTGTATTAGTGATGAGATGGTTTACTAATAGTTGAGTAATCTACCGCTTTCTTATTATATTCCGACTATTCCGAAAATTCCAAATTTTTGTCTATTGCGCGATATTATCGTGGCCGAAGGCCTCGCTACTTTCCATCTATGAGTACATCCCGCTTATGAAGCCGCAGGCAGAACTACCACTCCGCATCTCGGAGGCCAAAGGCGGAAAACACCCGGCACCCACCTCCCTCTCATACTGAGCCCAAGACCCCCACTATTTAACCTTTCCTCAAATCCTACAACAAACTTGAACCGTAGCAAATCAGTCACGGTGTGCTACGGCACGCTGCTAGTTGAGTAATCGTGAACTTTCTTAATATACAATATATTCCGATAATTTTCGACTATTCCGAACATTTCAAATTTTTGTCTATTGGGCGATATTATCGTTTTAATTAAATTATTTCTAACAATATAATAACAGCAGCGAACAAAAAACGTGTCACAATTTCAGTGTGTCTCTGTGTGTCTGTGTGTGTGTGTGTGTTTAAAGACGTATTGTTTTCTTCTTCTTGTTCTTTCCCATTTTGTTACATTAAAATTATAATTTCTTTGAGCCAAACAACGTCACAAAAATACAATGAATATTGGTGTGAGTGTGTGTGTGTGTGTGTGTGTGTGTGTGTGTGTGTATTCATTTCAAGATGAACTCTAATGAAGAAATCATAAATTTTCATTTTTTCAATTAGTTTAATGCGATATTGTATTAGATACACCAACAAAAACATATTAACTAATATAGTTTTTTTTGAGGAAGCAAAGCACTTAATGTATTGTTGTTGTTGTTGTTCTTGTTGGTATAGTGAATGAAGACGAAGACTGGCGAGGGGGGGGGGGATTCATTTAATTTAAATAAATAATAATAATAATAATACTTTTGTATTTGTGTGTTTAAAATAAAAATAAGTTAATAAAATTTAAAAATCTCATCATAAATTTATAGACAATTATTATTATTACTATTTTTAATATATATTTTAACTTTTAGTATTTGTACTAAGTGAGTTTTTTTAATACATATACTACGCAGCAAGTGTATGTTGTTGAAATCATTCAATCTTTCATCGCGCCCATCGCACAACAAATGCAACCAAGAGATAATTGAATAATTGTTGTTTTCAATTAATGTAACGATAAATGAATATAAATTAAATAAATCAAATGGAAGTTTTTGAAGAGATTTTTGTTTAGTCTTCATTAAAAATGTAAAGATTTATAAAAAAAATTAAAGGTTTTGTGACCATGTTGTTGTAATTAATAAATAGGATAATTTGATGATGATGATGATGTTGAAGATGATGATGAAGTGGATGGGTAAAAAATGCTTATCTTAAATGTTTAATGTTTTGTTTAACATTCACGTCATACCGCTGAGCGGATCGATCGATGTGTAATTGCGTCGAAAATATTTCAGAGTTTGTGTCAGTCTCCTGCACTTTGTCCTTTTTATATATTTTTAAAACAAATGGATGTGTGTGTGTGTGTGTGAGAGGTGGAACATTTAATTATTGTTTTAATAATATCAAACCAATTGTTGTGAATTTCTTGTACTAACAGACCAATTGAAAAGTCTACGGTCTGACACACAGACCAGGCAGTGCTAGTATTAAATCCATATGATTTTTAGTTAGTACCAACCGTCATACGATACGTGTCAGATTTGACAGCAGTCCGAATATTAGTTGTTGAGATATTGCGTTGTGAGTGGAGCTTTACTTTTGTTATTTGAAAAAAAATGGAAACAAAAGAATCTCGTGTGCTGATAATATATTGGTTTTTGAAGGGAAAAAATACAGTTGAAACAAAATCTTGGCTTGATGAAGAGTTTCCGGGGTCTGCACCATCAGCATTGATTGGTATGCTAAATTTAAATGTGGTGAAATGAGCACCGAAGACGGCGAAAGCAGTGGACGCCCAAAAGAGGCTGTCGACCGACGAACGCATCAAAAAAGTTCACAAAATAATTTTGAATGACCGTGTAAAGTGAAGTTGATCATCGAGCTGGCAGACATTGTGAAGATATCATCTGAACGTGTATATCATATCATTCACGAATGAATTTGTACATGAGAAAGCTGTGTGCAAAATGGGTGGCGCGCGAGCTCACAATCGATCAAAAGCAACAATGTGTTAATGATTCTGAGCAGTGTTTGAAGCTGTTCAAGCGCAATAAACCTGAATTTTTTAGCGTCGATATGTGACAATGGATGAAACATGGCTCAATCATTTCACTCCGGAGTCCAATCGACAGTCTGTATGTCAGTATGCTGAGTGGACTGCACACGATGAACCGAATCCAAAGCGAAGAAAATCACAACAGTCAGCTGCCATCAATATTCTGGGATGCCCAAAGTATAATATTCATTGATTACCTGCAAAAGGGCCAGACCATCAACAGCAATTATTATATAGCGTTATTGGATCATTTAAAGGATGAAATTGTTAAAAAATGGTCCCATTTGAAGAAGAAAAAAGTGCTGTTTCATCAAGACAATGCACCGTGTCACAAATCAATGAAAACAATGGCAAAATTGCATGAATTGGGTTTCGAATTGCTTCCGCATCGACCGTATTCGCCAGATCTGGCCCCCCAGCGACTTTTTCCTGTTCTCAGACCTCAAAAGAATGCTCGCTGGAAAGAAATTTATCGCCAATGAAGAAGTAATCGCCAAAACTGAGGCCTTTTTTGAAGCAAAAGACAAATCGACCATCTACAAAAATGGTATCGAAAAGTTGGAAGATCGCTATAATCGCTGAATCGCCGTCGAAGGCAACTTTGTTGAATAATAAAATCAAAATTTGCCAAAAAAAATGTGTTTTACTATGGTATGGGAACGGGTACTTTTCAATTGGGCTGTTAATTAGTATACGACATTTGATACATTTACTAATCGATTTATAGGTGGGAAAGGTGCACGGAATGATATATATACTCCCCTCAAAGCATAGCAAATAATATCAATACGAATTTTATATATACCACAAGTATTCATCTGCATATACCCCAAACATTGCTGTAAACATATGAATAATATATGAGCGGTGCCAACCCGCAATATTTTCATTGTAATACGGATCTATCTCCAGCGCCACATTTCAGTGATGCTCCATTTGACTACACACACACACACACACACACATCATTTATATGTTACATATTTATATAATATATTATTAAAGGTTTACTAATAAATATATAGGGGGCGAAAGGTGCGTCATATGATTATAGCTCCTCATATTAATATACTACAAAAATTCCGTACATTCAAGAAGTAAGCGTTGAAGACTCTTTATTCTACGAGCTCTTTATTCTACGAGTTTCTGCATGCAACGAGATTTTTTTCTTTCACTCCCTCCCCCATTCGCACAACAACCCATCTTTTCCTGTCGACAGTTGATACAATGTCTCCGAATCTGTTCAGTCAGCAAAGTCAATTATTAATTTTAATCAATTATTAAATTATCGAATTACTAATGGAGACACAACGAACCTAATCAATTCTTATCCGATAGTGATGATAAAATGCATAACGGGATTATATATCGTGAATATAACTTAAATTCATGTTGCATCAATAGTTTCAAAAAAGGCTATTTTTTAAAGACAAATCTTAATCAAAATTATCAAAACCATCTTCCAATTATGAGTCCAGTTTGGCAACTGTAACTACATGTCCTTCTCGAGTCATTTAATGATGTATTCCACATTTGATGACAAATAACTCTACAGATGGGTCTCTAAATTTTCTTTGTAATCAATCAATCGATGAGTCTGATTAATCCAATGTTACAAAGATGATCATGGTAAGTAAATTCAGAAGAACATACAAATTTTCGCAAAAACCCTGAAGTCTTATTCAATGGTTGGAATGAGTATAAGAAAAAGTGCAAGGTTTTCATTTTCAAATCTACTTTTAATGAAATAAAGTTTTAGTTTACAACAATTTTCTCAAAATATATTTTCAATGAAAGAATCCTTTCAATCGTCCTTAAATTTCAATAATAATTCAATGAACATTTTATATTTGTATTTTTAAAATTTCATTTATATTTTCAAATGATTTCTCGTCAAAACTGTCAGTGAACACTTTTGATTAAACTTTAGTTTCCGATTGCATAAAATTTTAGATTTAGTGATAAATTTTATTTGTCTTTGGTGCTGTGTGTGTGTGTGTGTGTGTGAATATTAATCACTGTCTTCACGTTCAACTTTAACGATGTCTATGATGGAATGTAATTCACCGTCGTCTTGTTGTTCCAAACCCAATGAAATATTATCGGTTTCGAAGTTTTCATCTGACTCTTGTATAATTGGGTTTTCTTGTGTGTCGGGATAAATTATATCTAGCTCTGGTTTCATTTCAAATAGCTCTTCATTCAATTTCTTTTCGTTTCGTTTTTTCGCAGTGCTCTGTTTATTCAATTTACGCAGAACATTAACATTTTCACTTCTATCGAAATATGCGCTTGTGTTTGGTTCAACGATATTTCTTTCCAATGACATTTCCTTGTTGTTATCCTTCTCGATTTGTATTGATTTTAATGCATTCTTTGATGTTGATGGTTGTTCGGCTGGTGTCACATTTGTACTTTTACAATTAATTTTGTGTTTGACTAAAAGACGAGAATGTGCAAATATTCTTGAGCAGACGGGACATTTAAATTTTTTATTATGTATTTTCAAGTGTTGGATTAAATATATATTTGTGAGGAACTCCTTTGAGCACACGCTACATTTGAATGGAGTCTTTCCATTATGTTTGAACATATGAATTTTTAGTTCGCGTAAATTGGTAAATTTACTTAAACAAATATCACATTCAATTTCTTGGTCTTTATTATGTATTAATTTATGTTTGCCTAAGTCACCATTCCGCATAAATAGTTTCGAACAAATATCACATTTAAATGACTTTTTACCTTCGTGCTTCAGTTTATGGCTGGATAATCCTCCTTTCCGCAAAAATAGCTTCGAACAAATATCACATTTAAGGGATTTTTTACCTTCGTGCATTAGTTTATGGCTGTTTAAGTCACCATTCCGCAAAAATAGCTTCGAACAAATATCACATTTAAATGTCTTTTTGTCGGTATGCATTTTAATGTGATTTCTAAAGCTTGGTTTACTTGCAAGAGTTTTGGAACATAAATCGCATTTAATTTTATGTTCATTTAAGTGAGATTTTAAATCACTTTCAGTTGGAAAAATTTTCTTACAAATTTTGCATTTAAACAAATTTTTATCCTTTGATAAATTCCGCTTCTCGTCACTTCCACTTTGTTTTGAATCCATTGTATTTGTTACAAAAATTCACACGGTAATTTACAGTAAATTGATTTAATAAAATTTTGGAGTGTAATTATTTCAATGGCAAAACTACAAAATTTAGAAAATAAATTTTTGTTCCTTCGATTTTTTTTTTTTTTTGTAAATGCTTTCACTTTGAAAATCGCAATCGAACTAAAAAACGAATTGGCGGTGCAATTGGATATTTTAAATAAAATTTTCGATTTATTCTTGAAAAAAGTATTGTCACATTTAAATTTTAATATATGCGAATTTATTGTTTTAATAGAAATTTCCTGAACTTTCTGCTACATCGGCATTTGCGAAATGAAGCAATACGCCCATATTGGGTCTGTAACTAAGTCGTGGAGATAATCTGATAGGTGTCGTAAGTAGTATTGCATTTACGCAGTGTGAAATACTTCCCTATTGTAGTAGTTGAATCCACCTTTAATATTCAGTATTTTGACATTTAGTTGAAGTGTAAACAATTTCTGATTAAAAATGGAAAATTTTGTACCCAAACAAAACAGCATTTTGGGGACGGGAAGTTATGTTAAGTAATTTTATTCGGGAGGAAACAGCAGCAGAAACTAACAAAACAATTGTGACCGTATTCGTTTAGACGACGGTTTAAAAATATTGATTTTGATGTTTTGTGATTAGGAACGCGTTGGAACATCAAAACACGACACATAGTACGCATGGAGGAGAAGTGTGTGCCGAAAAAACTATTAAATGGTAAACCAGAAGGTAAAAGGAGACCTCAGTTGAGATGGCTAGATGCAGTAAACTGTGATGTAAAGATCCTTAAAATTCGGGATTGGAAGACATTGCGGCTGCGGATAGGTCAAGTTAGAAAAGCGTGTTGGAGAAGGCTAAAACCGTACCTGGGTTATAACGCCATGGAGTAAGAGTAAGTAAGTAAGTAGTAAGAAACACCAAAAAATTTGAAGACGAAGAATTGGAAGCTTTATTTTCAGTGAAGATCTATAGCATTGGCATTAGATGTTAGCCAAGCACAAGTGTTTCCAAACGTTTAAAGAAGATGGGAATGATCCAAAAGCTATCCTATTGGGTACCACATGAATTGACGGAAAGACAACAAGAAAATCGAAAAATAATTTGTGAAATTTTGTTTCAAAGACATTCAACCCCACCCGCCACATTCACCAGACATTTCTCCATCAGACTACCATTCCGTTCCGGTCGATGCAGTCAACCCTTTCTGCACACCGGTTCAATTCATACGAAGCTATGAAAAAAATTACTCGATTCATGGATTGCTTCAAAAACCTAAGAAGTTTTTCTATGAGCGAATCCATAATTTGCAACACAAAGATGGTCAAAATGGTTGTAGCTGCCGATGGCAAATACTTTGAAAATAAAATATAATGTACCGCGTTACTTTCAAATAAATCTGTTTTTTCTTAACAAAATACGCATCAAAAAAGTTCACAAAATAATTTTGAATGACCGTAAAGTGAAGTTGATCGAGATAGCAGACATTGTGACAATATCAACTGAACGTGAATATCATATCATGCACGAATGTTTGTACATGAGAAAGCTGTGTGCAAAATGGGTGCCGCGCGAGCTCACAATCGATCAAAAGCAACAATGTGTTAATGGTTCTGAGCAGTGTTTGAAGCTGTTCAAGCGTAATAAACCTGAATTTTTTAGCGTCGATATGTGACAATGGATGAAACATGGCTCCATCATTTTACTCCAGAGTCCAATCGACAGTCAGCTGAGTGGACTGCACACGATGAACCGAATCCAAAGCGAAGAAAAACACAACAGTATAGCGTTATTGGATCATTTAAAGGATGAAATCGTTAAAAAATGGCCCCATTTGAAGAAGAAAAAAGTGTTGTTTCATCAAGACAATGCACCGTGTCACAAATCAATGAAAACAATGGCAAAATTGCATGAATTGGGATTCGAATTGCTTCCTCATCAACCGTATTCGCCACATCTGGCCCCCCAGCGACCTGTTCTCAGACCTCAAAATAATGCTCGATGGAAAGAAATTTAGAGCCAATGAAGAAGTAATCGCCGAAACTAAGGCCTATTTTGAAGCAAAAGACAAATCGTACTACAAAAATGATATCGAAAAGTTGGAAGATCGCCATAATCGCTGTATCGCCCTCGAAGGCAACTATGTTGAATAATAAAATCAAATTTTACCAAAAAAATGTGTTTTACTATGGTATGGGACCGGGTACTTTTCAATTGGTCTGTTACAAATACCTCAATTTGCAAATTTTTGGTTTGAATAAAAACACAAGAATTAATATTATATATTTTCGGGTAGTCGACAGTTTGACAGTACACTATGAAGAAAAAACGAAAAAAGTTGGAATTGTCCAATTTAGTAAATTTTGTGTTGGCAAAATCGTCTTTTAAGAATTATCAGAATTTTTAAATTATGGGATTATAGTTTTTCTTCTTTTTGCAGAATTTCCAGTTTTTTTAACAGAAAAATTTTAAATTATAATTAATTTCCAATCAAACTGATAGAAAAGATTTTTAAAGTGGATTCCCGCTCTTAAATTAGATATGATAGATTTTCCTGTTTTTTATGTCAGTACTTTACAAGCGATACAACAAATTTCTTAAAAAAATTTTCTCTGCCATCGATTGGGAAAATCTGTTATCGCTTTTGAACCGGTGTGAATCGATTTTAAAATTTTTGGCGTTAATTAACACCTAAATTATTTTATAAAAATTATCAGAATTTTTGAATTATGGACCCATAGTTTTTTTTGCAGATTTCAAGTTTTGTAGTGGGTCGATAACTATGATTTTCTGTCTGAAAAACATTATTTATTGTTTTTCGTTTCAATTTTCGTTAAGGAACAGGACCCATCGTGTCGATATTCTTGGTATTGTTTTAATTTTTAGTATTATCCGAATGAGATTTTCTTAGTTGCGCTGAACTGTACATTTGGATATTGCCGTATTTGTTTAGTTAGTTTATTGGCAACGTCGATAAATAGAAAATTCCATTGTCAACAATTCATTAAAATTAGAATATAAAAAAAAAATGGACGATAAAAATGGGATTCGGGAAAGACAAAAACTATTCTCAACTACATTTTGAAATACTAAGTTTTGGGAGTATTTTGGTAAGAAAAACACATATTTATTTGAAAGTAACGCGGTACATTATATTTTATTTTCAAAGTATTTGCGTTCTGCAGTTACAACCATTTTGATCATTTTTGTGGCAAATTATGGCGCCGCTCATAGAAGAACTTCTTAGATTTTGAAGAAATCCATGAATCCAGCCATTTTTTTCATATTTTCGTATGAATTGAACCGCTGTGCAGAACGGGGTTGACTGCATCGACAGGAACAAATGGTAGTCTGATGGAGCAATGTCTGGTGAATGTGGCGGGTGGGGTAGGACTTTCCAGCCAAGTGCTTCTAACCTACTTTTTTGACCAGTCTTGCAAAGTGTGATCTAGCATTATCATGCTGCGCAGAATCACACGGTCATGTCTGTTCGCATATTCTGGTCGTTTTTGATGCAATGCTCGGCTCAATTGGATTAATTGCTCTCGGTAACGTTCAGCAGTGATGGTTTGTCCCGGTTTAAGCAGATCATAGTAAACTACATCAAGCATTGGTCCCACCCAGATACACAGCAAAATCTTAGAACATGATGAATATTGCGTTTTTGTGTCGATGGACCTGGTTCACCTGTCTTCACCCATGCTTTCAGACGTTTTGAATTATAGTAATAGATCCACTTTTTATCACCAGTCACAAAATTCGATGCAAAATTGAATGTCTTTGAAGTAAAATTTCACACACATTGTTTTTCGATTTTCTTATTGTCTTTCCGTCAATTCTCATGTGGTACCCAATACGATAGCTTTTGGACCATTCCCATCATCTTTAAACCTTTGGAAACACTTGTGCTTTTATAACATCTAATGCCAATGCTAATTCTTCTTCCATTTGACTTGGATCTTCATTGAGTAAAGTTTCGAAATTTTTAACATTTTTTTGGTGCTCCAAATGCGTTCCTAATCACTAACATCAAAATCATTATTTTTAAACCGTCGTTTAAACCAATACACTCACAATTGTTTTGTGATGGGGGGAATGTTTACCATAAATTTGTAACAAAAATGCGATAAGTTTCTCTGCTGCTATTCTCTTCCCGAATAAAATTACTCAAACATAACTTCCCGCCCCCCCATATGCTGTTTTGTTGGGGTACAAAATTTTCCATTTTTAATCAGAACTTGTTTACACTTCAACTGAATGTCAAAATACTGAATACTGAAAGGTGGATTCAACTACTACAAAATAGCAAAGTATTGCCACTTCCACACTGCGTACAAGCAAAACTACTTACGACATCTATCAGATTATCCCCAGGACTTAGTTATAGACCCAATCGATTTTTAAATAAATTAGGTATGATCGATTTTCCTGTTTTAAAGTCAGTACTTCATAATTTTCTTTGCCCATCGATTGGGAAAATCGGTCATCGCCGTTGAACTCGTAAATTGATTTTAAAAATCTCTTCTATACGAGATTGGAAATTAATTATACAGTTGCAATTCTGTATAAAAGAAAATGGAAATCCGCCAAAAAACTATAATTCATAAGATGATAATTCTTAAAAGGAGATCAATTATTTTCGATAATTAAATTTAATTTTTCACCTAGTTTTAAATGACAAAAAAATGTAACGATATTTAAAAATAATTAAATTAAATCAAATTGTTTAAAAGAATATAAAATATTCTGATACCGCGGTCATCCGAGACAAGCTCGGTATTGTTAAAATAATAAAATAATCGCATAGGTAAGACAATAATAAGCCAAAAAAAAAAAAAAAAAATGCGAAAAGCAAAAGTATTTTGACTTAATTTTATGTAAAATAATAATAACAATAAATTTATCTTGAAATCGTATTTAAAAATATTCTCAATAAAAAAGTGGAAATCTTTGTTAAATATTATCTTGAACTATATTCGTTCATTATTATTATTATTATTATTATTATTATTATTATCATCATCTGTAATTCCTTATACATAAAGACACATCCGTCCGTCCGCCGTCTCTCGATCCAATGCAAATCTCATCAATAAATGTCAATCAAAATAAAAAAACCTTTTTATTTTATTTTTGCCCATTTATTCTTTTGTATTTTTTGTAATATTAAAATATGCAGCAACTGGAGAGACGACAAAGGACGATAATAATACAAAAAATGTATTTGTATTTATGGGTGAAACAATAAAGCAGTAGCTCAGGCAGCGGATAATAATGACACAAATGTGCAGATAATTAAATCAAAATGTGGCTATAAATATTTTAAATAAATTTATATTGTGAAAATAATATACGGTTGGTTGAAATTAGATAATGGATGCAAAAGTCAATATTTAAATTAGGATCAGTGTTTGGATGCACACACACACACACACACACACACACACAAACACACAGGCCCGTACCGAGAAAATTTTGCACTGTGTACCAAATTTTGAAAATACGTTGTTAAATAAAATTGTATCGACATTGTTTAATGTCTTGAAAAATTATTGATTGGCTATTTTTGTTCTACATATCGGCAATTTAATTATAGTTTAATTGAATATTCGTTTTGGTTCTTTGCGGTGTGTAATAAAACCGTTCCCAACATCACCGCCGAGATAGATTCTCAATGCATTTTTATGAGGTTTGCCCAATCCCAATCCTACAATCTACAGAATGTTATTTGATTTTAATTATTTAATTATTATTAGCCCACGACGGTTTAACTTGCCGCCAAAAATCGACATCCAAATGGTTCAATTTTTCATGAAGTAAAACAAATAATTATCAGTAACTAATATTGGGGTT
Source organism: Bibio marci (assembly GCA_910594885.2). NCBI lineage: Eukaryota > Metazoa > Arthropoda > Insecta > Diptera > Bibionidae > Bibio > Bibio marci. The sequence goes on along the minus strand of OU343119.1, from coordinate 3,343,247 downwards.
TTCTATCTTTGTTACACCCCTCTTACGGTTTTTGTCTTGGGGTAAGTAGATTAAAATCATGTGTTGAAGGTGCCGCAACACAGGTGATTGGAAAGGTGGACGGGCGAGTAAGAAATGAGTGGTTTGATGATGAATGTAGAAATACTCGGGATGCAAAAAAAATGCAATCCAGGTTGAAAATGCTAACGCGGGTTACCCGAACCACTGTGGAAGACTATCGCGAGCTCAGGCATTTCGAGCGTAAATTGATTAGTATGAAAAAACGAGAATTGGAACGAAGGGTTTACGTGGAAATGGAAAAATTTAACAAGAACAACGATAATAGAAGATTGTATCGGAATGTCAATTGTTTTCGAAACGGATACAATCAACAAAATTTTTTGGGCAAAAACAGAGATGGTCAGGTTATGGCGCTAGAGGAATGGTGCCTCGAAAGATGGGCCGAGTAGTTTAAAGATATATTAAATGTGAACACGCCAGTGAATACTGTGGTAGATGTGCAATTTCTAACCGCCCAGCCATTTATAGCTGAACCGCATCAATACATGAAGTTAAGAATGTTATTCAGAAGCTCAAGAATAATAAATCACCTGCGGATCTGATAGCTTACCCCAGGTGAACTCTTTAAATATGGTGGAAATGCATTATGGTATCAATGGCACGAGCTAATTGTAAAGATTTGGAATAATGAACAGGTGGCAGATGAGTGAAAGGATGGTATTATCTGTTTATTGTACAAGATCGGTGACAAATTAGATTGTAACAACAACTGCGGAGGAACAACTTTATTAAACATTAGCTATAACGTATTTGCTAATCCACATTACCATAGACTTATTCCATACGCCAATGAAATTATCGTAGAATCCCAGTGTGATTTCTGCGCACATCGATCTTCATCTGAGCAAATATTTACTGTACGACAGATCTTGGAAAAGTGTATGGAATTCACTGTTGATATACACCATTTGTTTGTTGATTTCAAAGTGGTATATTGGATAGCCGCAATAGGTCAAAGTTATGGAAAATTATGGAAGAATATGGTATTCCAAAAAAACTAGATTTGTTGGCCATGACATTGGAAAATGTGAAGTCACAATTACAAATCCGAGGTAAATTATCTAATCACTTTGAGACGGTTGATGGACTACGACAAGACGACTCATTATCAACACTACTATTTAATATTACGCTGCAGAGAAGGCTATATTGATAAACAAGGCACTATTTTCACAAAATCGGATCAATTATTAGCGTATGCGCTAGTCACAATGTGTCGAAATATGGTAACTGTGAAGGATGCTTTCGAATCGTTACATAACGAAGGCATCGATTCTGGGTCTCGAAGTGAATGCTGACAAAACAAAATATTTGGTGGCGGTAACGAATGCACATCAGCAATTCCAAATTAAACTCATTTACTATTGGAGATGACAATTTTGAAATAGTCAATAGTTTTGTGCACTTAGGATCGCTGATAATATGTAGAAAATGATATTGAAGAGGGAATTCGCCGTGCAGGGTAGCGAATCTCCAAACAGACGTTATTACGGGCTAAAAAAAAACAATTCCAATCGCAAAACATTACAACAAAATCTTAAGTGCAAGTTATATTCAACATTTATACGTCCAATTGGAAACATTACAACGAGATGTTGAGTGCAAGTTATATTCAACATTTATACGTCCAATATTAACGTATGGGTCGGAGGGTTGGTGTCGCGGACACAGAACCAGGAACAATTACTTCGGAATTTTGAACGAAAGGTACTCCAAAGCATATTTGGTTCCGTAAAAGAACAGAATTGTCGGAGGCTAAGATACAATTTTGAATTAGACAAATTGTACGCGGTCAACCAATCAATTGTCAAAACAATCAAAATTAATAGATTAAGATGGGATGTTGGACACGTTGTACGCATGGAGGAGAAGCGTGTGCCGACAAAACCGATTAAATGATAAACCAGAAGGTAGAAGAAGGTGAACCGAGCAGGAAGACCTAAGGCGAGATGGCTAGATGCAGTAAAATGTGATATAAAAATCCTTAAAATCCGGGATTGGAAGACATTGACTTGCGGCGGATAGGTCAGATTGGAGAAGGCTAAAACCGTACCCGGGTTATAACCCGCCATGGAGTAAGTAAGTTAATTACACCTAATTGATTCACCCCCCCAGAGAATTATCGAGGTAATGTTTTCTCCAATGTCTTGGGTTATAAGTGAATGGTAAAAATAACAATCAATTTTAAATTAATAAATTCTTAAATTCTCTTCTCGACATCTCCAACATCTTTAATTTGGTTTATATTTTATGTAAAAAAATATTAACTACAACCCGAGAGATATTACTGAAAACGATACCGCAAGTCATAGGAAAGTAATATTAATTTTTAAATTGAGTTGTAAGATGATTTTAGCGTTTATTTTTCAATTTTCCGGCGACCCGTTTCTACGTTCGTTCTGTTCTTCATATGAAACCATACGGGCCTGCACACAAAAACATACACACAGTTGAAAAATTATTGCATTTTCAATTGCGTATAGAATTGTTTTTGTGGTTTTATGATGATAATTAATTTTTAATTAAACACACACACACACTCACACACCCAACCCCGTCGCTCATCCACAATAATTTATGTACCAATACGGTGACCGCGTTAATAAAGGGTGATTTTTTTTGAGCAATCGTTTTTCCAATAGGGTTTTGACAGGGAAGGAAATGTCAAATCTCCGCCATCTTTTTTTTTTTTACTCAGTAAGGTTCAACATTTACAAAATGCAACATCTTTCGCTCTCGGAACGTCGACAAATATTGGGCTCTAAACCAGCTGGCAAAATGACCCGCTTTTTTATCGCAAAATCATCTTCAGCGATGAGGCACATTTCTGGTTGAATGGCTACGTCAACAAACAAAATATGCGTTAATATTGGAGCAAGGAACAACCAGAGCAAGTGCTTGAGACGCCGTTGCACCCGGAAAAAGTCACAGTTTGGTGCGGTTTACACGCCGAAGGCATCATCGGTCCGTAATTTTTTAAAAATGAGGCCGGCGCAAATGTTACGGTCAACGCTGAGCGCTATAGAGAAATGTTGGATGGCTGGTTTTTCCCAAATGTTGCTACGCATGATGTGGGCCACTTGTGGTGGTTTCAACAGGACGGCGCTACATGCCATACAGCCAATGCCACAATCGATTTGCGCTGAAAGAAACGTTTGGTGAACGAGTTATATCGCGAAATGGCCCAGTCGATTGGCCGCCTAGATCGTGCGATATCACGCCGTTGGACTTTTTTTTGTGGGGCAATGTGAAGGCACAAGTTTATGCGGACAAGCCAGCGACGATTGAACATTTGGAAGCCAACATAACTCGTACAATTAATGCTGTACGACCAGAAGTTCTCGAACGAGTGATGAAAAATTGGACCGAGCCGATGACCTTTTTACGAAGCAGTCGCGGTGGTCACATGAACGAAATCATTTTCAAAAACTGAATGAAAAGAAATTTGCTACTAAATAAAGTAATTTTCCAATTAAAAATATTTATTTTTATATGTTTTTTTTAATTTTTGAAACCGATTGCTCAAAAAAAATCACGCTTTACTAGGGCATTTAATTTTTTTTTAATTACGTATACGCTGGTTTTTTTTCGTTGTTTTTTGTTAATTTTCTGTTTAATATTCCAAAATGATCCACCAGAAAGAAAGATTAAGTTTAAGAAAAACAAAAGCAACAAATGCAAAAAAATCCAAGCAAATAAATTATACAAAATCGGATTTATAAAATAAGAAGAAAATAATATAAAATCATAAATCAAATAATAATCGACGTAGTCATCGTCGTTCCTTTTTTTTTCTCTCTGCCAAAAACCATAAATATATTGTTTTCCAAAAATACGTAAAAAAATTTATATTGTTTATGAAAAATAAAATTTATGCATAAACTGAAACTTGAGGACCAAAAATTAATGAATAAAAATAAGATGGGAAACAAAACCAAAAAATAATACAACAAAACCGGATTTATATGAATCCGAAATTTATTAGTTTTCATTGTTTTATTGTTATTTGGTTGATGCAACAAGAAGAACGAAGGCAAAAAGAAAAGAAAAAACAACAACAAAAACAAAAAAAAGGAAACTTTACCACCACAACCACCGCAACCGCAACCGCAACCACAACCACCAAAAAATTTTTACTTTTACAATTTCAATTTTTATTGAATTTAAGATTTACTTCTCGTTAATATGTGAATTAGCAAAAGTTTTTTTTTTGGTTTTTGCTGACTTTGTTTGCCGGATTTTTTTTTTGTTGTTTTTTAATAATGATCGCGATTGTGTCTTTGTTTGATTTTGTCTATACCATTTTTTTTTTTTTTGGGTTGTATTGTTATTTTGTTATTTTTGTTATTGTTGTTATTATTATTATTATTATTATTATTTTGTTTTAATGATGACAAAATATAAGAGGTTTTGTTGCAACACACAGAATTTAAATTTATACGCGCGCACAAACACACAAAAACGACGTGGAGGACAATGGTGATATTAAAGTAAAAAAAAAAAATGAAAAAATTAGAGAGTCGATGTTGTGATGATGCGCAGACGCGATGGTACGGTATACGGTTAATAATAAATTTAAAAAATATATTTACAAAATACAAAACAATACAAACATAAATAAATAAGATGAATTAAAAAGCGGCAAAATAACCTTGAATTAAACCATTTATTTTTGCTATCGTTTGGATACACTTTTTTTTTCTGGTTTGTTTTTTTTTTGTAATTTTGTGTGTGTCGCGAATTTTTTTTGGCTTTTATTTTAACGCAATAAAATTTTTGGTTTTTTTATTTGAAAGGGGCTCATTATTTGCATCTTATTTGTAACACACACGTTAAAATGCGTTCGCTATTGTCTTACCAATTTTTTTTTTTTTTAATAATATTTATACGATGTACAAAGGAGAAGACACCATTTGTAAAACACACGGCAGCCCATCACCCATCCAATCCAATGCGAAATGGGAGTTAAATTCGAATAAAAATGTTTCGCGTGATGAAGATGGAAGGAGCGCGCGATGGGGGTGGGGTTTTAATGATTTATATTATAATGATTTAAGTGAGATTTTAAATCACTTTCAGTTGGAAAAATTTTCCTACAAATTTTGCATTTTAACAAATTTTTATCCTTTGATAAATTCCGCTTCTCCTCACTTCCACTTTGTTTTGAATCCATTGTCTTTGTTAAGAATACGGTAATTCAAAATAATTCTAACACTTCGATTATTCTCCAAATTTTTGAATAAGTTTTTGTGTAAAAATGTTGAAATTTATTATCCTTTTACCGCTTTTTATTTGTAAGAGGAGAAATTGAACAGCGCGTCCACTCACTTTGAAAATCGCAATAGAACTAATTTAACCATTCGAAAATATTATAAAAATTGGCGATTAAACGAAATTATTAAAAAAGTATTGCCATATTGTAATAGTAAGAAATTATTGTTTAGAAACTTCTTGAATTTTCTGCACGAATGTGACTTGAAACTGAATGAAAAATAAAAAGTATTACACGATTACACGTATGCGTAAGTGAACAACGCATCAAATGTGTTGCGTTATCTGATTTTGTTACCTAATTTATTGATAGATTTAACCACTGGATTCTGGTTGAAAATTTTCAACATATTTATGGAAGCAACGTTTAGGCAGCTCATGTTCAAATAAATCGATATTTCATCGCACGCCACTGACAATTTAATTGAAAAACGACTTTCGCTTGTTTTCCGCTTTTGTTTGATTCAGTCCCTCAGTTTCAATTCCATTGCTATAGACAAATTATCACGACACGAAACCCATCAGAAAAAGGCACTTTGTTCCATAGATAACAAAAAAACAAATGTATGAGAAAGGTTTGCAGTACTAGTACTTGAACATTAAGATCTTTACTTTTTCTGAGTAAATTGCCAAGAGCTAGTGTAATTAAAATCTTCTGGATGATATGTTGTTCCAAAAGATGTTTCATCACACAAAGTCTGAAGCATAAAAGACTTATCCGAATGACTTAACTTGGTCAGTGGATTTGTATCTTCCGATTATGGGAATGTAATCGTTTTAGCAACAGTAAGTTCATGCCGATGTCCTTCTCTTATCAAATAATATTCTCGAGTCATTTAATGATGTATTCCACATTTGATGGCAAATAACTCTGCAGATTTTCTTTCCAATCATTCCATCGATGAGTCTGATTAATCCAGTTTTACAAAGATGACCATGACAAGTAAAAACCCTGAAGTCTTATTCAATGGTTGGAATGAGTATAAGAAAAAGTTCAAGGTTTTCATTTTCAAATCTACTTTTAATGAAATAAAGTTTTAGTTTACAACAATTATCTCAAAATATATTTTCAATGAAAGAATCCTTTCAATCGTCCTTAAATTTCAATAATAATTCAATGAACATTTTATATTTGTATTTTTAAAATTTCATTTATATTTTCAAATGATTTCTCGTCAAAACTGTCAGTGAACTCTTTTGATTAAACTTTAGTTTCCGATTGCATAAAATTTTGGATTTAGTGATAAATTTTATTTGTCTTTGGTGCTGTGTGCGTGTGTGTGTGTGTGAATATTAATCACTGTCTTCACGTTCAACTTTACCGATGTCTATGATGGAATGTAATTCACCGTCGTCTTGTTGTTCCAAACCCAATGAAATATTATCGGTTTCGAAGTTTTCATCTGACTCTTGTATAATTGGGTTTTCTTGTGTGTCGGGATAAATTATATCTAGCTCTGGTTTCATTTCAAATAGCTCTTCATTCAATTTATTTTCGTTTCGTTTTTTCGCAGTGCTCTGTTTATTCAATTTACGCAGAACATTAACATTTTCACTTCTGTCGAAATAAGCGCTTGTGTTTGGTTCAACGATATTTCTTTCCATTGGCATTTCCTTGTTGTTATCCTTCTCGATTTGTATTGATTTTAATGCATTCTTTGATGTTGATTGTTGTTCGGCTGGTGTCACATTTGTACTTTTACAATTAATTTTGTGTTTGACTAAAACATGAGAATGTGCAAATATTCTTGAGCAGACGGGACATTTAAATTTTTTATTATGTATTTTCAAGTGTTGGATTAAATATAAATTTGTGAGGAATTCCTTTGAGCACACGCTACATTTGAGTGGAGTTTTTCCATTATGTTTGAACATATGAATTTTTAGTTCGTGTAAAGTGATAAATTTACTTGAACAAATATCACATTCAATTTCTTGGTCTTTATTATGTAATAATTTATGTCTGACTAAGTCACCATTTCGCATAAATAGCTTCGAACAAATATCACATTTAAATGACTTTTTACCTTCGTGCGTTAATTTATGTCTGTTTAAGTGACCTTTCTGCATAAATAGCTTCGAACAAATATCACATTTAAATGACTTTTTACCTTCGTGCTTCAGTTTATGGCTGTTTAAGTCACCATTCCGCCAAAATAGCTTCGAACAAATATCACATTTAAATGACTTTTTACCTTCGTGCGTTAGTTTATGGTAGTTTAATTCACCATTCCGCAAAAATAGCTTCGAACAAATATCACATTTAAATGTCTTTTTATCGGTATGCATTTTAATGTGATTTATAAAGCTTGATTTACTTGCAAGAGTTTTGGAACATAAATCGCATTGAATTTTATGTTCATTTAAGTGAGATTTTAAATCACTTTCAGTTGGAAAAATTTTCCTACAAATTTTGCATTTTAACAAATTTTTATCCTTTGATAAATTCCGCTTCTCCTCACTTCCACTTTGTTTTGAATCCATTGTCTTTGTTAAGAATACGGTAATTCAAAATAATTCTAACACTTCGATTATTCTCCAAATTTTTGAATAAGTTTTTGTGTAAAAATGTTGAAATTTATTATCCTTTTACCGCTTTTTATTTGTAAGAGGAGAAATTGAACAGCGCGTCCACTCACTTTGAAAATCGCAATAGAACTAATTTAACCATTCGAAAATATTATAAAAATTGGCGATTAAACGAAATTATTAAAAAAGTATTGCCATATTGTAATAGTAAGAAATTATTGTTTAGAAACTTCTTGAATTTTCTGCACGAATGTGACTTGAAACTGAATGAAAAATAAAAAGTATTACACGATTACACGTATGCGTAAGTGAACAACGCATCAAATGTGTTGCGTTATCTGATTTTGTTACCTAATTTATTGATAGATTTAACCACTGGATTCTGGTTGAAAATTTTCAACATATTTATGGAAGCAACGTTTAGGCAGCTCATGTTCAAATAAATCGATATTTCATCGCACGCCACTGACAATTTAATTGAAAAACGACTTTCGCTTGTTTTCCGCTTTTGTTTGATTCAGTCCCTCAGTTTCAATTCCATTGCTATAGACAAATTATCACGACACGAAACCCATCAGAAAAAGGCACTTTGTTCCATAGATAACAAAAAAACAAATGTATGAGAAAGGTTTGCAGTACTAGTACTTGAACATTAAGATCTTTACTTTTTCTGAGTAAATTGCCAAGAGCTAGTGTAATTAAAATCTTCTGGATGATATGTTGTTCCAAAAGATGTTTCATCACACAAAGTCTGAAGCATAAAAGACTTATCCGAATGACTTAACTTGGTCAGTGGATTTGTATCTTCCGATTATGGGAATGTAATCGTTTTAGCAACAGTAAGTTCATGCCGATGTCCTTCTCTTATCAAATAATATTCTCGAGTCATTTAATGATGTATTCCACATTTGATGGCAAATAACTCTGCAGATTTTCTTTCCAATCATTCCATCGATGAGTCTGATTAATCCAGTTTTACAAAGATGACCATGACAAGTAAAAACCCTGAAGTCTTATTCAATGGTTGGAATGAGTATAAGAAAAAGTTCAAGGTTTTCATTTTCAAATCTACTTTTAATGACATAAAGTTTTAGTTTACAATAATTTTCTCAAAATATATTTTCAATGAAAGAATCCTTTCAATCGTCCTTAAATTTCAATAATAATTCAATGAACATTTTATATTTGTATTTTTAAAATTTCATTTATATTTTCAAATGATTTCTCGTCAAAACTGTCAGTGAACTCTTTTGATTAAACTTTAGTTTCCGATTGCATAAAATTTTAGATTTAGTGATAAATTTTATTTGTCTTTGGTGCTGTGTGTGTGTGTGTGTGTGTGTGTGTGTGTGTGAATATTAATCACTGTCTTCACGTTCAACTTTAACGATGTCTATGATGGAATGTAATTCACCGTCGTCTTGATGTTCCAAACCCAATGAAATATTATCGGTTGCGAAGTTTTCATCTGACTCTTGTATAATTGGGTTTTCTTGTGTGTCGGGATAAATTATATCTAGCTCTGGTTTCATTTCAAATAGCTCTTCATTCAATTTCTTTTCGTTTCGTTTTTTCGCAGTGCTCTGTTTATTCAATTTACGCAGAACATTAACATTTTCACTTCTGTCGAAATAAGCGCTTGTGTTTGGTTCAACGATATTTCTTTCCAATGGCATTTCCTTGTTGTTATCCTTCTCGATTTGTTTTGATTTTAATGCATCCTTTGATGTTGATTGTTGTTCGGCTGGTGTCACATTTGTACTTTTACAATTAATTTTGTGTTTGACTAAAAGATGAGAATGTGCAAATGTTCTTGAGCAGACGGGACATTTAAATTTTTTATTATGTATTTTCAAGTGTTGGATTAAATATAAATTTGTGAGGAATTCCTTTGAGCACACGCTACATTTGAGTGGAGTCTTTCCATTATGTTTGAACATATGAATTTTTAGTTCGTGTAAAGTGATAAATTTACTTAAACAAATATCACATTCACTTTCTTGGTCTTTATTATGTAATAATTTATGTCTGTTTAAGTGACCTTTCTGCATAAATAGCTTCGAACAAATATCACATTTAAATGACTTTTTACCTTCGTGCGTTAATTTATGTCTGTTTAAGTTACCTTTCTGCATAAATAGCATCGAACAAATATCACATTTAAATAACTTTTTAACTTCGTGCGTTAGTTTATGGCTGTTTAAGTCACCATTCCGCAAAAATAGCTTCGAACAAATATCACATTTAAATGTCTTTTTATCGGTATGCATTTTAATGTGACTTCTAAAGCTTGATTTACTTGCAAGAGTTTTGGAACATAAATCGCATTGAATTTTATGTACATTTAAGTGAGATTTTAAATCACTTTCAATTGGAAAAATTTTCCTACAAATTTTACATTTGAACAAATTTTTATCCTTTGAAAAATTCCGCTTCTCGTCACTTCCACTTTGTTTTGAATCCATTGTCTTTGTTTAGAATACGGTAATTCAAAATAATTCTAACACTTCGATTATTTTCCAAATTTTTGAATAAGTTTCTGTGTAAAAATGTTGAAATTTATTATCCTTTTACCGCTTTTTATTTGTAAGAGAAGAAATTGAACAGCGCGTCCACTCACTTTGAAAATCGCAATAGAACTAATTTAACCATTCGAAAATATTATAAAAATTGGCGATTAAACGAAATTATTAAAAAAGTATTGCCATATTGAAATAGTCAGAAATTATTGTTTAGAAACTTCTTGAATTTTCTTCACGAATGTGACTTGAAACTGAACGAAAAATAAAAAGTATTACACGATTACACGTATGCGTAAGTGAACAACGCATCAAATGTGTTGCGTTATCTGATTTTGTTACCTATTTTATTGATAGATTTAACCACTGGATTCTGGTTGAAATTTCTCAACATATTTATGGAAGCAACGTTTAGGCAGCTCATGTTCAAATAAATCGATATTTCATCGCACGCCACTGACAATTTAATTGAAAAACGACTTTCGCTTGTTTTCCGCTTTTGTTTGATTCGGTCCCTCAGTTTCAATTCCATTGCTATAGACAAATTATCACAACACGAAACCCATCAGAAAATGGCACTTTGTTCCAAAGATAACAAAAAAACAAATGTATGAGAAAGGTTTGCAGTACTAGTACTTGAACAGTAGATCTTCACTTTTTCTGAGTAAATTGCCCAGAGCTAGTGTAATTAAAATCTTCTGGATGATACGTTGTTCCAACAGATGTTTCATCACACAAAGTCTGAAGCATAAAAGACTTATCCGAATGACTTAACTTGGTCAGTGGATTTGTATCTTCCGATTATGGGAATGTAATCGTTTTAGCAACAGTAAGTTCATGCCGATGTCCTTCTCTTATCAAATAATATTCTCGAGTCATTTAATGATGTATTCCACATTTGATGGCAAATAACTCTGCAGATTTTCTTTCCAATCATTCCATCGATGAGTCTGATTAATCCAGTTTTACAAAGATGACCATGACAAGTAAAAACCCTGAAGTCTTATTCAATGGTTGGAATGAGTATAAGAAAAAGTTCAAGGTTTTCATTTTCAAATCTACTTTTAATGAAATAAAGTTTTAGTTTACAATAATTTTCTCAAAATATATTTTCAATGAAAGAATCCTTTCAATCGTCCTTAAATTTCAATAATAATTCAATGAACATTTTATATTTGTATTTTTAAAATTTCATTTATATTTTCAAATGATTTCTCGACAAAACTGTCAGTGAACTCTTTTGATTAAACTTTAGTTTCCGATTGCATAAAATTTTGGATTTAGTGATAAATTTTATTTGTCTTTGGTGCTGTGTGCGTGTGTGTGTGTGTGAATATTAATCACTGTCTTCTCGTTCAACTTTAACGATGTCTATGATGGAATGTAATTCACCGTCGTCTTGTTGTTCCAAACCCAATGAAATATTATCGGTTTCGAAGTTTTCATCTGACTCTTGTATAATTGGGTTTTCTTGTGTGTCGGGATAAATTATATCTAGCTCTGGTTTCATTTCAAATAGCTCTTCATTCAATTTATTTTCGTTTCGTTTTTTCGCAGTGCTCTGTTTATTCAATTTACGCAGAACATTAACATTTTCACTTCTGTCGAAATAAGCGCTTGTGTTTGGTTCAACGATATTTCTTTCCAATGGCATTTCCTTGTTGTTATCCTTCTCGATTTGTATTGATTTTAATGCATTCTTTGATGTTGATGGTTGTTCGGCTGGTGTCACATTTGTACTTTTACATTTAATTTTGTGTTTGACTAAAAGATGAGAATGTGCAAATATTCTTGAGCAGACGGGACATTTAAATTTTTTATTATGTATTTTCAAGTGTTGGATTAAATATAAATTTGTGAGGAATTCCTTTGAGCACACGCTACATTTGAGTGGAGTCTTTCCATTATGTTTGAACATATGAATTTTTAGTTCGTGTAAAGTGATAAATTTACTTAAACAAATATCACATTCACTTTCTTGGTTTTTATCATGTATTTTTTTATGTCGGATTAACACATGTTTCTGTGAAAATAGTTTCGAACAAATATCACATTTAAATGACTTTTTACCTTCGTGCGTTAATTTATGTATGTTTAAGTGACCTTTCTGCATAAATAGTTTCGAACAAATATCACATTTAAATGACTTTTTACCTGCGTGAGTTAGTTTATGGCTGATTAATTCACAATTCCGCAAAAATAGCTTCGAACAAATATCACATTTAAAGGATTTTTTACCTTCGTGCTTCAGTTTATGGCTGACTAGTTCTCCTTTCCGCAAAAATAGCTTAGAACAAATATCACATTTAAATGACTTTTTACCTTCGTGCTTTAGTTTATGGCTGATTAATTCACTATTCCGCCAAAATAGCTTCGAACAAATATCACATTTAAATGACTTTTTACCTTCGTGCTTCAGTTTATGGCTGTTTAAGTCACCATTCCGCCAAAATAGCTTCGAACAAATATCACATTTAAATGACTTTTTACCTTCGTGCGTTAGTTTATGGTAGTTTAATTCACCATTCCGCAAAAATAGCTTCGAACAAATATCACATTTAAATGTCTTTTTATCGGTATGCATTTTAATGTGATTTATAAAGCTTGATTTACTTGCAAGAGTTTTGGAACATAAATCGCATTGAATTTTATGTTCATTTAAGTGAGATTTTAAATCACTTTCAGTTGGAAAAATTTTCCTACAAATTTTGCATTTTAACAAATTTTTATCCTTTGATAAATTCCGCTTCTCGTCACTTCCACTTTGTTTTGAATCCATTGTCTTTGTTAAGAATACGGTAATTCAAAATAATTCTAACACTTCGATTATTTTCCAAATTTTTGAATAAGTTTTTGTGTAAAAATGTTGAAATTTATTATCCTTTTACCGCTTTTTATTTGTAAGAGAAGAAATTGAACAGCGCGTCCACTCACTTTGAAAATCGCAATAGAACTAATTTAACCATTCGAAAATATTATAAAAATTGGCGATTAAACGAAATTATTAAAAAAGTATTGCCATATTGAAATAGTCAGAAATTATTGTTTAGAAACTTCTTGAATTTTCTTCACGAATGTGACTTGAAACTGAACGAAAAATAAAAAGTATTACACGATTACACGTATGCGTAAGTGAACAACGCATCAAATGTGTTGCGTTATCTGATTTTGTTACCTATTTTATTGATAGATTTAACCACTGGATTCTGGTTGAAATTTCTCAACATATTTATGGAAGCAACGTTTAGGCAGCTCATGTTCAAATAAATCGATATTTCATCGCACGCCACTGACAATTTAATTGAAAAACGACTTTCGCTTGTTTTCCGCTTTTGTTTGATTCGGTCCCTCAGTTTCAATTCCATTGCTATAGACAAATTATCACGACACGAAACCCATCAGAAAAAGGCACTTTGTTCCATAGATAAAAAAAAACAAATGTATGAGAAAGGTTTGCAGTACTAGTACTTGAACAGTAGATCTTCACTTTTTCTGAGTAAATTGCCCAGAGCTAGTGTAATTAAAATCTTCTGGATGATACGTTGTTCCAACAGATGTTTCATCACACAAAGTCTGAAGCATAAAAGACTTATCCGAATGACTTAACTTGGTCAGTGGATTTGTATCTTCCGATTATGGGAATGTAATCGTTTTAGCAACAGTAAGTTCATGCCGATGTCCTTCTCTTATCAAATAATATTCTCGAGTCATTTAATGATGTATTCCACATTTGATGGCAAATAACTCTGCAGATTTTCTTTCCAATCATTCCATCGATGAGTCTGATTAATCCAGTTTTACAAAGATAACCATGACAAGTAAATTCAGAAGAACATACAAATTTTCTCAAAAACCCTGAAGTCTTATTCAATGGTTGGAATGAGTATAAGAAAAAGTTCAAGGTTTTCATTTTCAAATCTACTTTTAATGAAATAAAGTTTTAGTTTACAATAATTTTCTCAAAATATATTTTCAATGAAAGAATCCTTTCAATCGTCCTTAAATTTTAATAATAATTCAATGAACATTTTATATTTGTATTTTTAAAATTTCATTTATATTTTCAAATGATTTCTCGTCAAAATTGTCAGTGAACTCTTTTGATTAAACTTTAGTTTCCGATTGCATAAAATTTTGGATTTAGTGATAAATTTTATTTGTCTTTGGTGCTGTGTGCGAGTGTGTGTGTGAATATTAATCACTGTCTTCACGTTCAACTTTAACGATGCCTATGATGGAATGTAATTCACCGTCGTCTTGTTGTTCCAAACCCAATGAAATATTATCGATTGCGAAGTTTTCATCTGACTCTTGTATAATTGGATTTTCTTGTGTGTCGGGATAAATTATATCTAGCTCTGGTTTCATTTCAAATAGCTCTTCATTCAATTTCTTTTCGTTTCGTTTTTTCGCAGTGCTCTGTTTATTCAATTTACGCAGAACATTAACATTCTCACTTCTGTCGAAATAAGCGCTTGTGTTTGGTTCAACGATATTTCTTTCCAATGGCATTTCCTTGTTGTTATCCTTCTCGATTTGTATTGATTTTAATGCATTCTTTGATGTTGATTGTTGTTCGGCTGGTGTCACATTTGTACTTTTACAATTAATTTTGTGTTTGACTAAAAGATGAGAATGTGCAAATATTCTTGAGCAGACGGGACATTTAAATTTTTTATTATGTATTTTCAAGTGTTGGATTAAATATAAATTTGTGAGGAATTCCTTTGAGCACACGCTACATTTGAGTGGAGTCTTTCCATTATGTTTGAACATATGAATTTTTAGTTCGTGTAAAGTGATAAATTTACTTAAACAAATATCACATTCACTTTCTTGGTTTTTATTATGTATTAATTTATGTTTGCCTAAGTCACCATTCCGCAAAAATAGTTTCGAACAAATATCACATTTAAATGACTTTTTACCTTCGTGAGTTAATTTATGGGTGATTAATTCACCATTCCGCATAAATAACTTCAAACAAATATCACATTTAAATGACTTTTTACCTTCGTGCATTAGTTTATGGCGGTTTAAGTCACCATTCCGCCAAAATAGCTTAGAACAAATATCACATTTAAATGACTTTTTACCTTCGTGCATTAGTTTATGGCGGTTTAATTCACCATTCCGCCAATATAGCTTCGAACAAATATCACATTTAATTGACTTTTTACCATCGTGCTTCAGTTTATGGCTGACTAGTTCTCCTTTCCGCAAAAATAGCTTCGAACAAATATTACATTTAAATGACTTTGTACCTTCGTGCATTAGTTTATGGCTGATTAATTCACTATTCCGCCAAAATAGCTTCGAACAAATATCACATTTAAATGACTTTTTACCTTCGTGCATTAGTTTATGGCGGTTTAATTCACCATTCCGCATAAATAGCTTCGAACAAATATCACATTTAAATGACTTTTTACCTTCGTGCATCAGTTTATGGCTGTTTAATTCACAATTCCGCCAAAATAGCTTCGAACAAATATCACATTTAAATGACTTTTTACCTTCGTGCTTTAGTTTATGACGGTTTAAGTCACCATTCCGCCAAAATAGCTTAGAACAAAAATCACATTTAAATGACTTTTTACCTTCGTGCATTAGTTTATGGCTGTTTAATTGACTATTCCGCAAAAATAGCTTCGAACAAATATCACATTTAAATGTCTTTTCATCGGTATGTATTTTAATATGATTTCTAAAGCTTGATTTACTTGCAAAAGTTTTGGAACATAAATCGCATTGAATTTTATGTTCGTTTAAGTGAGATTTTAAATCACTTTCAATTGGAAAAATTTTGCTACAAATTTTACATTTGAACAAATTTTTATCCTTTGAAAAATTCCGCTTCTCGTCACTTCCACTTTGTTTTGAATCCATTGTCTTTGTTTAGAATACGGTAGTTCAAAATAATTCTAACACTTCGATTATTTTCCAAATTTTTGAATAAGTTTTTGTGTAAAAATGTTGAAATTTATTATCCTTTTACCGCTTTTTATTTGTAAGAGAAGAAATTGAACAGCACGTCCACTCACTTTGAAAATCGCAATAGAACTAATTTAACCATTCGAATACATTATAAAAATTGGCGATTAAACGAAATTATTAAAAAAGTATTGCCATATTGAAATAGTAAGAAATTATTGTTTAGAAACTTCTTGAATTTTCTGCACGAATGTGACTTGAAACTGAATGAAAAATAAAAAGTATTACACGATTACACGTATGCGGAAGTGAACAACGCATCAAATGTGTTGCGTTATCTGATTTTGTTACCTAATTTATTGATAGATTTAACCACCGGATTCTGGTTGAAAATTTTCAACATATTTATGGAAGCAACGTTTAGGCAGCTCATGTTCAAATAAATCGATATTTCTTCGCACTCTACTGACAATTCAATTAAAAAACGACTTTCGCTTGTTTTCCGCTTTTGTTTGATTCGGTCCCTCAGTTTCAATTCCATTGCTATAGACAAATTATCACAACACGAAACCCATCAGAAAAAGGCACTTTGTTCCATAGATAACAAAAAAACAAATGTATGAGAAAGGTTTGCAGTACTAGTACTTGAACATTAATATCTTTACTTTTTCTGAGTAAATTGCCAAGAGCTAGTGTAATTAAAATCTTCTGGATGATATGTTGTTCCAAAAGATGTTTCATCACACAAAGTCTGAAGCATAAAAGACTTATCCGAATGACTTAACTTGGTCAGTGGATTTGTATCTTCCGATTATGGGAATGTAATCGTTTTAGCAACAGTAAGTTCATGCCGATGTCCTTCTCTTATCAAATAATATTCTCGAGTCATTTAATGATGTATTCCACATTTGATGGCAAATAACTCTGCAGATTTTCTTTCCAATCATTCCATCGATGAGTCTGATTAATCCAGTTTTACAAAGATGACCATGACAAGTAAAAACCCTGAAGTCTTATTCAATGGTTGGAATGAGTATAAGAAAAAGTTCAAGGTTTTCATTTTCAAATCTACTTTTAATGACATAAAGTTTTAGTTTACAATAATTTTCTCAAAATATATTTTCAATGAAAGAATCCTTTCAATCGTCCTTAAATTTCAATAATAATTCAATGAACATTTTATATTTGTATTTTTAAAATTTCATTTATATTTTCAAATGATTTCTCGTCAAAACTGTCAGTGAACTCTTTTGATTAAACTTTAGTTTCCGATTGCATAAAATTTTGGATTTAGTGATAAATTTTATTTGTCTTTGGTGCTGTGTGCGTGTGTGTGTGTGTGAATATTAATCACTGTCTTCTCGTTCAACTTTAACGATGTCTATGATGGAATGTAATTCACCGTCGTCTTGTTGTTCCAAACCCAATGAAATATTATCGGTTTCGAAGTTTTCATCTGACTCTTGTATAATTGGGGTTTCTTGTGTGTCGGGATAAATTATATCTAGCTCTGGTTTCATTTCAAATAGCTCTTCATTCAATTTCTTTTCGTTTCGTTTTTTCGCAGTGCTCTGTTTATTCAATTTACGCAAAACATTAACATTTTCACTTCTGTCGAAATAAGCGCTTGTGTTTGGTTCAACGATATTTCTTTCCAATGACATTCCCTTGTTGTTATCCTTCTCGATTTGTATTGATTTTAATGCATTCTTTGATGTTGATTGTTGTTCGGCTGGTGTCACATTTGTAATTTTACAATTAATTTTGTGTTTAACTAAAACATGAGAATGTGCAAATATTCTTGAGCAGACGGGACATTTAAATTTTTTATTATGTATTTTCAAGTGATGGATTAAATATTTATTTGTGAGGAATTCCTTTGAGCACACGCTACATTTGAGTGGAGTCTTTCCATTATGTTTGAACATATGAATTTTTAGTTCGTGTAAAGTGATAAATTTACTTAAACAAATATCACATTCACTTTCTTGGTTTTTATTATGTATTTTTTTATGTCGGATTAACTCATGTTTCTGTGAAAATAGTTTCGAACAAATATCACATTTAAATGACTTTTTACCTTCGTGCGTTAATTTATGTCTGTTTAAGTGACCTTTCTGCATAAATAGCTTCGAACAAATATCACATTTAAATAACTTTTTACCTTCGTGCGTTAGTTTATGTTTGCCTAAGTCACCATTCCGCAAAAATAGTTTCGAACAAATATCACATTTAAATGACTTTTTACCTTCGTGCGTTAGTTTATGTCTGTTTAATTCACTATTCCGCCAAAATAACTTCGAACAAATATCACATTTAAATGACTTTGTACCTTCGTGAGTAAGTTTATGGCTGATTAATTCACTATTCCGCAAAAATAACTTCGAACAAATATCACATTTAAATGACTTTTTACGTTCGTGAGTTAATTTATGGCTGATTAATTCACTATTCCGCAAAAATAGCTTCGAACAAATATCACATTTAAATGTCTTTTTATCGGTATGCATTTTAATGTGACTTCTAAAACTTGATTTACTTGCAATAGTTTTTGAACATAAATCGCATTGAATTTTATGTTCATTTAAGTGAAATTTTACATCACTTTCAGTTGGAAAAATTTTCCTACAAAATTTGCATTTTAACAAATTTTTATCCTTTGAAAAATTCCGCTTCTCCTCACTTCCACTTTGTTTTGAATCCATTGTCTTTGTTTAGAATACGGTAATTCAAAATAATTCTAACACTTCGATTATTTTCCAAATTTTTGAATAAGTTTTTGTGTAAAAATGTTGAAATTTATTATCCTTTTACCGCTTTTTATTTGTAAGAGAAGAAATTGAACAGCGCGTCCACTCACTTTGAAAATCGCAATAGAACTAATTTAACCATTCGAAAATATTATAAAAATTGGCGATTAAACGAAATTATTAAAAAAGTATTGCCATATTGAAATAGTAAGAAATTATTGTTTAGAAACTTCTTGAATTTTCTGCACGAATGTGATTTGAAACTGAATGAAAAATAAAAAGTATTACACGATTACACGTATGCGTAAGTGAACAACGCATCAAATGTGTTGCGTTATCTGATTTTGTTACCTATTTTATTGATAGATTTAACCACTGGATTCTGGTTGAAATTTCTCAACATATTTATGGAAGCAACGTTTAGGCAGCTCATGTTCAAATAAATCGATATTTCATCGCACGCCACTGACAATTTAATTGAAAAACGACTTTCGCTTGTTTTCCGCTTTTGTTTGATTCGGTCCCTCAGTTTCAATTCCATTGCTATAGACAAATTATCACGACACGAAACCCATCAGAAAAAGGCACTTTGTTCCATAGATAACAAAAAAACAAATGTATGAGAAAGGTTTGCAGTACTAGTACTTGAACATTAAGATCTTTACTTTTTCTGAGTAAATTGCCAAGAGCTAGTGTAATTAAAATCTTCTGGATGATATGTTGTTCCAAAAGATGTTTCATCACACAAAGTCTGAAGCATAAAAGACTTATCCGAATGACTTAACTTGGTCAGTGGATTTGTATCTTCCGATTATGGGAATGTAATCGTTTTAGCAACAGTAAGTTCATGCCGATGTCCTTCTCTTATCAAATAATATTCTCGAGTCATTTAATGATGTATTCCACATTTGATGGCAAATAACTCTGCAGATTTTCTTTCCAATCATTCCATCGATGAGTCTGATTAATCCAGTTTTACAAAGATGACCATGACAAGTAAAAACCCTGAAGTCTTATTCAATGGTTGGAATGAGTATAAGAAAAAGTTCAAGGTTTTCATTTTCAAATCTACTTTTAATGAAATAAAGTTTTAGTTTATAATAATTTTCTCGAAATACATTTTCAATGAAAGAATCCTTTCAATCGTCCTTAAATTTCAATAATAATTCAATGAACATTTTATATTTGTATTTTTAAAATTTCATTTATATTTTCAAATGATTTCTCGTCAAAACTGTCAGTGAACTCTTTTGATTAAACTTTAGTTTCCGATTGCATAAAATTTTGGATTTAGTGATAAATTTTATTTGTCTTTGGTGCTGTGTGCGTGTGTGTGTGTGTGAATATTAATCACTGTCTTCTCGTTCAACTTTAACGATGTCTATGATGGAATGTAATTCACCGTCGTCTTGTTGTTCCAAACCCAATGAAATATTATCGGTTTCGAAGTTTTCATCTGACTCTTGTATAATTGGGTTTTCTTGTGTGTCGGGATAAATTATATCTAGCTCTGGTTTCATTTCAAATAGCTCTTCATTCAATTTATTTTCGTTTCGTTTTTTCGCAGTGCTCTGTTTATTCAATTTACGCAGAACATTAACATTTTCACTTCTGTCGAAATAAGCGCTTGTGTTTGGTTCAACGATATTTCTTTCCAATGGCATTTCCTTGTTGTTATCCTTCTCGATTTGTATTGATTTTAATGCATTCTTTGATGTTGATGGTTGTTCGGCTGGTGTCACATTTGTACTTTTACATTTAATTTTGTGTTTGACTAAAAGATGAGAATGTGCAAATATTCTTGAGCAGACGGGACATTTAAATTTTTTATTATGTATTTTCAAGTGTTGGATTAAATATAAATTTGTGAGGAATTCCTTTGAGCACACGCTACATTTGAGTGGAGTCTTTCCATTATGTTTGAACATATGAATTTTTAGTTCGTGTAAAGTGATAAATTTACTTGAACAAATATCACATTCACTTTCTTGGTTTTTATCATGTATTTTTTTATGTCGGATTAACACATGTTTCTGTGAAAATAGTTTCGAACAAATATCACATTTAAATGACTTTTTACCTTCGTGCGTTAATTTATGTATGTTTAAGTGACCTTTCTGCATAAATAGTTTCGAACAAATATCACATTTAAATGACTTTTTACCTGCGTGAGTTAGTTTATGGCTGTTTAATTCACAATTCCGCAAAAATATCTTCGAACAAATATCACATTTAAAGGATTTTTTACCTTCGTGCATTAGTTTATGGCAGTTTAAGTCACCATTCCGCCAAAATAGCTTAGAACAAATATCACATTTAAATGACTTTTTACCTTCGTGCTTTAGTTTATGGCTGATTAATTCACTATTCCGCCAAAATAGCTTCGAACAAATATCACATTTAAATGACTTTTTACCTTCGTGCTTCAGTTTATGGCTGTTTAAGTCACCATTCCGCCAAAATAGCTTCGAACAAATATCACATTTAAATGACTTTTTACCTTCGTGCGTTAGTTTATGGTAGTTTAATTCACCATTCCGCAAAAATAGCTTCGAACAAATATCACATTTAAATGTCTTTTTATCGGTATGCATTTTAATGTGATTTATAAAGCTTGATTTACTTGCAAGAGTTTTGGAACATAAATCGCATTGAATTTTATGTTCATTTAAGTGAGATTTTAAATCACTTTCAGTTGGAAAAATTTTCCTACAAATTTTGCATTTTAACAAATTTTTATCCTTTGATAAATTCCGCTTCTCGTCACTTCCACTTTGTTTTGAATCCATTGTCTTTGTTAAGAATACGGTAATTCAAAATAATTCTAACACTTCGATTATTTTCCAAATTTTTGAATAAGTTTTTGTGTAAAAATGTTGAAATTTATTATCCTTTTACCGCTTTTTATTTGTAAGAGAAGAAATTGAACAGCGCGTCCGCTCACTTTGAAAATCGCAATAGAACTAATTTAACCATTCGAAAATATTATAAAAATTGGCGATTAAACGAAATTATTAAAAAAGTATTGCCATATTGAAATAGTCAGAAATTATTGTTTAGAAACTTTTTGAATTTTCTTCACGAATGTGACTTGAAACTGAACGAAAAATAAAAAGTATTACACGATTACACGTATGCGTAAGTGAACAACGCATCAAATGTGTTGCGTTATCTGATTTTGTTACCTATTTTATTGATAGATTTAACCACTGGATTCTGGTTGAAATTTCTCAACATATTTATGGAAGCAACGTTTAGGCAGCTCATGTTCAAATAAATCGATATTTCATCGCACGCCACTGACAATTTAATTGAAAAACGACTTTCGCTTGTTTTCCGCTTTTGTTTGATTCGGTCCCTCAGTTTCAATTCCATTGCTATAGACAAATTATCACGACACGAAACCCATCAGAAAAAGGCACTTTGTTCCATAGATAACAAAAAAACAAATGTATGAGAAAGGTTTGCAGTACTAGTACTTGAACATTAAGATCTTTACTTTTTCTGAGTAAATTGCCAAGAGCTAGTGTAATTAAAATCTTCTGGATGATATGTTGTTCCAAAAGATGTTTCATCACACAAAGTCTGAAGCATAAAAGACTTATCCGAATGACTTAACTTGGTCAGTGGATTTGTATCTTCCGATTATGGGAATGTAATCGTTTTAGCAACAGTAAGTTCATGCCGATGTCCTTCTCTTATCAAATAATATTCTCGAGTCATTTAATGATGTATTCCACATTTGATGGCAAATAACTCTGCAGATTTTCTTTCCAATCATTCCATCGATGAGTCTGATTAATCCAGTTTTACAAAGATAACCATGACAAGTAAATTCAGAAGAACATACAAATTTTCTCAAAAACCCTGAAGTCTTATTCAATGGTTGGAATGAGTATAAGAAAAAGTTCAAGGTTTTCATTTTCAAATCTACTTTTAATGAAATAAAGTTTTAGTTTACAATAATTTTCCCAAAATATATATTCAATGAAAGAATCCTTTCAATCGTCCTTAAATTTCAATAATAATTCAATGAACATTTTATATTTGTATTTTTAAAATTTCATTTATATTTTCAAATGATTTCTCGTCAAAACTGTCAGTGAACTCTTTTGATTAAACTTTAGTTTCCGATTGCATAAAATTTTGGATTTAGTGATAAATTTTATTTGTCTTTGGTGCTGTGTGCGTGTGTGTGTGTGTGAATATTAATCACTGTCTTCACGTTCAACTTTAACGATGTCTATGATGGAATGTAATTCACCGTCGTCTTGTTGTTCCAAACCCAATGAAATATTATCGGTTTCGAAGTTTTCATCTGACTCTTGTATAATTGGGTTTTCTTGTGTGTCGGGATAAATTATATCTAGCTCTGGTTTCATTTCAAATAGCTCTTCATTCAATTTATTTTCGTTTCGCTTTTTCGCAGTGCTCTGTTTATTCAATTTACGCAGAACATTAACATTTTTTCTTCTGTCGAAATAAGCGCTTGTGTTTGGTTCAATCACATTTCTTTCCAATGGCATTTCCTTGTTGTTATCCTTCTCGATTTGTATTGATTTTAATGCATTCTTTGATGTTGATTGTTGTTCGGCTGGTGTCACATTTGTACTTTTACAATTAATTTTGTGTTTGACTAAAAGATGAGAATGTGTAAATATTCTTGAGCAGACGGGACATTTAAATTTTTTATTATGAATTTTCATGTGTCGGATTAAACATATATTTGTGAGGAATTCCTTTGAACACACGCTACATTTGAGTGGAGTCTTTCCATTATGTTTGAACATATGAATTTTTAGTTCGTGTAAAGTGATAAATTTACTTAAACAAATATCACATTCACTTTCTTGGTTTTTATTATGTACTAATTTATGTTTGCCTAAGTCACCATTCCGCAAAAATAGTTTCGAACAAATATCACATTTAAATGACTTTTTACCTTCGTGCGTTAGTTTATGGCTGTTTAATTCACTATTCCGCCAAAATAACTTGGAACAAATATCACATTTAAATGACTTTTTACCATCGTGCTTCTGTTTATGGCTGATTAATACTCCTTTCCGCAAAAATAGCTTAGAGCAAATATCACATTTAAATGACTTTGTACCTTCGTGAGTTAGTTTATGGCTGATTAATTCACTATTCCGCAAAAATAGCTTCGAACAAATATCACATTTAAATGACTTTTTACCTTCGTGCGTTAGTTTATGGCTGTTTAATTGACTATTCCGCAAAAATTGCTTCGAACAAATATCACATTTAAATGTCTTTTTATCGGTATGTATTTTAATATGATTTCTAAAGCTTGATTTACTTGCAAAAGTTTTGGAACATAAATCGCATTGAATTTTATGTTCGTTTAAGTGAGATTTTAAATCACTTTCAATTGGAAAAATTTTGCTACAAATTTTACATTTGAACAAATTTTTATCCTTTGAAAAATTCCTGTTCTCGTCACTTCCACTTTGTTTTGAATCCATTGTCTTTGTTTAGAATACGGTAGTTCAAAATAATTCTAACACTTCGATTATTTTCCAAATTTTTGAATAAGTTTTTGTGTAAAAATGTTGAAATTTATTATCCTTTTACCGCTTTTTATTTGTAAGAGAAGAAATTGAACAGCACGTCCACTCACTTTGAAAATCGCAATAGAACCATTCGAAAATATTATAAAAATTGGCGATTAAACGAAATTATTAAAAAAGTATTGCCATATTGAAATAGTAAGAAATTATTGTTTAGAAACTTCTTGAATTTTCTGCACGAATGTGACTTGAAACTGAATGAAAAATAAAAAGTATTACACGATTACACGTATGCGGAAGTGAACAACGCATCAAATGTGTTGCGTTATCTGATTTTGTTACCTATTTTATTGATAGATTTAACCACTGGATTCTGGTTGAAATTTTTCAACATATTTATGGAAGCAACGTTTAGGCAGCTCATGTTCAAATAAATCGATATTTCATCGCACGCCACTGACAATTTAATTGAAAAACGACTTTCGCTTGTTTTCCGCTTTTGTTGGATTCGGTCCCTCAGTTTCCATTCCATTGCTATAGACAAATTATCACGACACGAAACCCATCAGAAAAAGGCACTTTGTTCCATAGATAACAAAAAAACAAATGTATGAGAAAGGTTTGCAGTACTAGTACTTGAACATTAAGATCTTTACTTTTTCTGAGTAAATTGCCAAGAGCTAGTGTAATTAAAATCTTCTGGATGATATGTTGTTCCAAAAGATGTTTCATCACACAAAGTCTGAAGCATAAAAGACTTATCCGAATGACTTAACTTGGTCAGTGGATTTGTATCTTCCGATTATGGGAATGTAATCGTTTTAGCAACTGTAAGTTCATGCCGATGTCCTTCTGTTATCAAGTCATATTCTCGAGTCATTTAATGATGTAATCCACATTTGATGGCAAATTACTCTGCAGATTTCCTTTGTAATCGATCCATCGATGAGTCTGATTAATCCAGTTTTACAAAGATGACCATGACAAGTAAAAACCCTGAAGTCTTATTCAATGGTTGGAATGAGTATAAGAAAAAGTTCAAGGTTTTCATTTTCAAATCTACTTTTAATGAAATAAAGTTTTAGTTTATAATAATTTTCTCGAAATACATTTTCAATGAAAGAATCCTTTCAATCGTCCTTAAATTTCAATAATAATTCAATGAACATTTTATATTTGTATTTTTAAAATTTCATTTATATTTTCAAATGATTTCTCGTCAAAACTGTCAGTGAACTCTTTTGATTAAACTTTAGTTTCCGATTGCATAAAATTTTGGATTTAGTGATAAATTTTATTTGTCTTTGGTGCTGTGTGCGTGTGTGTGTGTGTGAATATTAATCACTGTCTTCTCGTTCAACTTTAACGATGTCTATGATGGAATGTAATTCACCGTCGTCTTGTTGTTCCAAACCCAATGAAATATTATCGGTTTCGAAGTTTTCATCTGACTCTTGTATAATTGGGTTTTCTTGAGTGTCGGGATAAATTATATCTAGCTCTGGTTTCATTTCAAATAGCTCTTCATTCAATTTATTTTCGTTTCGTTTTTTCGCAGTGCTCTGTTTATTCAATTTACGCAGAACATTAACATTTTCACTTCTGTCGAAATAAGCGCTTGTGTTTGGTTCAACGATATTTCTTTCCAAGGGCATTTCCTTGTTGTTATCCTTCTCGATTTGTATTGATTTTAATGCATCCTTTGATGTTGATTGATGTTCGGCTGGTGTCACATTTGTACTTTTACAATTAATTTTGTGTTTGACTAAACGATTAGAATGTGCAAATATTCTTGAGCAGACGGGACATTTAAATTTTTTATTATGAATTTTCATGTGTCGGATTAAACATATATTTGTGAGAAATTCCTTTGAACACACGCTACATTTGAGTGGAGTCTTTCCATTATGTTTGAACATATGAATTTTTAGTTTGTGTAAAGTGATAAATTTACTTAAACAAATATCACATTCACTTTCTTGGTTTTTATTATGTATTAATTTATGTTTGCCTAAGTCACCATTCCGCAAAAATAGTTTCGAACAAATATCACATTTAAATGACTTTTTACCTTCGTGAGTTAATTTATGGGTGATTAATTCACCATTCCGCATAAATAACTTCAAACAAATATCACATTTAAATGACTTTTTACCTTCGTGCATTAGTTTATGGCGGTTTAAGTGACCTTTCTGCATAAATAGCTTCGAACAAATATCACATTTAAATGACTTTTTACCTTCGTGCTTAAGTTTATGGCTGTTTAAGTCACCACTCCGCCAAAATAGCTTCGAACAAATATCACATTTAAATGACTTTTTACCTTCGTGCGTTAGTTTATGGTAGTTTAATTCACCTTTCCGCAAAAATAGCTTCGAACAAATATCACATTTAAATGTCTTTTTATCGGTATGCATTTTAATGTGATTTCTAAAGCTTGGTTTACTTGCAAGAGTTTTGGAACATAAATCGCATTGAATTTTATGTTCATTTAAGTGAGATTTTAAATCACTTTCAGTTGGAAAAATTTTCCTACAAATTTTGCATTTGAACAAATTTGTATCCTTTGATAAATTCCGCTTCTCGTCACTTCCACTTTGTTTTGAATCCATTGTCTTTGTTAAGAATACGGTAATTCAAAATAATTCTAAAACTTCGGTTATTTTGCAAATTTTTGAATAAGTTTTTGTGTAAAAATGTTGAAATTTATTATCCTTTTACCGCTTTTTATTTGTAAGAGAAGAAATTGAACAGCACGTCCACTCACTTTGAAAATCCCAATAGAACTAATTTAACCATTCGAAAATATTACAAAAATTGGCGATTAAATGAAATTATTAAAAAAGTATTGCCATATTGAAATAGTAAGAAATTATTGTTTAGAAACTTCTTGGATTTTCTTCACGAATGTGACTTGAAACTAAACGAAAAATAAAAAGTATTACACGATTACACGTATGCGTAAGTGAACAACGCATCAAATGTGTTGCGTTATCTGATTTTGTTACCTATTTTATTGACAGATGTAACCACTGGATTCTGGTTGAAAATTTTCAACATATTTATGGAAGCAACGTTTAGGCAGCTCATGTTCAAATAAATCGAAATTTCATCGGACGCCACTGACAATTCAATTAAAAAACGACTTTCGCTTGTTTTCCGCTTTTGTTTGATTTTCGCAAAAGCCCTGAAGTCTTATTCAATGGTTGGAATGAGTATAAGAAAAAGTTCAAGGTTTTCATTTTCAAATCTACTTTTAATGAAATAAAGTTTTAGTTTACAATAATTTTCTCAAAATTTATTTTCAATGAAAGAATCCTTTCAATCGTCCTTAAATTTCAATAATAATTCAATGAACATTTTATATTTGTATTTTTAAAATTTCATTTATATTTTCAAATGATTTCTCGTCAAAATTGTCAGTGAACTCTTTTGATTAAACTTTAGTTTCCGATTGCATAAAATTTTGGATTTAGTGATAAATTTTATTTGTCTTTGGTGCTGTGTGCGTGTGTGTGTGTGTGTGTGAATATTAATCACTGTCTTCACGTTCAACTTTACCGATGTCTATGATGGAATGTAATTCACCGTCGTCTTGTTGTTCCAAACCCAATGAAATATTATCGGTTTCGAAGTTTTCATCTGACTCTTGTATAATTGGGTTTTCTTGTGTGTCGGGATAAATTATATCTAGCTCTGGTTTCATTTCAAATAGCTCTTCATTCAATTTATTTTCGTTTCGTTTTTTCGCAGTGCTCTGTTTATTCAATTTACGCAGAACATTAACATTTTCACTTCTGTCGAAATAAGCGCTTGTGTTTGGTTCAACGATATTTCTTTCCATTGGCATTTCCTTGTTGTTATCCTTCTCGATTTGTATTGATTTTAATGCATTCTTTGATGTTGATTGTTGATCGGCTGGTGTCACATTTGTACTTTTACAATTAATTTTGTGTTTGACTAAAAGATGAGAATGTGCAAATATTCTTGAGCAGACGGGACATTTAAATTTTTTATTATGTATTTTCAAGTGTTGGATTAAATATAAATTTGTGAGGAATTCCTTTGAGCACACGCTACATTTGAGTGGAGTCTTTCCATTATGTTTGAACATATGAATTTTTAGTTCGCGTAAATTGGTAAATTTACTTAAACAAATATCACATTCAATTTCTTGGTCTTTATTATGTATTAATTTATGTTTGCCTAAGTCACCATTCCGCATAAATAGTTTCGAACAAATATCACATTTAAATGACTTTTTACCTTCGTGCTTCAGTTTATGGCTGATTAATTCACTATTCCGCAAAAATAGCTTCGAACAAACATCACATTTAAATGACTTTGTACCTTCGTGAGTTAGTTTATGGCTGATTAAGTCACCATTCCGCATAAATGGCTTAGAACAAATATCACATTTAAATGACTTTTTACCTTCGTGAGTTAATTTATGGCTGATTAATGCACTATTCCGCAAAAATAGCTTCGATCAAACATCACATTTAAATGACTTTTTACCTTCGTGAGTTAATTTATGGCCGATTAATTCACTATTCCGCAAAAATAGCTTCGAACAAATCTCACATTTAATGGATTTTTTACCTTCGTGAGTTAGTTTATGGCTGTTTAAGTCACCATTCCGCAAAAATAGCTTCGAACAAATATCACATTTAAGTGTCTTTTTATCGGTATGCATTTTAATGTGACTTCTAAAACTTGATTTACTTGCATGAGTTTTGGAACATAAATCGCATTGAATTTTATGTTCATTTAAGTGAGATTTTAAATCACTTTCAGTTGGAAAAATTTTCCTTCAAATTTTGCATTTGAACAAATTTTTATCCTTTGATAAATTCCGCTTCTCGTCACTTCCACTTTGTTTTGAATCCATTGTATTTGTTACACAAATTCACACGGTAATTTACAGTAAATTGATTTAATAAAATTTTGGAGTGTAATTATTTCAATGGCAAAATTACAAAATTTAGAAAATAAATTTTTGTTCCATCGATTTTTTTTTTTTTTTGTAAATGCTTTCACTTTGAAAATCGCAATCGAACTAAAAAACGAATTGGCGGTGCAATTGGATATTTTAAATAAAATTTTCGATTTATTCTTAAAAAAAGTATTGTCACATTGAAATTTTAATATTTGCGAATTTATTGTTTTAATAGAAATTTCCTGAACTTTCTGCTACATCGGCATTTGCGAAATGAAACGATACGCCCATAATGGGTCTGTAACTAAGTCGTGGAGATAATCTGATAGGTGTCGTAAGTAGTATTGCATTTACGCAGTGTGAAATACTTTCCTATTGTAGTAGTTGAATCCACCTTTAATATTCAGTATTTTGACATTTAGTTGAAGTGTAAACAATTTCTGATTAAAAATGGAAAATTTTGTACCCCAACAAAACAGCATTTGGGGGGCGGGAAGTTATGTTAAGTAATTTTATTCGGGAGGAAACAGCAGCAGAAACTAACAAAACAATTGTGACAGTATTCGTTTAGACGACGGTTTAAAAATAATGATTTTGATGTTTTGTGATTAGGAACGCGTTGGAACATCAAAACACGACACATAGTACGCATGGACGAGAAGTGTGTGCCGAGACAACTATTGTAAACCAGAAGGTAAAAGGACACCTCAGCCGAGATGGCATGAAAATGCTAGACCATACGTTGCAAGACCGGTCAAAGAAGCACATTAGAAGCACTTGGCTGGGAAGTACTACCCCACCCACCACATTCACCAGACATTTCTCCATCAGACTACCATTCAGTTCCGGTCGATGCAGTCAGCCCTTTCTGCACACCGGTTCAATTCATACGAAGCTATGAAAAAAATTACTCGATTCATGGATTGCTTCAAAAACCTAAGAAGTTCTTGTATGAGCGAATCCATAATTTGTAACACAAAGATGGTCAAAATGGTTGTAGCTGCCTGATGGCAAATACTTTGAAAATAAAATATAATGTACCGTTACTTTCAAATGAACTTAGTTATAGCTCCCAATATAATTGAATGTATTAAACTTTACTGTTACTTAACGGTTACACTGTGTTTTTTTTTTTTTCGAAATTATCACTTTTTATTTATATATTTTAATTCCAACAATTCAATTCAGGAATTCAGGATTTTATGCTTTTCCACTCAAACCGGTTTTCAATGTGTTAATATTCTATTATTAGTGAATTTTAACTTTTTTTTTCTTGTTTGGTAAAGCATCATATGTTGATCACGGCCAACCATCAACTTCACAATCAAAACGCGATATAAGGTAATGCTGTGCATTTGGTGGGATCAGAAAGGTGTGGTGTATAACGAGCTGTTAAAACCAAATGAAACGGTTACAGCTGATCGCTACCGCCGACAACTGGGCGAATTGGCAAAGAAATTAAACGAAAACGACCATTGATAGCTCGAAAACACCACAAAGTTTTATTTCACGATGACAATGCCAGACCACATCGTGCAAACATCGTTAAAGAAAAAATAAAGAGGCTCGGTTGGGATCATCTTGATCCCCCCCCCCCCCCCCCGTACTCTCCAGACCTTGCACCTTCTGATTACCATTTGTTCCGATCAATGCAGGTCAGCCTGACAGTTGTACGCTTTCGAAATGCTGAAGAAGTGCGAAAATGGGTCGATGAATGGATTGGGACAAAAGATGAAAAGTTCTTCAAACGAGGAATCAACAAACTTCCCAAAAGATGGGAGGAAGTCATAGCTAACGATGGGCAATATATTGGTTGATGTACTCAATCTTTTTGTTATACAAATAAATGCCATTTTCAAGCCAAAAAATCGACATTATTAATGCAAGGACCTAATATGGAAAAAAATTAAAATACCAGATATAGGAGTGTGAAGTGAGCCGCTGCCAATAAATGGCTGTACTTATATTAGTAATTGTGAAAGAGCCTTAATGCGATGTTTTTCTATTGTTTTGACATCTGTCAACAACATTCAGAGTGTGGAAAATTCAATTTGTAATACAACAACATAAAATTTTATCGTGTTAAAAATGTCTAATTTTGTGCCTTCAACAAATGATTTGCGGGTATCATTAGTTTTTTGTTAACATTTAAAGAAAAACGCAGCTGAATCTCAACGAATGCTTGTAGAAGATTTTGGTGATCATGCTCTATCAGTAGCAACATGCAAAAGATGGTTTCAACAATTTCGAGACAAAGATTTTGATTTGAGAAATGAAGAACGTGGAAGACCACCAAAAAAGTTTGAAGACAGTCAGAATTGCAAGCATTGTCGGACGAAGATGATACACAAACTCAAAAACAACTTGCCGAAACCTTAAATGTAGATCAAAAAATAATTTCTAATCGTTTAAAAGCAATGGGAAAGATTCAAAAGTGTGGAAAATGGGTTCAACATGAATTGAAACTGAAAGGCAACAAGAAAATCGAAAAACCATTTGTGAATTGCATCCGTCAATAATACAAAAGGAAGTCTTTTTTGCATCGAATCGTGACTGGTGATGAAAAGTGGATATATTTTGAGAATCCTAAACGCAAAAAATCATGGATTACACCAGATAAAGCAGTAACATCGACTGCAAAATCAAAACGATTCGGTAAGAAGAGAATGCTTTGTGTTTGGTGGGATCAGGAAGGTGTGGTGTATCATGAACTTCTGAAACCTGGTAAAACTGTTAATACGGTTCGCTACCAACAACAAATAATCGATTTGAACCATTCATTATTAGATATCCGACCAGAATGGACAGAAAGAAAGAAAAAACCGGTTAAGGTAATTTTGCAACATGATAATGCACCAGCACACAAAGCAAAACCAGTTCAGGATACGATAAAGTCGCTTGGATGGAAGCTGTTACCACACCCGCCTTATTCACCAGACTTGGCTCCTTCGGACTACCATTTGTTTTCATCGATGGGACATGCTTTGAAAGAACAGCACTTCAAAACATCTGCGGAAGTTGAAAATTGGCTATCGGAATGGTTTTCGTCCAAAGCAACACCATTTTTTCGACGTGGTATATGAAAATTACCTGAAAGGTGGTTAAAATGTGTAGAAAGCGCGATGGAAGTTATTTTGAATAAAATATTTTTGATTTTTCTATTCTAAATAATGTGTTTTTCTTCCTTTAAAACGGGCTCATTTCATACTCCTATACCTGGTATTCACTTAATAAATTTTTCCGCCGGAACATCAACTTTTTATAAATTATCATCTTTTTGAATTGTGGGCCATATATTTTTTTGTTGGTGGATTTCCATTTTTTTTTTTATACAGAATTGCAACTGTATAATCAATTTACAATCTCGGATAGAAGTGATTTTTAAAATCGATTTACGACTTCAACGGCGATGACCGATTTTCCGAATCGATGGGCACAATAAATTTTGAAGTACTGACATTAAACAACAGGAAATCTTTTAAGAGAATGAATGGATTTTAAAAATCTCTTCTATCCGACATTGGAAATTGATTATACAGTTGCAATTTTATATGGAAAACTTGAAATCTGCAGAAAACAATGGGTCAATAATTCACAAATTTGATAATTCTTATAAAATAGCTTAGGTGTTAATTAACGCCAATTTTTAAAATCCATTCACACCGGTTCAAAAGCGATGACCGATTTTCCCAATCGATGGGTAGCGGAAATTTTGAAGTACTGACATTAAAACAGGAAAATTGACCATATGTTTTAAGAGAGTGAATAGATTTTATAAATCTCTTCTATCCGAAATTAGAAATTGATTATAATTTAAAAATTTTATATATTGGGTTTATAACTAAGTTCTGGAGGATAATCTGATAGGTGTCGTAAGTAGTATTGTTTGTACGCAGTGTGAAGTGGCAATACTTCGCTATTGTAGTACTTGAATCCACCTTTCAGTATTTTGACATTCAGTTGAAGTGTAAACAATTATTTTTTTTGTAGTTGATTAAAAATTGAAAATTTTGTACCCCAACAAAACAGAATTTGGGGGGCGGGAAGTTATGTTAAGTAATTTTATTGGAGAAGAAAATAGCAGCAGCAGAAACTTATCGCTTTTTGTTACAAATTTATGGTGAGTATTGGTTTAGACGACGGTTTAAAAATAATGATTTTGATGTTTTGTGATTAGGAACGCGTTTTGAAGACGATGAATTGGAAACTTTGCTCAATGAAGATCCATGTCAAATGGAAGAAGAATTAGCATTGGCATTAGATGTTATGAAAGCACAAGTGTTTCCAAACGTTTAAAAATGATGGGAATGGTCCAAAAGCTATCGAATTAGGTACCACATGAATTGACTGAAAGACAACAAGAAAATCGAATGACAACTTGTGTGAAATTTTGCTTCAAAGACATTCAATTTTGCATTGAATTGTGACTGGTGATGAAAAGTGGATCCATTACGATAATCCAAAACGTTTGAAAGCATGGGTGAAGACGGGTGAACCAGGTCCATCGACACAAAAACGCAATATTCATCGTGTTCTAAGGTTATGCTGTGTATCTGGGTGGGACCAATGCTTGATGTAGTGTACTATGATCTGCTTAAACCGCGACAAACCATCACTGCTAAACGTTACTGAATGCAATTAATCCAATTAAGCCGAGCATTGCATTAAAAATGACCAGAATACGTAAACCGTGTGATTCTGCGCAGCATGATAATGCTAGACCATACGTTGCAAAGAAAAGTTAGAAGCACTTGGCTGGGAAGTACTATCCCACCCGCCACATTCACCAGACATTTCTCCATCAGACTACCATTCCGTTCCGGTCGATGCAGTCAACTCCGTTCTGCACACCGGTTCAATTCATACGAAAATATGAAAAAAATGACTGGATTCATGGATTTTTTCAAAACCAAGGAAGTTCTTCGACGAATGAATCCATCAATTGCCACAAAAATGGTCAAAATGGTTGTAGCTTCCGCTTGGCAAATATTTTCAAAACAAAATATAATCTACCGTTACTTTCAAATAAATATGTTTTTTTCTTACCAAAATACTACCAAAACTTAGTATTTCAAAATGTAGTTGAGAATAGTTTTTGTCTTTCCCGAATCCCTTCTTTATCGTCCTTTTTTTTTTTTATATTCTAATTTTAATGATTTGTTGACAATGGAATTTTCTATTTATCGACGTTGCCAATAAACTAACTAAACAAATACTGCAATATCCAAATAAACAGTTCAGCGCAACTAAGAAAATCTCATTCGGATAATACTAAAAATTAAAACAATACCAAGAATATCGACACGATGGGTCCTGTTCCTTAACAATTGAAAGGAAAAACCATAAATCATTTACAAAATTTTGGTCACTTTTAACTTATGGGTACACTTTCCAGATCTACAACCACACACCCACACACACACCGAATGATAAAATTTTTTGCATGTTTTCACATCCTCCTGCTCCACATTGTTGCCTCAAAGTCATCTATTTTGAATTCAAAATTGATCATATATATAGTTTTTTTTTTGAACTAAGTGCGTACATTATGATAAAAATCATATTCTATAGTCTTAAGTCGTCGTCTCACCACAAACACCATTTAAACTATTTTATAATAAATTTAAAACTTGATATTTATATGAAAAAACAAAAAAAAATATCTCAATTAAGAAAAATTAGTCAATAAACCCAAGATGAGTGTGTGTGTGTGTGTGTGTGCACAGACACAAAATATACCTAGTGTGATGGAAAGGATTGTGTAGAAAAGCCATTTAAAAATCTAAAATCTTTTTAATATATTGATTTTACCATTAACAAAAAAAATGGAATGGAATAACTAAAATGTGTTTTGTGAATGGAAAAGATAATAAATTGAAATAAAATAATAATAATAATAATAATAAATTTGTTGAATTTTTAGGTGTTGGCCTGAATGATGTTGTGTCATTGTGTCATAAAAAAAAAAATAAAACATATTTCCGATGACCATTAAAACAAATTTAATTTCTATTAAGAAAAAAATCCATTGAATTAATTTTATGGTGTCATTTGACAATTTGGAAGATAAAAATATATAAAAATAATAGATAAATTAGTTATAATTATAATAATATTAATATAAATAATCTGGTGTGTGTGTGTGTGTGGTGTGATGTGATGTGATGTGGTGGTGGTGTGCGTACGTATAGCGGGTGCGGTACGGTGTATAAAGATAGACCATACACAGATTTATTTTTATTGCAGATAATCGCACTCCTACATTCATTCAATTAACATTCCAACAAAAAACTAAAAAAACACCAAATAAAATATGTTTATTTTTTAAATCCGACATCTTTATTGGATTCAGTTATTTATTGAGCTATCGCTTTTTTTTCCATACCAACCATACCCATAAATTCACATATATCACATTGATTGGGTACGCGTAAACGAACATTTTCGAAATACAAAATGTGTCGCGTTAAAAGTAAACGAAAATTTTAATCACACCGGATGTGACACAATCGGATTAGTATGTTGGGTATAGCATACTTGCAATGCCAGTTGCGACCGAACGCGTCCACGGGTTGCGGATAGTGGAACGGCCTATGATACTTATGGGTTAGCTACGAATAAAGAATAAGTAGTCGCGGACAATCTGGCTGCTGTGTATGAGAATTACTTTGGGGTGTTGTGTGAAAGCAGCACTCGATTAAAACTGAGTTAATGATTCAGTGATTACACAGTAAAGGCGAATCAGCGGCGCCAATGTAACCGCTTTCGGCAGAGGTGATATACCCCTGTAAATGATCCTACGAATTTGCAGAATGATTAGTAGGTTGAACGTATGGTTAACTACCAACTTCGGAAAAACAACTAGTTATGAATTCAACAACACAGCCTCGGATCGGACAGAATAAACGGCAACGATCC
Organism: Bibio marci; assembly: GCA_910594885.2. NCBI lineage: Eukaryota > Metazoa > Arthropoda > Insecta > Diptera > Bibionidae > Bibio > Bibio marci. The sequence goes on along the minus strand of OU343119.1, from coordinate 3,306,799 downwards.
CAGCAAAGAAAATTTAAGGACAATGATTTAAAACTTGCATCTTGGAACGTTAGAACTCTGTTGCGACAAGCTGCGTTAAGAGCACTTACTGATACGCTACGAACAGCCAAATTGGATATAACAGCTATCCAAGAAACTAGGTGGCCCGGAAAAAATTTATTGAAAGGTAGAGGATACACATTTTATTACAGCGGCAATGATTGCAGTAAAAGAAGAGAGTTCGGAACCGGTTTCGTAGTTTTTGGAAAAGCAAGGAATTCAGTAATTGCTTTTAATCCGATTGATGAACGCATTTGTACACTACGTGTAAGAACAAAATTTTTCAATCTGACCCTCATCAATGTACATGCGCCCACTGAAGAGAAAACTGATGAGGTTAAGGATGAGTTTTATGAAAAGCTGATGACAACATATAGAGCTGCACCCGGCCACGACATTAAGATTGTCCTAGGCGATTTTAATGCCAAGGTGGGACAGGAAACAATATATCACCCAACTATAGGTAAGCACAGTCTTCATAAAACAACGAATGAAAACGGGCTAAGATTGATTGATTTTGCCATGTCAAAAAACATGGTCATTAGTGGTACATATTTTCCACATAAAGATATTCATAAGATGACGTGGAGGTCTCCAGATGGTAGAACAAGTAATCAAATTGATCATGTACTAATTGATGGACGTCACTGTTCAAATATAATGGATGTACGAACTTGTCGTGGTCTAAATATTGACTCAGATCATTATCTAGTTCGGATAGTGCTACGAGCCAGAATTTCGGCCAGTAATAACACACAACCCGTAGGGTTGAAATGGGCAGTCGAGAAACTTGAACAGGCGGCGGTAAAACAATTGTACATGGATGCAATGGAACAACGAATTATTACAGATTTGGAGGCTTACCAGCAGGAAACTAATATAAATAGTATGTGGATAAAATTAAAGTCATGCGTGGAAGGAGTCGCAACAGAGGTGATTGGGAAAGGGATGGTAGTAAGAAATGAGTGGTTCGATGATGAATGTAGAAATGCTCGGGATGCAAAAAATGCGTCCAGGCTGAAAATGCTAACGCGGGCTACACGGACCACTGTGGAAGACTATCGCGAGAAGAGGGATTTCGAGCGTAAATTGATTCGTAAGAAAAAACGAGAATTGGAACGAAAGATTTACGTCGAAATGGAAAAATTTAACAGGAACAACGATAATAGAAGATTGTACCGGAATGTCAATCGTTTTCGCAACGGATACAATCAACAACCTTTTTTGTGCAAAAACAGACATGGTCAGGTTATGGCGCAAGAGGAAAGGTGCCTCGAAAGATGGGCCGAGTACTTTAAAGATATATTAAATGTGAATACGCCAGTGAATACTATGGAAGATGTGCGATTTCAAACCGCCCAACCATTTATAGCTGAACCATCGATACACGAAGTAAAGAGTGTTATTCAGAAGAATAATAAATCACCTGGATCTGATAGCTTACCAGGTGAACTCTTTAAATATGGTGGAAATGCATTATGGTATCAACTGCACGAGCTAATTGTAAAGATTTGGAATAATGAACAGGTGCCAGATGAGTGGAAGGATGGTATTATCTGTCCATTGTACAAAAAGGGTGACAAATTGGATTGTAACAACTACAGAGGAATAACTTTATTAAACATTAGCTATAAGGTATTTGCTAATATACAATACCATAGACTTATTCCATACGCCAATGAAATTATCGGAGAATACCAGTGTGGTTTCTGGACACATCGATCTACATCTGATCAAATATTTACTGTACGGCAGATCTTGGAAAAGTGTACGGAATTTAATGTTGATACACACCATTTGTTTGTTGATTTTAAAGCGGCATATGATAGCGTCAATAGGTCAAAATTATGGAATATTATGGAAGAGTTTGGTTTTCCAAAAAAACTGATAGCTTTGGTGGCTATGACGTTGGAAAATGTGAGGTCACAGGTACGAATCCGAGGTAAATTATCTGATCACTTTGAGACGGTTGATGGACTACGACAAGGCGATCCATTATCAACACTGCTATTTAATATTACGCTGGAAAAGGCAGTGAGGGGCGTAAATATTGATAAACAAGGCACGATTTTCACAAAATCGGGTCAATTGTTAGCGTATGCTGATGATATAGACATAATGGGTCGGAATATGATAATTGTCAAGGATGCTTTCGAATCGTTACAAAAGGAGGCATCAGGTCTGGGTCTCAAAGTGAATGCAGAAAAAACGAAATATTTGGTGGCAACGAATACTAATACGAATAAAGATCCTAAAAATTCGGGATTGGAAGACGTTAACTGCGGATAGGTCAGGTTGGAGAAGCGTGTTGGAGAAGGCTAAAACCGCACCCGGGTTGTAACGCCATGGAGTAAGTAAGTAAGTAAGGATGTGACACAAAATGGTTAATTAGTATTTTTTTGGTGGGCATTAGTTGGGCTATGGTTGTGTGGTGTGGTGGGAATTCAAAAAATGTATTTCGATATCATTTTAAAATTGCAATTTACCCCTCCGCACCCTACAACACCAAAAATATGTTTTTCTACTACCCGCAAACGCTTCGCTACACCTTTAATTTTTTTTTTTTGGGTCATATTTTGCTACAAGTGGCGATTTATGTCATCTAATAAATCCTTTCATTACAGCCAAGTTGGTTAATTATTACTCCGCATGGGACAATTTACCAATTGTGTACTGTAATTAAACGAAAGATAGAGATGTTTATCAAAATACTATTATAATATTTTTATTTGGGTGATTAGCCCATAGTGATGTGTGTGTGTGTGTGTGTGTGTGACATTGTTAATCTTTGAGCATACCGTCCAACACCATATTTTTCAAAGCATATGCGTTTTTCTTTTTATTCCCCATAAACGAACAAATGGTCAGCCGCAGCAGAAAAATATCACTATTAAAATAAATACCGAAAAATTTCCTATGAAAAATACAGCGGAATTGAACCCATGATTAATAAAATATATATTTCGGTGCTATGCAACTGCGCTACTGAGTGTTATGACTCGCTACACTGTCACCAATATAATTGACCGTATACAAAGAAATAATAAAGGTGCTATAATCAGCCACGAAGCGTCAGATAGACAAAAAAAAAAAAGACAGTTACTACACCCCAAAAAATTCCAATGTCTGCCGCAGAAGAATTGGATGTTAAAAAGAAATTTTTACGTGTTATATCAAAAAGACTTCAAAACTTATGTTCACGGTCGCACCTTCCATAGGAACAAAAGGAACATAGAAACCGGACGCGTAAAACAGAGGTCTTTCTTTTCATCATTTATAAATTTAATATTCACTGTCATTAATACCATAAAAATTATATTAACAGGTTAATTGAAAAGTCCCCGGTCTGATACACAGACCAGGCAGTGCTAGTATTAAATCTATATGATTTTTAGTTAGTACCAACCTTCAAACGATACGTGTCAAAATTTGACAGCAGTCCGACCATTAGTTTGTGAGCTATAGCGTTGTGAGTGTGGCTACTTTTGTTATTTGAAAAAAGATGGAAACGAAAGAATTTCGTGTGCTGATAAAATATTGGTTTTCGGAGGGAAAACATACAGTTGAAGCAAAATCTTGGCTTGATGAAGAGTTTCCGGCGTCTGCACCAGGAAAATCAACCATCATTGATTGGTATGCTAAGTTTAAATGTGGTGAAATGAGCACCGAAGACGGCGAACGCAGTGGACGCCCAAAAGAGGCTGTCGACCGAAGAACGCATCAAAAAAGTTCACAAAATAATTTTGAATGACCGTGTAAAGCTGGCAGACATTGTGAAGATATCATCTGAACGTGTATATCATATCATTCACCGAAACTGAGGCCTTTTTTGAAGCAAAAGACAAATCGACCGGCTACAAAAATGGTATCGAAAAGTTGGAAGATCTCTATAATCGCTGTATCGCCCTCGACGGCAACTTTGTTGAATAATAAAATCAAATTTTGCCAAAAAAATGTGTTTTACTATGGTATGGGACCGGGTACTTTTCAATTGGGCTGTTAATTAGTATTCGACATTTAATACATTTACTAATCGATTTATAGGTGGGAAAGGTGCACGGAATGATATATATACTCCCCTCAAAGCATAGCAAATAATATCAATACGAATTTTATATATACCACAAGTATTCATTTGATTATACCCCAAACATTGCTGTAAACATATGAATCATATATGAGCGGTGCCTACCCGCAATATTTTCATTGTAATACGGATCTATCTCCAGCGCCACATTTCAGTGATGCTCCATTTGACTACACACACACACACACACATCATTTATATGTTACATATTTATATAATATATTATTAAAGGTTTACTAATAAATATATAGGGGGCGAAAGGTGCGTCATATGATTATAGCTCCTCATATTAATATACTACAAAAATTCCGTACATTCAAGAAGTAAGCGTTGAAGACTCTTTATTCTACGAGCTCTTTATTCTACGAGTTTCTGCATGCAACGAGATTTTTTTCTTTCACTCCCTCCCCCATTCGCACATCAACCCATCTTTTCCTGTCGACAGTTGATACAATGTCTCCGAATCTGTTCAGTCAGCAAAGTCAATTATTAATTTTAATCAATTATTAAATTATCGAATTACTAATGGAGACACAACGAACCTAATCAATTCTTATCCGATAGTGATGATAAAATGCATAACGGGATTATATATCGTGAATATACAATAACTTAAATTCATGTTGCATCAATAGTTTCAAAAAAGGCTATTTTTTAAAGACAAATCTTAATCAAAATTATCAAAACCATCTTCCAATTATGAGTCCAGTTTGGCAACTGTAACTACATGTCCTTCTCGAGTCATTTAATGATGTATTCCACATTTGATGACAAATAACTCTACAGATGGGTCTCTAAATTTTCTTTGTAATCAATCAATCGATGAGTCTGATTAATCCAATGTTACAAAGATGATCATGGTAAGTAAATTCAGAAGAACATACAAATTTTCGCAAAAACCCTGAAGTCTTATTCAATGGTTGGAATGAGTATAAGAAAAAGTTCAAGGTATTCATTTTCAAATCTACTTTTAATGAAATAAAGTTTTAGTTTACAATAATTTTCTCAAAATATATTTTCAATGAAAGAATCCTTTCAATCGTCCTTAAATTTCAATAATAATTCAATGAACATTTTATATTTGTATTTTTAAAATTTCATTTATATTTTCAAATGATTTCTCGTCAAAACTGTCAGTGAACTCTTTTGATTAAACTTTAGTTTCCGATTGCATAAAATTTTGGATTTAGTGATAAATTTTATTTGTCTTTGGTGCTGTGTGCGTGTGTGTGTGTGTGAATATTAATCACTGTCTTCACGTTCAACTTTAACGATGTCTATGATGGAATGTAATTCACCGTCGTCTTGTTGTTCCAAACCCAATGAAATATTATCGGTTTCGAAGTTTTCATCTGACTCTTGTATAATTGGATTTTCTTGTGTGTCGGGATAAATTATATCTAGCTCTGGTTTCATTTCAAATAGCTCTTCATTCAATTTCTTTTCGTTTCGTTTTTTCGCAGTGCTCTGTTTATTCAATTTACGCAGAACATTAACATTCTCACTTCTATCGAAATATGCGCTTGTGTTTGGTTCAACGATATTTCTTTCCAATGACATTTCCTTGTTGTTATCCTTCTCGATTTGTATTGATTTTAATGCATTCCTTGATGTTGATGGTTGTTCGGATGGTGTCACATTTGTACTTTTACAATTAATTTTGTGTTTGACTAAAAGATGAGAATGTGCAAATATTCTTGAGCAGACGGGACATTTAAATTTTTTATTATGTATTTTCAAGTGTTGGATTAAATATATATTTGTGAGGAACTCCTTTGAGCACACGCTACATTTGAATGGAGTCTTTCCATTATGTTTGAACATATGAATTTTTAGTTCGCGTAAATTGGTAAATTTACTTAAACAAATATCACATTCAATTTCTTGGTCTTTATTATGTAATAATTTATGTTTGACTAAGTCACCATTCCGCATAAATAGCTTCGAACAAATATCACATTTAAATGACTTTTTACCTTCGTGCCTCAGTTTATGGCTGTTTAAGTCACCATTCCGCATAAATAACTTCAAACAAATATCACATTTAAATGATTTTTTACCTTCGTGCGTTAGTTTATGGCTGTTTAATTCACTATTCCGCATAAATAACTTCGAACAAATATCACATTTAAATGACTTTTTACCTTCGTGCTTTAGTTTATGCCTGATTAATTCACTATTCCGCCAAAATAGCTTCGAACAAATATCACATTTAAATGACTTTTTACCTTCGTGCCTCAGTTTATGGCTGTTTAAGTCACCATTCCGCCAAAATAGTTTCGAACAAATATCACATTTAAATGACTTTTTACCTTCGTGCGTTAGTTTATGGTAGTTTAATTCACCATTCCGCAAAAATAGCTTCGAACAAATATCACATTTAAATGTCTTTTTGTCGGTATGCATTTTAATGTGATTTCTAAAGTTTGATTTACTTGCAAGAGTTTTGGAACATAAATCGCATTGAATTTTATGTTGATTTAAGTGAGATTTTAAATCACTTTCAATTGGAAAAATTTTCTTACAAATTTTGCATTTTAACAAATTTTTATCCTTTGATAAATTCCGCTTCTCGTCACTTCCACTTTGTTTTGAATCCATTGTCTTTGTTAAGAATACGGTAATTCAAAATAATTCTAACACTTCGATTATTTTCCAAATTTTTGAATAAGTTTTTGTGTAAAAATGTTGAAATTTATTATCCTTTTACCGCTTTTTATTTGTAAGAGAAGAAATTGAACAGCACGTACACTCACTTTGAAAATCGCAATAGAACTAATTTAACCATTCGAAAATATTACAAAAATTGGCGATTAAACGAAATTATTAAAAAAGTATTGCCATATTCAAATAGTAAGAAATTATTGTTTAGAAACTTCTTGAATTTTCTTCACGAATGTGACTTGAAACTGAACGAAAAATAAAAAGTATTACACGATTACACGTATGCGTAAGTGAACAACGCATCAAATGTGTTGCGTTATCTGATTTTGTTACCTATTTTATTGATTGATTTAAATTGCCCAGAGCTAGTGTAATTAAAATCTTCTGGATGATATGTTGTTCCAACAGATGTTTCATCACCCAAAATCTGAAGCATATAAGACTTATCCGAATGACTTAACTTGGTCAGTGGATTTGTATCTTCCGATTATGGGAATGTAATCGTTGTAGCAACTGTAAGTTCATGCCGATGTCCTTCTCTTATCAAGTCATATTCTCGAGTCATTTAATGATGTATTCCACATTTGATGACAAATAACTCTACAGATGGGTCTCTAAATTTTCTTTGTAATCAATCAATCGATGAGTCTGATTAATCCAATGTTACAAAGATGATCATGGTAAGTAAATTCAGAAGAACATACAAATTTTCGCAAAAACCCTGAAGTCTTATTCAATGGTTGGAATGAGTATAAGAAAAAGTTCAAGGTTTTCATTTTCAAATCTACTTTTAATGAAATAAAGTTTTAGTTTACAATAATTTTCTCAAAATATATTTTCAATGAAAGAATCCTTTCAATCGTCCTTAAATTTCAATAATAATTCAATGAACATTTTATATTTGTATTTTTAAAATTTCATTTATATTTTCAAATGATTTCTCGTCAAAACTGTCAGTGAACTCTTTTGATTAAACTTTAGTTTCCGATTGCATAAAATTTTGGATTTAGTGATAAATTTTATTTGTCTTTGGTGCTGTGTGCGTGTGTGTGTGTGTGAATATTAATCACTGTCTTCACGTTCAACTTTAACGATGTCTATGATGGAATGTAATTCACCGTCGTCTTGTTGTTCCAAACCCAATGAAATATTATCGGTTTCGAAGTTTTCATCTGACTCTTGTATAATTGGATTTTCTTGTGTGTCGGGATAAATTATATCTAGCTCTGGTTTCATTTCAAATAGCTCTTCATTCAATTTCTTTTCGTTTCGTTTTTTCGCAGTGCTCTGTTTATTCAATTTACGCAGAACATTAACATTTTCACTTCTGTCGAAATAAGCGCTTGTGTTTGGTTCAACGATATTTCTTTCCAATGACATTTCCTTGTTGTTATCCTTCTCGATTTGTATTGATTTTAATGCATTCTTTGATGTTGATGGTTGTTCGGCTTGTGTCACATTTGTACTTTTACAATTAATTTTGTGTTTGACTAAAAGACGAGAATGTGCAAATATTCTTGAGCAGACGGGACATTTAAATTTTTTATTATGTATTTTCAAGTGTTGGATTAAATATAAATTTGTGAGGAATTCCTTTGAGCACACGCTACATTTGAGTGGAGTCTTTCCATTATGTTTGAACATATGAATTTTTAGTTCGTGTAAAGTGATAAATTTACTTGAACAAATATCACATTCACTTTCTTGGTCTTTATTATGTAATAATTTATGTCTGACTAAGTCACCATTCCGCATAAATAGCTTCGAACAAACATCACATTTAAATGACTTTTTACCTTCGTGCGTTAATTTATGTCTGTTTAAGTTACCTTTCTGCATAAATAGCTTCGAACAAATATCACATTTAAATGACTTTTTACCTTCGTGAGTTAGTTTATGGCTGTTTAATTTACTATTCCGCCAAAATAACTTCGAACAAATATCACATTTAAATGACTTTTTATTTTCGTGCATTTGTTTATGGTTGATTAATCCTCCTTTCCGCAAAAATAGCTTCGAACAAATATCACATTTAAATGACTTTTTACCATCGTGCTTCAGTTTATGGCTGATTAATTCAATATTCCGCAAAAATAGCTTCGAACAAATATCACATTTAAATGTCTTTTCATCGGTATGCATTTTAATGTGATTTCTAAAGCTTGATTTACTTGCAAGAGTTTTGGAACATAAATCGCATTGAATTTTATGTTCATTTAAGTGAGATTTTAAATCACTTTCAGTTGGAAAAATTTTCCTACAAATTTTGCATTTTAACAAATTTTTATACTTTGATAAATTCCGCTTCTCGTCACTTCCACTTTGTTTTGAATCCATTGTCTTTGTTAAGAATACGGTAATTCAAAATAATTCTAATACTTCGATTATTTTCCAAATTTTTGAATAAGTTTTTGTGTAAAAATGTTGAAATTTATTATCCTTTTACCGCTTTTTATTTGTAAGAGAAGAAATTAAACAGCACGTCCACTCACTTTGAAAATCGCAATAGAACTAATTTAACCATTCGAAAATATTACAAAATTTGGCGATTAAACGAAATTATTAAAAAAGTATTGCCATATTGAAATAGTAAGAAATTATTGTTTAGAAACTTCTTGAATTTTCTTCACGAATGTGACTTGAAACTGAACGAAAAATAAAAAGTATTACACGATTACACGTATGCGTAAGTGAACAACGCATCAAATGTGTTGCGTTATCTGATTTTGTTACTTATTTTATTGATAGATTTAACCACTGGATTCTGGTTGAAAATTTTCAACATATTTATGGAAGCAACGTTTAGGCAGCTCATGTTCAAATAAATCGATATTTCATCGCACGCCACTGACAATTTAATTGAAAAACGACTTTCGCTTGTTTTCTGCTTTTGTTTGATTCGGTCCCTCAGTTTCAATTCCATTCCTATAGGCAAATTATCACGACACGAAACCCATCAGAAATTGGCACTTTGTTCAATAGATAACAAAAAAACAAATGTACGAGAAAGGTTTGCAGTACTAGTACTTGAACAGTAGATCTTCACTTTTTCTGAGTAAATTGCCCAGAGCTAGTGTAATTAAAATCTTCTGGATGATACGTTGTTCCAAAAGATGTTTCATCACACAAAGTCTGAAGCATAAAAGACTTATCCGAATGACTTAACTTGGTCAGTGGATTTGTATCTTCCGATTATGGGAATGTAATCGTTTTAGCAACTGTAAGTTCATGTCGATGTCCTTCTCTTATCAAATCATATTCTCGAGTCATTTAATGATGTATTCCACATTTGATGACAAATAACTCTGCAGATTTTCTTTGTAATCGATCCATCGATGAGTCTGATTAATCCAGTTTTACAAAGGCGATCATGGCAAGTAAATTCAGAAGAACATACAAATTTTCGCAAAAACCCTGAAGTCTTATTCAATGGTTGGAATGAGTATAAGAAAAAGTTAAAGGTTTTCATTTTCAAATCTAGTTTTAATGAAATAAAGTTTTAGTTTACAACAATTATCTCAAAATATATTTTCAATGAAAGAATCCTTTCAATCGTCCTTAAATTTCAATAATAATTCAATGAACATTTTATATTTGTATTTTTAAAATTTCATTTATATTTTCAAATGATTTCTCGTCAAAACTGTCAGTGAACTCTTTTGATTAAACTTTAGTTTCCGATTGCATAAAATTTTGGATTTAGTGATAAATTTTATTTGTCTTTGGTGCTGTGTGCGTGTGTGTGTGTGTGTGTGTGAATATTAATCACTGTCTTCACGTTCAACTTTAACGATGTCTATGATGGAATGTAATTCACCGTCGTCTTGTTGTTCCAAACCCAATGAAATATTATCGGTTTCGAAGTTTTCATCTGACTCTTGTATAATTGGGTTTTCTTGTGTGTCGGGATAAATTATATCTAGCTCTGGTTTCATTTCAAATAGCTCTTCATTCAATTTCTTTTCGTTTCGTTTTTTCGCAGTGCTCTGTTTATTCAATTTACGCAGAACATTAACATTTTCACTTCTATCGAAATATGCGCTTGTGTTTGGTTCAACGATATTTCTTTCCAATGACATTTCCTTGTTGTTATCCTTCTCGATTTGTATTGATTTTAATGCATTCTTTGATGTTGATGGTTGTTCGGCTGGTGTCACATTTGTACTTTTACAATTAATTTTGTGTTTGACTAAACGATTAGAATGTGCAAATATTCTTGAGCAGACGGGACATTTAAATTTTTTATTATGTATTTTCAAGTGTTGGATTAAATATATATTTGTGAGGAACTCCTTTGAGCACACGCTACATTTGAATGGAGTCTTTCCATTATGTTTGAACATATGAATTTTTAGTTCGCGTAAATTGGTAAATTTACTTAAACAAATATCACATTCAATTTCTTGGTCTTTATTATGTATTAATTTATGTTTGCCTAAGTCACCATTCCGCATAAATAGTTTCGAACAAATATCACATTTAAATGACTTTTTACCTTCGTGCTTCAGTTTATGGCTGGATAATCCTCCTTTCCGCAAAAATAGCTTCGAACAAATATCACATTTAAATGACTTTTTACCTTCGTGAGTTAGTTTATGGCTGATTAATCCACTATTCCGCAAAAATAGCTTCGAACAAATATCACATTTAAGGGATTTTTTACCTTCGTGCATTAGTTTATGGCTGTTTAAGTCACCATTCCGCAAAAATAGCTTCGAACAAATATCACATTTAAATGTCTTTTTGTCGGTATGCATTTTAATGTGATTTCTAAAGCTTGGTTTACTTGCAAGAGTTTTGGAACATAAATCGCATTTAATTTTATGTTCATTTAAGTGAGATTTTAAATCACTTTCAGTTGGAAAAATTTTCTTACAAATTTTGCATTTAAACAAATTTTTATCCTTTGATAAATTCCGCTTCTCGTCACTTCCACTTTGTTTTGAATCCATTGTATTTGTTACACAAATTCACACGGTAATTTACAGTTACTTGATTTAATAAAATTTTGGAGTGTAATTATTTCAATGGCAAAACTACAAAATTTAGAAAATAAATTTTTGTTCCTTCGATTTTTTTTTTTTTTGTAAATGCTTTCACTTTGAAAATCGCAATCGAACTAAAAAACGAATTGGCGGTGCAATTGGATATTTTAAATAAAATTTTCGATTTATTCTTGAAAAAAGTATTGTCACATTTAAATTTTAATATATGCGAATTTATTGTTTTAATAGAAATTTCCTGAACTTTCTGCTACATCGGCATTTGCGAAATGAAACGATACGCCCATATTGGGTCTGTAACTAAGTCGTGGAGATAATCTGATAGGTGTCGTAAGTAGTATTGCATTTACGCAGTGTGAAATACTTCCCAATTGTAGTAGTTGAATCCACCTTTAATATTCAGTATTTTGACATTTAGTTGAAGTGTAAACAATTTCTGATTAAAAATGGAAAATTTTGTACCCCAACAAAACAGCATTTGGGGGGCGGGAAGTTATGTTAAGTAATTTTATTCGGGAGGAAACAGCAGCAGAAACTAACAAAACAATTGTGACCGTATTCGTTTAGACGACGGTTTAGAAATAATGATTTTGATGTTTTGTGATTAGGAACGCGTTGGAACATCAAAACACGACACATAGTACGCATGGACGAGAAGTGTGTGCCGAAAAAACTATTAAATGGTAAACCAGAAGGTAAAAGGAGACCTCAGTTGAGATGGCTAGATGCAGTAAACTGTGATGTAAAGATCCTTAAAATTCGGGATTGGAAGACATTGCGGCTGCGGATAGGTCAGGTTGGAAAAGCGTGTTGGAGAAGGCTGAAACAGTGCCTGGGTTATAACGCCATGGAGTAAGAGTAAGGGAAGTATGTAGTAAGAAACACCAATAAAATTTGAAGACGAAGAATTGGAAGCTTTATTTTCAGTGAAGATCCATGTCCACACGGAAAAAGAATTAGCATTGGCATTAGATGTTACCCAAGCACAAGTGTTTCCAACCGTTTAAAAAAGATGGAAATGATCCAAAAGCTATCCTATTTGGTACCACATGAATTGACCGAAAGACTTCAAGAAAATCGAAAAATAATTTGAGAAATTTTGTTTCAAAGACATTCAATTTTGCATCGAATTGTGACTGAAAAGTGGATCCATTTCAATAAACCAAAACGTTTGAACGTATGGATGAAGACAGGTGAACCAGGTCCATCGACACAAAAACGCAATATTCATCGTGTTCTAAGGTTATGCTGTGTTTCTGGGTGTGACCAATGTTTGGTGTCGTGTACTATGAGTTACTTAAACCGGAACAAACCATCACTGCTCAACGTTACCGAGAGCAATTAATCCAATTGAGCCGAGCATTGCATCAAAAACGACCAGAATATGCCAACAGACATGACCATGTGATTCTGCGCAGCATGATAATGCTAGACCATACGTTGCAAGACCGGTCAAAGAAGCACGTTAGAAGCACTTGGCTGGGAAGTGCTACCCCACCCGCCACATGCACCAGACATTTCTCCATCAGACTACCATTCCGTTCCGGTCGATGCAGTCAGCCCTTTCTGCACACCGGTTCAATTCAGTTCTTCTATGAACGAATCAGTTGTAGCTGCCGATGGCAAATACTTTGAAAATAAAATATAATGAACCGCGTTACTTTCAAATAAATCTGTTTTTTCTTAACAAAATACGCATCAAAAAAGTTCACAAAATAATTTTGAATGACCGTAAAGTGGAGTTGATCGAGCTGACAGACATTGTGAAGATATCATCTGAACGTGTATTTCATATCATTCACGAGCATTTGTACATGAGAAAGCTGTGTGCAAAATGGGTGCCGCACGAGTTCACAATCGATCAAAAGCAACAAAGTGTTAATGATTCTGAGCAGTGTTTGAAGCTGTTCAAGCGCAATAAACCTGAATTATTTAGCGTCGATATGTGACAATGGATGAAACATGGCTCCATCATTTTACTCCGGAGTCCAATCGACAGTCAGCTGAGTGGACTGCAAACGATGAACCGAATCCAAAGCGAAGAAAAACACAACAGTCAGCTGGCAAAGTTATGGCATCAGTATTCTCAGATGCGTAAAGTATAATATTCATTGATTACCTGTAAAAGGGTCAGACCATCAACAGCGATTATTATATTGCGTTATTGGATCATTTAAAGGATGAAATCGTTAAAAAATGGCCCCATTTGAAGAAGAAAAAAGTGCTGTTTCATCAAGACAATGCACCGTGTCACAAATCAATGAAAACAATGGCAAAATTGCATGAATTGGGTTTCGAATTGCTTCCGCATCGACCGTATTCGCCAGATCTGGCCCCAGCTACTTTTTCCTGTTCTCAGACCTCAAAAGAATGCTCGCTGGAAAGAAATTTATCGCCAATGAAGAAGTAATCGCCGAAACTGAGGCCTTTTTTGAAGCAAAAGACAAATCGACCGGCTACAAAAATGGTATCGAAAAGTTGGAAGATCTCTATAATCGCTGTATCGCCCTCGACGGCAACTTTGTTGAATAATAAAATCAAATTTTGCCAAAAAAATGTGTTTTACTATGGTATGGGACCGGGTACTTTTCAATTGGGCTGTTAATTAGTATACGACATTTGATACATTTACTAATCGATTTATAGGTGGGAAAGGTGCACGGAATGATATATATACTCCCCTCAAAGCATAGCAAATAATACCAATACGAATTTTATATATACCACAAGTATTCATCTGCATATACCCCAAACATTGCTGTAAACATATGAATAATATATGAGCGGTGCCAACCCGCAATATTTTCATTGTAATACGGATCTATCTCCAGCGCCACATTTCAGTGATGCTCCATTTGACTACACACACACACACACACACACATCATTTATATGTTACATATTTATATAATATCAAATTAAAGTTTTACTAATAAATATATAGGGGGCGAAAGGTGCGTCATATGATTATAGCTCCTCATATTAATATACTACAAAAATTCCGTACATTCAAGAAGTAAGCGTTGTAGTTCTGCCAGTTGTACGTATGTAATATAAATGCATATTTTTATGTGTACAGACGACTCTTTATTCTACGAGCTCTTTATTCTACGAGTTTCGGCATGCAACGAGATTTTTTTCTTTCACTCCCTCCCCCATTCGCACAACAACCCATCTTTTCCTGTCGACAGTTGATACAATGTCTCCGAATCTGTTCAGTCAGCAATACACCGACGAACCCACCTACCGGTAACACGTGGGCAAGGCTCAAGACCAATGAGGATCTGATATGCAAGAATGTACAAAACGTGCTAGCATATCAGATCCTTTATTACACACAATATCACTGCGACCCGGTACCCACAAGACCACGATCTTATTGCACACTGATATTTTATTTAGTTTGACAATACATTAGTTCAGCAATCCCGATCCTATTGTTGTGCCATTGAGTGCCATCAGCACAGACTTACTGACGTAGCATATTAAGGAATGCTTCCCAGATAAACTTAAAAAGTATATATTATAAATAGTTCGATTATCATCATATCTTAAAGTTCTATCACACATAATGGATAACAGTGTTTTGTATTATGCCAAAATACGGTCGTAGGGATACTTCCTAAAAAAAAAAAAGTGCATCGCAAACCTACTTCAAGGGTGACACATGGAAACGGTTTATGAATGTCGAGCGAATTTTAGAAAATATGAAAAGGGCGCCAAATTGACTAGGTGCGGTTCTGTTCATTATGTTCATACAAAATATTAATAAATTTTTTGCATATGATTTAAGTCGATGTAATGTATATTGAACATTCATAAAAATCCAATCTTTTAAATTTATCTTTATCTTTTCGTAGTCAAATATTTATCTGTTTAAGTCATTTTTTAAATATGGCCCTTTCTTTTGTTTATGACATATATTTTGTTAATTTTTATATGGTTAGATCGACTCTCGCCATAATTAATACATACACGATACAATACATACTCAATACTGTTTTCTATACTGCGTATTATTGTATATTTATTGTCCCGGCATTCGTATTAGCAAAGGTTCGTAAAAGCGAGTGAAAATCGAAGATTGTGTGAAAACATCATCAAATTTATATATATTTAAAAGAGTTCAGCATGAATTCCTCGTACAAAAAAAAAAACACCAATTAATCGACGAATTACGCCGAAAGCACGAACGACGATAAAATGGCAATTAAAAAGAAGGTACTCAATCACCTATCAAATACATTGCTTTGTTGTATGGTCGTCAT
Source organism: Bibio marci (assembly GCA_910594885.2). Taxonomy (NCBI): domain Eukaryota; kingdom Metazoa; phylum Arthropoda; class Insecta; order Diptera; family Bibionidae; genus Bibio; species Bibio marci. The sequence goes on along the minus strand of OU343119.1, from coordinate 3,290,738 downwards.
GACGACATAGTTCGTCTGTCAACTTGAAAAAAAAACGTGGCGTATGTGAATAAAATAAAGAAATTAAACGTAAATTTTTTTCTAAAATTTTAATTTATAAAACAATTTTAAATTTTTAATATAAAATATTTTGCATTCAAACGCGACAGCAATTATTTTATTAACATTAAAATTGGTTTTATAAATTTACAAATAACCGAACCTATATTCCGAATCCCTTTTATGATTCGCTTTTTATTCACTGTTTTGCGAGCCGTTTTTACGAATCACTTTTATGATTCGGTTTTGATTTACTAATACGATTCGACTTGGTGGTACATTTTAGGGCGTCAGGTGATTTGACAGCGAGCTTTTGCCGAACTTAAATTCGAATCGTAGCTTCGTAAAAGTAAACACACAAGCAAATCACATTCGAATCGCAATGTTTGCTCGGATCATACTATCATATATCCAAAAGTCAATCACTTCCACATTATATGATTGTTTCAATATGCATTTAAGTTAAGTCAAATATAATATGAAGGAATGGTTTTTATATGTTTTTATTGTCATTTAATGCGAAATTATTTGCATTCAAAATTGAATTTGGCATTGATTATTGATAACGATTTTTCATTCTGATTGAATTTTAACACATTAAAGACGGAGACGGGTGACATTTTTTTCACGTTTCTGTTGGAATTTCAATGATGTATAAAAACTACAATTATAAGTAAATATCAGGTGTACCGATATCAAATGAGCTTTTTTTTTGTAAAAATAAAACATTAATTTTAAATGGGAAATGTAAAAAATATTGTATTCAAAATATTGGCCACATTGTTTTCTACACATTTAGATGACTACCTTTCTAGCAATTTTTGGATACCAAGCCGCCAATAGAATTGTTCGTCGCGTCGAAGCACCCCAATCAGAGATCCAATTTTCGACTTCTTCGTATCGGAATCGAAGTGCTGCCCAGAGACAATGCGTGTCCCATCGATGAAAAGAAATGGTAGTCGGGTGGAGTAACAGCTCCCAGCCAATTGTTTTGATTGTATCCTGAACCGGTTTCTGTTTCTAAAATTTTGTTAATACCAATAGGACAATTTTTTTTATCTAATTAATTACGGATTTAGTTAAATAACAGAGTTCAAAATAAAGTCACAAAAAATGGACAAAAAAATTTTAGGAACTTAAGAACTTTGCCAATTATTCAATCAAAATTTTAGTAAAATTGTGTACGACGGTATTAAACATGAATTTTTCGTTATGAAATTCTAAGAAAATAATACTCAACAAGATACGGCTTTTAGTAATTGAAAAATTATGGCATGTTTGGGGTTTAATTTTGATACAAATTTGAATGCAAATGTAAAATAAAAATATAACGAATAGAAAGTGAGGAACTCTTCAGAAATCTATTTTAATCTATCTGTTTTATGGACAGAGTGTCAAGAAACTTCAGCCATACATCATTTCTTATTATATAATTAACAATATAATTCCTAATAGACTTCAAAGAAATTGGAATATTCAAAAAACACTTTAATAGCTTTTAGAAATGTTTTAGGAACTATGTGACAATTTTTAGTCAATTATTAAATTATCGAACTACTAATGGACACACAACGAACCTAATCAATTCCTATCCGATAGTGATAATAAAAAGTAATAACGAGATTATATCGTGAATATACAATAACTTAAATTCATGTTGCATCAATAGTTTCAAAAAAGGCTATTTTTTAAAGACAAATCTTAATCAAAATTATCAAAACCATCTTCCAATTATGGGTCCAGTTTGGCAACCCTAACTACATGTTCACGACCTTCTCTAATCAAATCATATTCTCAAGTCATTTAATGATGTATTCCACATTTAATGACAAATAACTCTTAAGATGGGTCTCTAAATTTTCTATGTAATCGATCCATCGATGAGTCTGATTAATCCAGTTTTACAAAGATGAACATGAAAAGTAAATTCAGAAGAACATACAAATTTTCGCAAAAACCCTGAAGTCTTATTCAATGGTTGGAATTTGTATAAGAAAAAGTTCAAGGTTTTCATTTTCAAATCTACTTTTAATGAAATAAAGTTTTAGTTTACAATAATTTTCTCAAAATATATTTTCAATGAAAGAATCCTTTCAATCGTCCTTAAATTTTAATAATAATTCAATGAACATTTTATATTTGTATTTTTAAAATTTCATTTATATTTTCAAATGATTTCTCGTCAAAACTGTCAGTGAACTCTTTTGATTAAATTTTAGTTTCCGATTGCATAAAATTTTAGATTAAGTTATAAATTTTATTTGTCTTTGGTGCTGTGTGCGTGTGTGTGTGTGTGTGAATATTAATCACTGTCTTCACGCTCAACTTTAACGATGTCTATGATGGAATGTAATTCACCGTCGTCTTGTTGTTCCAAACCCAATGAAATATTATCGGTTTCGAAGTTTTCATCTGACTCTTGTATAATTGGATTTTCTTGTGTGTCGGGATAAATTATATCTAGCTCTGGTTTCATTTCAAATAGCTCTTCATTCAATTTCTTTTCGTTTCGTTTTTTCGCAGTGCTCTGTTTATTCAATTTACGCAAAACATTAACATTTTCACTTCTGTCGAAATAAGCGCTTGTGTTTGGTTCAACGATATTTCTTTCCAATGGCATTTCCTTGTTGTTATCCTTCTCGATTTGTATTGATTTTAATGCATTCTTTGATGTTGATTGTTGTTCGGCTTGTGTCACATTTGTACTTTTACAATTAATTTTGTGTTTGACTAAATGATGAGAATGTGCAAATATTCTTGAGCAGACGGGACATTTAAATTTTTTATTATGTATTTTCATGTGTCGGATTAAACATATATTTGTGAGGAATTCCTTTGAGCACACGCTACATTTGAGTGGAGTCTTTCCATTATGTTTGAACATATGCATTTTTAGATCGTGTAAAGTGATAAATTTACTTAAACAAATATCACATTCTCTTTCTTGGTTTTTATTATGTATTAATTTATGTTTGCCTAAGTCACCATTCCGCAAAAATACCTTCGAACAAATATCACATTTAAATGACTTTTTACCTTCGTGCGTTAGTTTATGGCTGTTTAATTCACTATTCCGCCAAAATAACTTGGAACAAATATCACATTTAAATGACTTTTTACCTTCGTGCATTAGTTTATGGCGGTTTAAGTCACCACTCCGCCAAAATAGCTTAGAACAAATATCACATTTAAATGACTTTTCACCTTCGTGCATTAGTTTATGGTGGTTTAAGTCACCATTCCGCCAAAATAGCTTCGAACAAATATCACATTTAATTGACTTTTTACCATCGTGCTTCTTTTTATGGCTGATTAGTCCTCCTTTCCGCATAAATAGCTTCGAACAAATATTACATTTAAATGACTTTGTACATTCGTGCGTTAGTTTATGGCTGATTAATTCACTATTCCGCAAAAATAGCTTCGAACAAATATCACATTTAAATGACTTTTTACCTTCGTGCATTAGTTTATGGCGGTTTAAGTCACCATTCCGCCAAAATAGCTTCGAACAAATATCACATTTAAATGACTTTTTACCTTCGTGAGTTAGTTTATGGCTGATTAATTCACTATTCCGCAAAAATAGCTTCGAACAAATATCACATTTAAAGGATTTTTTACCTTCGTGAGTTAGTTTATGGCTGTTTAATTCACCATTCCGCAAAAATAGCTTCGAACAAATATCACATTTAAATGTCTTTTTATCGGTATGCATTTTAATGTGATTTCTAAAGCTTGATTTACTTGCAAGAGTTTTGGAACATAAATCGCATTGAATTTTATGTTCATTTAAGTGAGATTTTAAATCACTTTCAATTGGAAAAATTTTCTTACAAATTTTGCATTTTAACAAATTTTTATCCTTTGATAAATTCCGCTTCTCGTCACTTCCACTTTGTTTTGAATCCATTGTCTTTGTTTAGAATACGGTAATTCAAAATAATTCTAACACTTCGATTATTTTCCAAATTTTTGAATAAGTTTTTGTGTAAAAATGTTGAAATTTATTATCCTTTTACCGCTTTTTATTTGTAAGAGAAGAAATTGAACAGCGCGTCCACTCACTTTGAAAATCGCAATAGAACTAATTTAACCATTCGAAAATATTATAAAAATTGGCGATTAAACGAAATTATTAAAAAGTATTGCCATATTGAAATAGTAAGAAATTATTGTTTAGAAACTTCTTGAATTTTCTTCACGAATGTGACTTGAAACTGAACGAAAAATAAAAAGTATTACACGATTACACGTATGCGGAAGTGAACAACGCATCAAATGTGTTGCGTTATCTGATTTTGTTACCTATTTTATTGATAGATTTAACCACTGGATTCTGGTTGAAAATTTTCAACATATTTATGGAAGCAACGTTCAGGCAGCTCATGTTCAAATAAATCGAAATTTCATCGCACGCCACTGACAATTCAATTAAAAAACGACTTTCGCTTGTTTTCCGCTTTTGTTTGATTCGGTCCCTCAGTTTCAATTCCATTGCTATAGACAAATTATCACAACACGAAACCCATCAGAAAAAGGCACTTTGTTCCATAGATAATAAAAAACAAATGTACGAGAAAGGTTTGCAGTACTAGTACTTGAACAGTAGATCTTCACTTTATCTGAGTAAATTGCCCAGAGCTAGTGTAATTAAAATCTTCTAGATGATACATTGTTCCAACAGATGTTTCATCACTCAAAGTCTGAAGCATAAAAGACTTATCCGAATGACTTAACTTGGTCAGTGGATTTGTATCTTCCGATTATCGGAATGTAATCGTTTTAGCAACTGTAAGTTCATGTCGATGTCCTTCTCTTATCAAATCATATTCTCGAGTCATTTAATGATATATTCCACATTTGATGACAAATAACTGTTAAGATGGGTCTCTAAATTTTCTTTGTAATCGATCCATCGATGATTCTGATTAATCCAGTTTTACAAAGATGACCATGACAAGTAAATTCAGAAGAACATACAAATTTTCGCAAAAACCCTGAAGTCTTATTCAATGGTTGGAATGAGTATAAGAAAAAGTTAAAGGTTTTCATTTTCAAATCTAGTTTTAATGAAATAAAGTTTTAGTTTACAATAATTTTCTCAAAATATATTTTCAATGAAAGAATCCTTTCAATCGTCCTTAAATTTCAATAATAATTCAATGAACATTTTATATTTGTATTTTTAAAATTTCATTTATATTTTCAAATGATTTCTCGTCAAAACTGTCAGTGAACTCTTTTGATTAAATTTTAGTTTCCGATTGCATAAAATTTTAGATTAAGTTATAAATTTTATTTGTCTTTGGTGCTGTGTGCGTGTGTGTGTGTGTGTGAATATTAATCACTGTCTTCACGCTCAACTTTAACGATGTCTATGATGGAATGTAATTCACCGTCGTCTTGTTGTTCCAAACCCAATGATATATTATCGGTTTCGAAGTTTTCATCTGACTCTTGTATAATTGGGTTTTCTTGTGTGTCGGGATAAATTATATCTAGCTCTGGTTTCATTTCAAATAACTCTTCATTCAATTTCTTTTCGTTTCGTTTTTTCGCAGTGCTCTGTTTATTCAATTTACGCAGAACATTAACATTTTCACTTCTGTCGAAATAAGCGCTTGTGTTTGGTTCAACGATATTTCTTTCCAATGGCATTTCCTTGTTGTTATCCTTCTCGATTTGTATTGATTTTAATGCATTCCTTGATGTTGATGGTTGTTCGGCTGGTGTCACATTTGTACTTTTACAATTAATTTTGTGTTTGACTAAATGATTAGAATGTGCAAATATTCTTGAGCAGACGGGACATTTAAATATTTTATTATGTATTTTCAAGTGTTGGATTAAACATATATTTGTGAGGAACTCCTTTGAGCACACGCTACATTTGAGTGGAGTCTTTCCATTATGTTTGAACATATGAATTTTTAGTTCGTGTAAAGTGATAAATTTACTTAAACAAATATCACATTCACTTTCTTGGTCTCTATTATGTAATAATTTATGTCTGACTAAGTCAGCATTCCGTATAAATAGCTTAGAACAAATATCACATTTAAATGACTTTTTACCTTCGTGCTTCAATTTATGGCTGAATAATCCTCCTTTCCGCAAAAATAGCTTCGAACAAATATTACATTTAAATGACTTTTTACATTCGTGCATTAGTTTATGGCTGTTTAATTCACCTTTCCGCCAAAATAGCTTAGAACAAATATCACATTTAAATGACTTTTTACCATCGTGCTTCAGTTTGTGGCTGTTTAAGTCACCATTCCGCCAAAATAGCTTCGAACAAATATCACATTTAAATGACTTTTTACCTTCGTGCTTTAGTTTATGGTAGTTAAATTCACCATTCCTCAAAAATAGCTTCGAACAAATATCACATTTAAATGACTTTTTACGTTCGTGAGTTAGTTTATGGCTGTTTAAGTCTCTATTCCGCAAAAATAGCTTAGAGCAAATATCACATTTAAATGCCTTTTCATCGGTATGCATTTTAATGTGACTTCTAAAACTTGATTTGCTTGCAAGAGTTTTGGAACATAAATCGCATTGAATTTTATGTTCATTTAGGTGAGATTTTAAATCACTTTCAATTGGAAAAATTTTCTTACAAATTTTGCATTTGAACAAATTTTTATCCTTTGATAAATTCCGCTTCTCGTCACTTCCACTTTGTTTTGAATCCATTGTCTTTGTTAAGAATACGGTAATTCAAAATAATTCTAACACTTCGATTATTTTCCAAATTTTTGAATAAGTTTTTGTGAAACAATGCTGAAATTTATTATCCTTTTACCGCTTTTTATTTGTAAGAGAAGAAATTGAACAGCGTGTCCACTCACTTTGAAAATCGCAATAGAACTAATTTAACCATTCGAAAATATTATAAAAATTGGCGATTAAACGAAATTATTAAAAAGTATTGCCGTATTGAAATAGTAAGAAATTATTGTTTAGAAACTTCTTGAATTTTCTTCACGAATGTGACTTGAAACTGAACGAAAAATAAAAAGTATTACACGATTACACGTATGCGGAAGTGAACAACGCATCAAATGTGTTGCGTTATCTGATTTTGTTACCTATTTTATTGATAGATTTAACCACCGGATTCTGGTTGAAATTTTTCAACATATTTATGGAAGCAACGTTCAGGCAGCTCATGTTCAAATAAATCGATATTTCATCGCACTCTACTGACAATTCAATTAAAAAACGACTTTCGCTTGTTTTCTGCTTTTGTTTGATTCGGTCCCTCAGTTTCAATTCCATTGCTATAGACAAATTATCACAACACGAAACCCATCGGAAAAAGGCACTTTGTTCCATAGATAACAAAAAACAAATGTACGAGAAAGGTTTGCAGTACTAGTACTTGAACAGTAGATCTTCACTTTTTCTGAGTAAATTGCCCAGACCTAGTGTAATTAAAATCTTCTGGATGATATGTTGTTCCAACAGATGTTTCATCACCCAAAGTCTGAAGCATAAAAGACTTATCCGAATGAGTTAACTTGGTCAGTGGATTTGTATCTTCCGATTATCGGAATGTAATCGTTTTAGCAACTGTAAGTTCATGTCGATGTCCTTCTCTTATCAAATCATATTCTCGAGTCATTTAATGATGTATTCCACATTAGATGGCAAATTACTCTGCAGATTTTCTTTGTAATCAATCCATCGATGAGTCTGATTAATCCAGTTTTACAAAGATGACCATGACAAGTAAATTCAGAAGAACATACAAATTTTCGCAAAAACCCTGAAGTCTTATTCAATGGTTGGAATTTGTATAAGAAAAAGTTCAAGGTTTTCATTTTCAAATCTACTTTTAATGAAATAAAGTTTTAGTTTACAATAATTTTCTCAAAATATATTTTCAATGAAAGAATCCTTTCAATCGTCCTTAAATTTCAATAATAATTCAATGAACATTTTATATTTGTATTTTTAAAATTTCATTTATATTTTCAAATGATTTCTCGTCAAAACTGTCAGTGAACTCTTTTGATTAAACTTTAGTTTCCGATTGCATAAAATTTTGGATTTAGTGATAAATTTTATTTGTCTTTGGTGGTGTGTGCGTGTGTGTGTGTGTGAATATTAATCACTGTCTTCACGTTCAACTTTAACGATGTCTATGATGGAATGTAATTCACCGTCGTCTTGTTGTTCCAAACCCAATGAAATATTATCGGTTTCGAAGTTTTCATCTGACTCTTGTATAATTGGGTTTTCTTGTGTGTCGGGATAAATTATATCTAGCTCTGGTTTCATTTCAAATAGCTCTTCATTCAATTTCTTTTCGTTTCGTTTTTTTGCAGTGCTCTGTTTATTCAATTTACGCAGAACATTAACATTTTCACTTCTGTCGAAATAAGCGCTTGTGTTTGGTTCAACGATATTTCTTTCCAATGGCATTTCCTTGTTGTTATCCTTCTCGATTTGTATTGATTTTAATGCATCCTTTGATGTTAATTGATGTTCGGCTGGTGTCACATTTGTACTTTTACAATTAATTTTGTGTTTGACTAAACGATTAGAATGTGCAAATATTCTTGAGCAGACGGGACATTTAAATTTTTTATTATGTATTTTCAAGTGTTGGATTAAATATAAATTTGTGAGGAATTCCTTTGAGCACACGCTACATTTGAGTGGAGTCTTTCCATTATGTTTGAACATATGAAATTTTAGTTCGTGTAAAGTGATAAATTTACTTGAACAAATATCACATTCACTTTCTTGGTCTTTATTATGTAATAATTTATGTCTGACTAAGTCACTATTCCGCATAAATAGCTTCGAACAAATATCACATTTAAATAACTTTTCACCTTCGTGATTCAGTTTATGGCTGTTTAAGTCACCATTCCGCCAAAATAGCTTATAACAAATATCACATTTAAATGACTTTTTACCTTCGTGCATTAGTTTATGGCGGTTTAATTCACCATTCTGCCAAAATAGCTTCGAACAAATATCACATTTAAATGACTTTTTACCTTCGTGCTTCAGTTTATGGCTGTTTAATTCACCATTCCGCAAAAATAGCTTCGAACAAATATCACATTTAAATGTCTTTTTATCGGTATGCATTTTAATGTGATTTCTAAAGCTTGGTTTACTTGCAAGAGTTTTGGAACATAAATCACATTGAATTTTATGTTCATTTAAGTGAGATTTTAAATCACTTTCAGTTGGAAAAATTTTCCTACAAATTTTGCATTTGAACAAATTTTTATCCTTTGATAAATTCCGCTTCTCGTCACTTCCACTTTGTTTTGAATCCATTGTCTTTGTTAAGAATACGGTAATTCAAAATAATTCTAACACTTCGATTATTTTCCAAATTTTTGAATAAGTTTTTGTGTAAAAATGTTGAAATTTATTATCCTTTTACCGCTTTTTATTTGTAAGAGAAGAAATTGAACAGCGCGTCCACTCACTTTGAAAATCGCAATAGAACTAATTTAACCATTCGAAAATATTACAAAAATTGGCGATTAAACGAAATTATTAAAAAAGTATTGCCATATTCAAATAGTAAGAAATTATTGTTTAGAAACTTCTTGAATTTTCTTCACGAATGTGACTTGAAACTGAACTAAACGAAACTGAAATAAAAAGTATTACACGATTACACGTATGCGTAAGTGAACAACGCATCAAATGTGTTGCGTTATCTGATTTTGTTACCTATTTTATTGATAGATTTAACCACTGGATTCTGGTTGAAATTTTTCAACATATTTATGGAAGCAACGTTCAGGCAGCTCATGTTCAAATAAATCGATATTTCATCGCACTCTACTGACAATTCAATTAAAAAACGACTTTCGCTTGTTTTCTGCTTTTGTTTGATTCGGTCCCTCAGTTTCAATTCCATTGCTATAGACAAATTATCACAACACGAAACCCATCAGAAAAAGGCACTTTGTTCCATAGATAACAAAAAACAAATGTACGAGAAAGGTTTGCAGTACTAGTACTTGAACAGTAGATCTTCACTTTTTCTGAGTAAATTGCCCAGACCTAGTGTAATTAAAATCTTCTGGATGATATGTTGTTCCAACAGATGTTTCATCACTCAAAGTCTGAAGCATAAAAGACTTATCCGAATGACTTAACTTGGTCAGTGGATTTGTATCTTCCGATTATCGGAATGTAATCGTTTTAGCAACTGTAAGTTCATGTCGATGTCCTTCTCTTATCAAATCATATTCTCGAGTCATTTAATGATATATTCCACATTTGATGACAAATAACTCTTAAGATGGGTCTCTAAATTTTCTTTGTAATAAATCCATCGATGAGTCTGATTAATCCAGTTTCACAAAGATGACCATGGCAAGTAAATTCAGAAGAACATACAAATTTTCGCAAAAACCCTGAAGTCTTATTCAATGGTTGGAATTTGTATAAGAAAAAGTTCAAGGTTTTCATTTTCAAATCTACTTTTAATGAAATAAAGTTTTAGTTTACAATAATTTTCTCAAAATATATTTTCAATGAAAGAATCCTTTCAATCGTCCTTAAATTTCAATAATAATTCAATGAACATTTTATATTTGTATTTTTAAAATTTCATTTATATTTTCAAATGATTTCTCGTCAAAACTGTCAGTGAACTCTTTTGATTAAACTTTAGTTTCCGATTGCATAAAATTTTGGATTTAGTGATAAATTTTATTTGTCTTTGGTGGTGTGTGCGTGTGTGTGTGTGTGAATATTAATCACTGTCTTCACGTTCAACTTTAACGATGTCTATGATGGAATGTAATTCACCGTCGTCTTGTTGTTCCAAACCCAATGAAATATTATCGGTTTCGAAGTTTTCATCTGACTCTTGTATAATTGGGTTTTCTTGTGTGTCGGGATAAATTATATCTAGCTCTGGTTTCATTTCAAATAGCTCTTCATTCAATTTCTTTTCGTTTCGTTTTTTCGCAGTGCTCTGTTTATTCAATTTACGCAGAACATTAACATTTTCACTTCTGTCGAAATAAGCGCTTGTGTTTGGTTCAACGATATTTCTTTCCAATGGCATTTCCTTGTTGTTATCCTTCTCGATTTGTATTGATTTTAATGCATCCTTTGATGTTGATTGATGTTCGGCTGGTGTCACATTTGTACTTTTACAATTAATTTTGTGTTTGACTAAACGATTAGAATGTGCAAATATTCTTGAGCAGACGGGACATTTAAATTTTTTATTATGTATTTTCATGTGTCGGATTAAACATATATTTGTGAGGAATTCCTTAGAGCACACGCTACATTTGAGTGGAGTCTTTCCATTATGTTTGAACATATGAAATTTTAGTTCGTGTAAAGTGATAAATTTACTTAAACAAATATCACATTCTCTTTCTTGGTTTTTATTATGTATTAATTTATGTCTGACTAAGCCACCATTCCGCAAAAATAGTTTCGAACAAATATCACATTTAAATGACTTTTCACCTTCGTGCGTTAGTTTATGGCTGTTTAATTCACTATTCCGCCAAAATAACTTCGAACAAATATCACATTTAAATGACTTTTTACCTTCGTGCTTCAGTTTATGGCTGTTTAAGTCACCATTCCGCCAAAATAGCTTCGAACAAATATCACATTTAAATGACTTTTTACCTTCGTGCGTTAGTTTATGGTAGTTTAATTCACCTTTCCGCAAAAATAGCTTCGAACAAATATCACATTTAAATGTCTTTTTATCGGTATGCATTTTAATGTGATTTCTAAAGCTTGGTTTACTTGCAAGAGTTTTGGAACATAAATCGCATTTAATTTTATGTTCGTTTAAGTGAGATTTTAAATCACTTTCAGTTGGAAAAATTTTCCTACAAATTTTGCATTTGCACAAATTTTTATCCTTTAATAAATTCCGCTTCTCGTCACTTCCACTTTGTTTTGAATCCATTGTATTTGTTACACAAATTCACACGGTAATTTACAGTAAATTGATTTAATAAAATTTTGGAGTGTAATTATTTCAATGGCAAAACTACAAAATTTAGAAAATAAATTTTTGTTCCTTCGATTTTTTTTTTTTTTTGTAAATGCTTTCACTTTGAAAATCGCAATCGAACTAAAAAACGAATTGGCGGTGCAATTGGATATTTTAAATAAAATTTTCGATTTATTCTTGAAAAAAGTATTGTCACATTTAAATTTTAATATATGCGAATTTATTGTTTTAATAGAAATTTCCTGAACTTTCTGCTACATCGGCATTTGCGAAATGAAACGATACGCCCATATTGGGTCTGTAACTAAGTCGTGGAGATAATCTGATAGGTGTCGTAAGTAGTATTGCATTTACGCAGTGTGAAATACTTCCCTATTGTAGTAGTTGAATCCACCTTTAATATTCAGTATTTTGACATTTAGTTGAAGTGTAAACAATTTCTGATTAAAAATGGAAAATTTTGTACCCCAACATAACAGCATTTGGGGGGCGGGAAGTTATGTTAAGTAATTTTATTCGGGAGGAAACAGCAGCAGAAACTTACAAAACAATTGTGACAGTATTCGTTTAGACGACGGTTTAAAAATAATGATTTTGATGTTTTGTGATTAGGAACGCGTTGGAACATCAAAACACGACACATAGTACGCATGGACGAGAAGTGTGTGCCGAGACAACTATTGTAAACCAGAAGGTAAAAGGACACCTCAGCCGAGATGGCATGAAAATGCTAGACCATACGTTGCAAGACCGGTCAAAGAAGCACATTAGAAGCACTTGGCTGGGAAGTACTACCCCACCCGCCACTTTCACCAGACATTTCTCCATCAGACTACCATTCAGTTCCGGTCGATGCAGTCAGCCCTTTCTGCACACCGGTTCAATTCATACGAAGCTATGAAAAAAATGACTCGATTCATGGATTGCTTCAAAAACCTAAGAAGTTCTTGTATGAGCGAATCCATAATTTGCAACACAAAGATGGTCAAAATGGTTGTAGCTGCCTGATGGCAAATACTTTGAAAATAAAATATAATGTACCGTTACTTTCAAATGAACTTAGTTATAGCTCCCAATATAATTGAATGTATTAAACTTTACTGTTACTAAACGGTTACACTGTGTTTTTTTTTTTTTCGAAATTATCACTTTTTATTTATATATTTTAATTCCAACAATTCAATTCAGGAATTCAGGGTTTTATGCTTTTCCACTCAAACCGGGTTTCAATGTGTTAATATTCTATTATTAGTGAATTTTAACTTTTTTTTTCTTGTTTCGTAAAGCATCATATGTTGATCACGGCCAACCATCAACTTCACAATCAAAACACGATATTCATTGCCAGAAGGTAATGCTGTGCATTTGGTGGGATCAGAAAGGTGTGGTGTATAACGAGCTGTTAAAACCAAATGAAACGGTTACAGCTGATCGCTACCGACGACAACTGGGCGAATTGGCAAAGAAATTGAACGAAAACGACCATTGATAGCTCGAAAACACCACATAGTTTTATTTTACGATGACAATGCCAGACCACATCGTGCAAACATCGTTAAGGAAAAAATAAAGATGCTCGGTTGGGATCATCTTGATCACCGCCCGTACTCTCCAGACCTTGCTCCTTCTGATTACCATTTGTTCCGATCAGCCACAGACAGATGTACGCGTTCGAAATGTTGAAGAAGTGCGAAAATGGGTCGATGAATGGATTGGGACCAAAGATGAGGAGTTCTTCAAACGAGGAATCAACAATCTTCCCAAAAGATGGGAGGAAGTCATAGCTAACGATGGGCAATATTGATTGGTTGATGTACTCAATCATTTTGTTATACAAATAAATGCCATTTTCAAGCCAAAAAATTGACATTATTAATGCAAGGTCCTAATATATAATAAAAGTATCAATAGATATATAAAAAAAAATGGAATTCCATTGAATCTTAAGTTAAAGGTAAAAGATCTTATTCCATTTAAACAAAAAATGGTACTTTACCTATAAATCTGTTAAACGTGTATTGGTAGTTGGAAAATGAATAGATTATTTTTACTTTCTTAAATTATATATTTTTTTCGGTTCTTCTAATAATAATAATAATAATAATAATAACGTTTTATAAAAAATGTGGATGCGCCAAACCAATTAAGCACGCTTCGTTACTGACTAAAATACATATAATGATTACACTGTAAATCAAAAGTATATAATAATTTCATTAAAATTCGTATGAATAAATTATCGATATATTTTCCACTTATTCGTACAATCAACTTCTACTCTACGACTTCTTCTACTTCTCCATCTCCATCTCCATCTCTATCTCCATTTCCTTCTACTTCTACCACCTGCCACCTCTTCTTCTGCATAGTTATGTTTTCCTTATTATAAAAATTGGATTTTTTTTTTTTAACAAAAATAAGGAAATCAAATCCACCTCATCCTCATCCCTTATTTCGTATATTATTTGTAAATGCCTAACTATTCTATTCTATTCTAACTAAACACATAACATTGTACTATGGCGTACAACCAACACAACGTGCACATGTAATATTTATTAATAAAATACAGTTGTTGTTGTTGTTGTTGCTGTTGTTGTTGTTGTTGCTCTTATTATTATTATTCTAAATATAATATTTTTTTGTACAAAGTTCATCCCAAATTTTTATTTTCATGTTTTCATCATCTCATCGTATTTATAAATATAACTCGGATATTTTCTAACAATAAATATATGAAATGTGAATAATGGTGAAACAGTAAATGATATATCAAAAATTGGAAAAAAATTTGTAAATGAAATCGAATAACACCCACCCCCATAATTTTTTTCCTTTTTTTTTTCCTATACCCATTTCCATACCCCCCCACAAATATTTTTACCATATTTGTAATAGCGAAAATTTTCCGTTTTTTTTTCCTTTTTTGATTGCAAAATATCTATTTATTTTTATTATTTTGTATTGCAACAACAACAACAACAACAACAACAACAATGACGAGAACGATGACGACGACGACGACAACGACGACGACGACGTCAAAACAAAGGCAACAAAAAAAATATGAAAATGAAATGCGAAAATATTTATGGAAGAAAAGAAAATTATTATAATAAAAAATAAATTAAATAATAATAAAATGATGGAAAAATTATTTTGGGAAAATAGTTTGAGACGAATTTTGTTCGTGGTCATATTTTGTAGTGCATTGAAGTACCGCGCTGTTTCAGTGATAGGTACGCATCACTTTTGGCCACTTCATGTGTCAGCCGCATTTGTATTTCCATTTTAAAATCAACTGTTTCAGTTTTCATTGCGGAAAATTTATGATATGGAAATTCAAATGATTTAACACATGGGCTGAAAAGTTTCCGAAAATTCTAAAAAGTGGCGCCACTAGAATTTTTTTCATATGATTTTTAGTCAGTACCAACCTTCAAACGATACGTGTTTGAAATTTGACAGCAGTCCGACCATTAGTTTGTGAGCTATTGCGTTGTGAGTGCGGCTACTTTTGTTATTTGAAAAAAAATGGAAAAACACGAATTTCGTGCGTTGATTGAACATTATTTTTTGATTGGAAAAAAAGAATTTTGAAGGCAAAAAACTGTTTGACCAGCATTATCCCGACACTGCTGCAGCTCTTGCAACAGTACATTTGTGGTTTGCAAAATTTAAAACCGGCCATATGAGCCGCAAGGACGATGAACCTAGTGGACGTCCAAAGGAGGCTGTTACTCCAGAAAATATCAAAAAAGTCCACAAAATAATTTTCCGATGACCGTAAAGTGATGTTGATCGAGATAGCTGAGGCTGTGAAGATATCAAAGGAGCGTGTTGGACATATCGTGCATGATATGATGGGAATGCAAAAGCTGTGTGCAAAGTGGGTGCCGCGCGCGAACTCACAATCGATCAAAAACAACAACGCGTCGATGATTCAGAGCAGTGTTTGGGCTTGTTCAACCGCAATAAAACAGAATTTTTGCGTCGATATGTGACGCATGGATGAAATATGGATCCATCATTACACTCCGGAGTCAAATCGGCAGTCAACTGAATGGACTGCAAACGATGAACCGAATCCAAAGCAAGGAAAAACACAACAGACAGCTGGCAACGTTATGGCATCATTATTTTGGGATGCGCAAGGTATAATATTCATTGATTACCTGCAAAAGGGTCAGACTATCAACAGCGATTATTATATAGCGTTATTGGATCGTTTAAAGGATGAAATCGTTAAGAAACGGCTCCATTTGAAGAAGAAAAAATTGTTGTTTCATCAAGACAACGCATCGTGTCATAAATCAAAGAAAACGATAGCAAAATTGCATGAATTGGTCTTCGAATATTGCTTCCACATCCACCGTATTTTACCAGATCTGTCCACCAGCAACTTTTTCCTGTTTGCAGACCTTACTGGAAAGAAATTTTGAGAGTAATGAAGAGGTGATCACCGAAACAGAAGCCTATTTTGAGGAAAAAACGAAATCGTACTATAACAAATGGTATCGAAAAGTTCGGAAGATCGTTGGAATCAGTGAGTCGCCCGCGAAGGGATGTTGATGTTGATGAATAAAGTTTAATTTTGCAAAAAAAATGTTTTTTTCTTAGAATTTTCGGAAACTTTTCAGTCCATGTGTTATATGCTCTTCTCACCCCCCGCCCCCGCCTAATCATGGATTTTTATTTTTATTTAATTCAATTAATAATTTCAATATTTTATTAATTATTTCTAATTTTTGTAGCAAATTTGTCATTATCATAAATTTCAATAAATTGGTTGGGTAAAAATACAAAGTTTTAAATGAAACTGATTGGATAACACACAAAAATCAAAAATTTAATGGTCATTTTTAACTTTAACTTTGAATCATTTTTAAAAAATGTAATATAACGAACGACATTAATATCATCGCAAAAATAACACCACCACCACCACCATCACCATCACCACCATCACCACCAACACCACCAAATCGAAAGAAATGCCATATCTTTAGTAACTTAATGAACTAATATAAATTACTTATCATCGCAGCGACACTATCTATATTCCACCTATCATTATCATCATTTCTATGCTGAGCATTTATAATATTAACTAAAATATATACAGTAAACTCTTTGTGTAACGATTCGTTAAGGGAATGAAAAACAAAAATTCGATGTATAAAGAAGAAAAAATCGTAGAATAAAAGTTTTTTTAATTAATTTGATTGATCGATTTTAACCAATTTCTTACTGAATGTGGGAAAAAAACAATTTAAAATAAGTTTTTGAGTAATGGACACATGAAGGACATGAAGTTCGCATAAAATGTTAAAATGAGGATAGGTTCTGGGAATATATTATGATAACGTGAACAATTTGGTTATTTCTTATTGAATTTTGATCAAATTTGTTATGTGGGTTGAGAATGACATTTTATGAACAATTTTAATGAATTACCAAAAAAAAAATGACACCCAAATACCGCATGAAAATCTGAACAACTTTTATGAATTTTACTCCAAACTCTAAAATTTTTATTCTGTTAAATTCTTATATAATTGTAAATTAAATACTGCGACAGAAATTATTGGGCTATGAGGCCTTCTGGGAAGCATTTCTTAATACGCTCCGTCAGTAAGTCTGTTCTGATGCCATTCAATGGAACAACAATAAGATCGAGGTTGCTGAACGGATGTATTGACATACTAAATAAAATATCAGTGTGCAATAAGGTCGTACTCTTGTGGGTATCGGCTGCCAGTGATATTGTGTGTAATGAAGAGACTAATATGCTAGCACGATTTTGTACACGATCCGCCTTCATTGGTTCTGAGCCTTGCCCACCTGTTACCGGTAGGTGGGTTCAGCGGTGTATTGCTGACTGAACAGATTCGAAGACATTGTATCAACTGTCGACGGGCAAAGATGGGTTGTTGTCCCAATGGAAGAGCGGCGGCTGCATTACTGTCGTTACCCCGAAACAAATTAAGATTAGTTGTTGGATTGCTCACACTTTGTGGTAAATGTTTTTTTCGGAAGAATTGGCACTTTAGCAAATATAAAATAATATTTAAATAATGATTACAGTACAATTGGTAAATTGTTTCGTAATACTTCGATGCGGAGTAGTATGTTGTGGTAGATACCATCTTGGAGTAACATGAATTGGTTATACATTATGTGAATGTCTGGCCTATACGAAAGTTAACCATTCAGAATATTTGGAAATGTTCAATGGACCCTGCCACAACGAACGGATCATATATGTAAGAAACATCTCCGTTTTGATTTCTGAAACCAGACGCTTTGAGAATTAACTCACACGGCAGGCCGCATTAGACCTTTCTTGCTCTACAGGCCGGAATTAATTCCCCCTATTTTAAAATCATCATCATCATCACTCATAGCTACAATTATTTCAATTCACTTTCTTTTCTAACAATTATTATAGTTAAAAAAGTATTAAATTAATTAAATATTGACACAAAATAAAGTTTGCAGTTTAGTTTTATTTTTAAAATTATAGCTTAATATTTTTAGTCTTATTCGCATATGAGATCAAAGTATTCGAAGTTAATCGTTGAATAATGAGAAATAAAAATATATTAACCACTTAAGCGTCTCGACCGAGACCCGCTCGCCCATCAAATGTGTTCCGATTTGGTCTGCTTTTTTTTTTTTGACCTTATTTCAAAGAAAAACCCCCGCAGTAAGTGGTTAATAGAAATGCTCTCAAACATCGTTCAATTGAGAACTCGATATAAAATAAATGGCAATGTATTGAGAATATTTTTTGTATGAACACTGAAGGGAGGGAAAAAAAATGCATGCAGAAACTCGTCGAATAAAGAGTCTACTGTAAATGGTATAACGAAACTATTATCATCGCCTCCACCACCACACCACATACCCCACACATTACTGTAACACCTCCATCAAGAAAACCATATGTTTCCAGTTGTTGTTGTTTTTTTCTTTCATTTTCTTTCCATTTTTTCTTATTTACAAATTTTATTTTTCCTGTTTTGTCTTATTTTTATATTTATATTTAAATGTAAGTGATTGTGGGGCCGTTTGGAGTGAATGCTGTTTTGAAGGGACACACATTCATTTTGGGAAGTACTTAGACTAGAATTTGTCATATTAATGTGTTCCAATTGTGTGGGTGATTTCGTTTTGTAGTTTCACGAAATGTGGACATCATTGCTTTTTTGTATTCGTTTGAAGAAAACTGCGACACAGAATCACATCGAATGTTTGTACAGGCTTATGGCGATAACACTTTATAGCAGAAAGAACATGCAGAGAATGGTTTCAACGATTCAAAAGTAATGATTTTGAGGGTGGAAGACAAAGACATTCGGCCCTGGATAGCCGAAAAAGTTTGAGGACACCGAATTGCAGTCTCTATTGAATGAAGACAATACACAAACGCAACCACACAATTTGCAGAACAACTAGGAGTTGCTCAACAAACCGTTTCCGATCGCTTGAAAGTATATGGGAAAGATCCAAAAGGAAGGTAAGTGGGTGCCACATGAATTGAATTGAAAGGCAACAAGAAAATCGAAAAACCATCTGTGAAATGCACCCGTCAACGATACAAAAGGAAGTCTTTTTTTTGCCATCGAATCGTGACTGGTGATGAAAAGTGGATTTATTTTGAGAATTCGAAACGCAAAAAATCATGGGTTTCACCTGACCAGCCATCAACATCGACTGCAACGCCAAATCGATTTGGTAAGAAGAGAATGCTTTGTGTTTGGTGGGATCTGAAAGGTGTGGTGTACCACTATCTTCTAAAACCTGGTGAAAATGTTAATACCGACAACAAATCATCAATTTGAACCGTGCTTTGCTGCAATAACGACAAGAATATCAAAAGAGACAACACATGGTAATTTTCCTACATGACAATGCACGTGCACACAACAAAGCAATACCGGTCCAGCAAAACGTTAGAGCCGTTTAGCTGGGAAGTTTTATCGCATGCGGCTTATTCACCAGACTTGGCTCCTTCAGACTACCATTTGTTTTCATCGATGGGCCACCTGTACCTTAATGACCAGCACTTCATCAACGTCTGAAGAACTCGAAAATTGGGTCTCTGAATGGTTTTTTTATCAAAGGAACAACAATTTTTTTTGGCGTGATATACACAAATTGCCCGAAAAGGTGGACAACCTTGTGTAACTAGTGATGGAAAATATTTTGAATAAAGAATTTTTGGGTTTTCTCCCACAAAAAATATGTTTTTTTTTTGGTCACTTTAACGGCGGCGGATATTGACCGGTACATCTGATAAATGATTAGAGCTAAACACCGAGATACACTATTTAAATTACAAATATTAAATGAATTAAATTGCTGCATTGAAATTATGAAAAAAGGACAATTTATCGTTATCCTATCGCATTTACACACACCACACACACACATCTATCGACACGACAAAACATCAGATGGCAAAGGAAAACTATTTTTTTTACATAGTACAATAGAAAAAATATCTACTTTAAGTGTGTCCGGTCGATGTGGTTTCGATGTGCATTCGCTTAACGAGCTTTTACTCTTTGATTTGTTGTGCTTTTCTTTTATGATTTGGGTCTCACGCGTTGCATTGTAATTTTATGTTTGAGATTATAGTCGAATTTTATTTATAATTTAATTTAATTGAATTGTTTTTTTAGCAAACGACCAATTTAATTTGTTGATGAGATGCGGATGGATGGTGTGTGTGTGTATGTGTGTGTGTGTGTGAATATGTGTGTGTTTACGTGGACACATTTGTCATATTGAAATGTTGAATTTTTAAATAATAACACATGGGCTGAAAAGTTTCCGAAAATTCTAAGAAAAAAACATTTTTTTTGCCAAATTAAACTTTATTCATCAACATCAACATCGCTTCGCGGGCGACTCACTGATTCCAACGATCTTCCGAACTTTTCGATACCATTTTTATAGTACGATTTCGTTTTTTCCTCAAAATAGACTTCTGTTTCGGCGATCACCTCTTCATTGGCGCTAAATTTCTTTCCAGTGAGGTCTGCAAACATGAAAAAGTCGCTGGTGGCCAGATCTGGAGAATACGGTGGATGTGGAAGCAATATTAGAAGCCCAATTCATGCAATTTTGCCATTGTTTTCATTGATTTATGACACGGTGCGTTGTCTTGATGAAACAACACTTTTTTCTTCTTCAAATGCGGTTGTTTCTTAACGATTTCATGCTTCAAACGCTCCAACAAGGCTATTGAATAGTCACTTTTGATGGTTTTTCCATTTTCGAGATAGTCGATGTAAAATTATTCCATGTGCAACCCAAAATACAGATGCCATAACGTTGCCAGCCGACTGTTGCGTTTTTGGTCGTTGTGGACGAGGTTTGTCGCTTGCCGGCCATGATGCTGACTGCCGATTTGACTCCGGAGTGTAATGATGGATCCATGTTTCATCCATTGTCACATATCGACGCAAAAATTCTGTTTTATAGCGGTTGAACAAGCCCAAACACTGCTCTGAATCATCGATGCGTTGTTGTTTTTGATCGATTGTGAGTTCGCGCGCGGCACCCACTTTGCACACAGCTTTTGCATGCCCAAATATTCATGCACGATATGCCCAACACGCTCCTTTGATATCTTCAGAGCCTCAGCTATCTCGATCACCTTCACTTTACGGTCATCGGAAATTATTTTGTGAACTTTTTTGATATTTTCTGGAGTAACAGCCTCCTTTGGACGTCCACTGCGTTCATCGTCCTTGCGGCTCATAGGGCCGATTTTAAATTTTGCAAACCACAAATGTACTGTTGCAAGAGCTGCAACAGTGTCGGGATAATGCTGGTCAAACAGTTTTTTGGTTTCAGAAATATTTTTTCCAATCAAAAAATAATGTTTATTCAACGCACGAAATTCGTGTTTTTCCATCGTTTTTTTTTCAAATAATCAAAAGTAGCGACACCCACTCACAAAGCAATATCTCACAAATGAATGGTCGGACTGCTATCAAATTTCAAACACGTATCGTTTGAAGGTTGGTGCTAACTAAAAATCATATGAAAAAAGTTCTAGTGTCGCCATTTCTTAGAATTTTCGGAAACTTTTTCACCCCATGTGTTAAATTATTTAATTAAATTATTATTATAATTTTCGTAATCCATTTGTGTCCATTATTTTTGTGTTTCGTGTGCACAAGGAATCTGTTTCCTTACGTAGCAATCCGTTTGTTAGTTCTTCAATATTGAAATTAGACAACACCAACAACAACAACAAAAAAATGTATGAATGGGAAATTTTCCACATCTAGTCAATGCCAAAACGCCATTTATGTTGTGTGTGTGTGTGTCTATGTTTATTATTTTTATCTACAGCAACAATACAAGATTAGTGTTTAGCTTAATATATTTTCAAGGTCGTCGACGTGCATTGTTTTGTTAAGAGTGTTCCGTTTTTTTTTTCATTTTTTTTTACCAAACATTTCCAAAATAATAAAAATAATGCATTTTCTAATTTAATTAATGCCGCCTGTGTGAATAATGACTGTAATAGAAATATGGTGTGCCCGAATACATGTGTATTATGGTAAAAATTAATGCACTACCATCGATACTATCTATAGTGGATACACCACCATCACCACCACCACCCACCCCATCAACCCCCATCACCCCATCGACACCCACCCCATATTATTATTTCGTAGTTAGTAAAACAAATAATAATATTGATAATATAATGCCAGTGACTCATTACAGAATCGATCCTTTCGCCGCTGCCGTGATTATCAAACCGAACTCATATACACAATTTTTGTATTTATAAGTTGAACCTCATGATGTGCTAATACCACCCTCATCCACCTCATAATTTTTTTGCCCTCGATATTTCTTTTCATTTTATTTTATTTTATATTTTATTTTATTTATTTATTTATTTTTTCCGTTTTTCGTTTTGTGTAAGGGTTTTTTTTTTTTTTTTCTATCACAGGGTGATTCCGAGCAACAGGTATAGAATACATTTTATATGCATTGGCCCACTCTAGACAATTTACATTCATAGGAGGCTGAACCGAGTAAATTCTCATATATTTTCAAAATAACTATTTTCGTGAACATGTAACAACCAATTTTTGTTGGTGACACACCCTGTATTTTCACATGGTTTTACATTTGAAAATATTTTGTATTACGAAACATACAATACGTTATGACATACGATATTACGAGTGGTGCTGGTGGTGGGTGCTGGTGGATGATGATGGGGGGGGGGGGGGGGAGGGAGGGATGGTAATGGTTGTTAACTTGTTTTATTTATTTTCTTTTAAAACAAAAACACAAAACAAATATATTCTATTCTATTTTAATAATTATTCATTTAGATTCAATAGATATAGATAGAGATTATCGCTGTATTAGTGTGTGTGTGTGTGTGTGTGTGTGTGTGTGTGTGTGTGTACAATATATAAAAAAAATATGAGTTTTTGATGAAAGTGTGGATTTACACATAACTTAACATAACATTAGACGATTTCACATTGCAAAAAATTTAGCGTCACTGTATTTTGTTGTCGGGTTCATTAAATTTTATATAAACATTATTGGGTCTGTAACTAAGTTTTGGACGTATTTTGGTAAGAAAAACTCATTTATTTGAAAGTAACGGTACATTGTATTTTATTTTCAAAATATTTGCCAAGCGGAAGCTACAACCATTTTGACCATCTTGGTTGGCAATTGACAGAAGAATTTCTTAGGTTTTTGAAGCAATCCATGAATTCAGACATTTTTGTCATATCTTTGTATGAATTGAACCGGTGTACAGAACGGGGCTGACTGTATCGACCGGAACAAATTGTAGTCTGATGGAGAAATGTCTGGTGAATATGGCGGGTTGGGTAGTAGTTTCCAGCCAAGTGCTTCTAATGTGCTTCTTTGACCGGTCTTGCAACGTATGGTCTAGCATTATCATGCTGAGCAGAATCACACGGTCATGTCTGTTGGCATATTTTGGTCGTTTTTAATGCAATGCTCGGCTCAATTGGATTAATTGCTCTCGGTAACGTTCAACAGTGATAATTTGTCCCGGTTTAAGCTGCTCATAGTACACTACACCACCATATACAACCACCAGATACACAGCATAACCTTAGAACACGATGTATATTGCGATGGACTTGGTTCACCTGTCTTCCATCCATGCTTTCAGACGTTTTCGGATTATCGTAATGGATCCATTTTTCATTACCAATCACAAAATTCGATGCAAAATTGAATGTTTTTGAAGCAAACATTCACACACATTGTTTTAATCGATTTTCTTGTTGTCTTTCCGTCAATTCTCATGTTGTACCCAATACGATAGCTTTTGGACCATTCCCATTTACTTTAAACGTTTGGAAACACTTTTGCTTGGGTAATATCTAATGTCAATGCTACTACTTCTTCCGTGTGAACATGGATCTTCACTGAGTAAAGCTTTCAATTTTGCGTCTTCAAATTTTTTTGGTGTTCCTTACTACTTACTTACACGTACTCTTACTCTATGGCGTTATAACCCAGGTACGGTTTTAGTCTTCTCCAACACGCTTTTCCAACCTGACCTATCCGCAGCCGCAATATCTTCCAATCCCGAATTTTAAGGATCTTTATATCACAGTTTACTGCATCTAGCCTGATGTCACCTTTTACCTTCTGGTTTACCATTTAATAGTTTTTTAGGCACACGCTCCACCTCCATGCGTACTACGAATCGTGTTTTGGTGTTGCAACGCGTTCCTAATCACTAACATCAAAATCAAAAAATGTTAAACCGTTGTCTAAACCAATACTGTCACAATTGTTTAAGTGATGGGGGGAATGTTCACCATAAATTTGTAACAAAAGTGCGATAAGTTTCTGTGGCTATTCTCTTCCCGAATAAAATTACTCAAACATAACTTCCCGCCCAAATGCTGTTTTGTTGCCGTACCAAATACTTGTTTACACTTCAACTGAATGGCAAAATACTGAATACTGAAAGGTGGAAATCAACTACTACAAAATATCGAAGTATTGCCACTAATTCACATTGCGTACAAACAATACTACTAACGACCGCTATCAGATTATCCCCAGGACTTAGTTATAGATCCAATACAATAAAATTATATATTCATCCCACAAAAATTGATGATTCACAATCACGTTAAGTTAATTTGTTGTTTATTAAGTTAATTGTTGTAATAATTAATTTATTAATTAAAATTTGTATAAATTTTTGTTTGTGTATTTAATTCGCGTTTTTTTTCCATCTGACTTTTAATTAGGAAATCACTTAATTTATTAATTGCTGTGTATGTTCGTCTATAGTTATTATGTTGTGTGTGTGTGTGTGTGTGTGTGTGTGTGTGGCTGTGTGTTTGTGTTTGTGGTATATAATTAATTACAATATGGAACAAATAATATATTTTATCAGGGACGAATTATATTAGTTTTGCCAGACACAAATTTTCGCACTCTTATTTTAACTGAATTCAAATATTGTTTAATTTATGTGTGAATTTAGTTTACACTTTAATTTTACTATAATTTTTTCACCTAGAAACTTCAATTTCTTTTTTCTTACTGGCTATGGCACTATGGCCCAGGTACGGTTTGAGTTTTCTACAACACACTTCGCCAACCAAAGATATTTGTAGCTGCAACGTCTTTTAATCCAGAATTTTATGGATTCTAATGTCACAGTTTATTGTATGCATCTAACCCCATGTGGCCTTAAATCTATTGTGCGGATATTCTTCTACCTTCTGCGTCAGCATTCAATATGTTTTTCGATCTTAATCTATTGATTTTGATTGTTTTGTCAATCGGTTGGTTGGCCGTACAATTTGTTAGAGAAAAAATCGCGTTTCTTTCGGCTATCAAAAATTGATAAACGGTGCCCCTGACAACTGACTTCTCCGCAACGTAATATCAAAGAGTGTTATAGTGATAATGGGTTCGTCAACTGTCTCTCAAAAATGATTAGATAATTTATTTTATCTATACATAGTTTTTATTCCGGTTCCATATAAATCGTTGTAATTTGTTTTCCTATTGCAATGTGGTGTGATACAAATGAATATAATATAAATATTGTTACACAATACTCGAGGTGTCCGCATACCATTTATTATTTATACGATGGTATAAGGAGGAAATCGAAAACGAATACCAAATGGTTAGAGACATTTGTTTTTATGGTTTTTTTCCGTTTAAGAAATATATTAATATTAGGTGTACCGGTATCAAATGAGCGTTTTTTTTTTTGTGAAAATAAAACACTAATTTCTGGTCCATTCTGGTGCTTTTTCGATCAATACATAGTTAAAATTGATTTGTTTGTTGGTGGGGTAGCGATCAGCATTAACAGTTTCACCAAATTTTTGGAAGTTAGTGGTACACCACACTTTTCTGGGTGCCACCGCAGACACACAGCCATTTCGTCTTCTTACCGAAACGATTTGGTTTTGCAGTTGATGTTAATGGTTGTTCTGGCATAAACAAATGATTTTTTCCGTTTAGGATTCTTAAAATAAATCCATTTTTTTGTCACCAGTAACAATTCAATGCAAAACTGATTTTCTTTAGTGTCTGGCCAACAAAATTTCACAAGTATTTTTTCGGTTTTCCATCTGTCTTTCAACTCAATTCATTTTACACACTATTGGATCTTTCTCACATAACTTTTAGACGGTCCGAAATTGTATGTTGTGGTGCAACAATTAACATTTCTGCTATTTACATTTCATTCAAAGTGTCATCTTCATCCAATATTTCTTCCACGTTCATTATTTCTCACATCAAAATGATTATCGCTGAACCGTTGAAACCATCCGTTTGCATGTTGCTTCTGCTGATACAGCATCATGATCACCATATGCCTAGCGACAAACATACGATACGACTCTGCACACACTTTTCTTCAAATAAAAATGTAATGCAATTTCCCCAAATCATCATTTTCCGGTACAAAATTCTACATTTTTAACACACGATGATAAAAACAAATGTTCCGTATCGAGACATTTGTATGTTGACGCTCACTTGATACCCGTACATCTGGTATTTAGTAAAACTTTTCTGAACTGATAATTTGGTCATTTATGTATATACAGGGTGTCCCAAATTTCGACGTCAATACGAAAACACTAGGTTCTCTGGGTCATTTTGCGTCGAAAATATTATATATAAAATTTTGGCCGATTCGACTAATCGGTACGAAGTTACACGCAAATAACTAAATTTTCAATCAGACCGTGTTTTCCACCCCAACTGGGATCAACATCTCAATAACTATAATTTCATCGATTTAAAATTTTTGATACACTATTAGCATCCCCATACCGATATCTTTAATTTGACGTTAAGATAAGGCAATTCGGGCATGTGGTTGGTTATCCAGATACTTACAGGAATGTTGACAATTAGTCATTTTTCTATTTCAGAGTTAGGTCAAACACAGTGAGTAGAAAAATCATGATGGAAAATGTTTTTTCTGCATAAATTTAAAAACTTGTCACATTCATAAGTTTTAGTTTAAGCTATAGCGTTACGATGGGACTCAACTGGTTCCAAAGATATTCACAAATAACTACAACGATGTTGGAATAAAATTCGTTATAGAAAAATCTTATCTTTTTTTTTGCTTTACCCAGAACCAACAATATGGACGTGACAGATAACTGGTACCACACACTCCTACACATTCACACAAACTTTCAAACACGCATTCTCACCACACTTTTACATAAAAGAAAGCCTAAAGTAATTGCTGAAAATGTACTCCTTCACAGCTCGCGAATACATAGACAACAATGTTTTTTTCAATAGACCGAATCAATGTATAAGTGTTTGTGGCGATGGTCTTGGATACAGTCTTCAATACACTCTCTATATGTGAATTAATTACAGTTGTATGGACAGACGACTTTTTCTTTAAGGCAATCTCATTTACATAGAAATCCAATGGATTTAAGTATGGAGAATGTGGTGGCAATGTTATGGGCCCACCTCGGCAAATCTATCTTTGATAAAAGTTTACGTCCAGTCGGGATTTAATATTCCCTAACATCATGTTGAAACTACATCTGGAGTCGAACAAAAGATGGAAAACACGATCGGATTGAAAATTTTGTTATTTTCGTGTAACTTTGTACCGATTAGTCGAGTCGGCCAAAAATGTTATATCGACGCAAAATGACCCCCCACCGAGAACCTAGTGTTTTCTTTGTATTTCCGTCGAATTTTTGCGACACCCTGTACATGGTACATTTTGCAATAATTACACAAATAAACTGATGCGCCCCGTTAGAGATATATGAGGTTTTGTCTGCCAAAGCAAATTTATTTATATTATAATTCATTTTTCAAAGGTCATAAAAATAGAAACTATGTACCAACATTTATGTACGATCTTACGATATACAAAAGAAGAGGCAACAACAACAACAACAACAATAACAACAACAACAATATATATTTATAAGAAAATTAACACTTACAAATAATATAATTATAGCAAAAATAAGGATGTATTATTTTGAAAAGTTTATGTATCTCAATATTACAATGTATTGTGTTACGTATGTTTAGTTTTTAGTATATTACAATATATAATTGTATGTGTGTGTGTGTGTGTATACTAAAATATAGTATACCATAGAGTGGTACAATGTGTATTTATGCGGTGGTGTTGAAGGAAAAAAACTAAAATAAAAGAATAAGGTTGAGCACTCATTAGACCATCGATCGTTTTACTATTGTGTGTACAGTTGTGCTGTGCAATATTGTAATATATGGAATTTTATATCTGCTTTAATTAACTAAAAGTTTGCCTTTTTTTTTTGCTTCTACTCATTACTCAACTCGAAACCATTCCACTGTGTTTGTGGCCCCCGCTTATTATACAACGTCATAGAACCCCACCCCACAAACACACATAACTATATACATATTGATTTGATGTATATGCTTTAATTGTCTCTATTCATCACCATATTGAGATGGCCCTAAGTCAAAAATGAAGGTGCCGGTGCGGTGTGCAACGTTGAATAGAAAAAAAAACATTGTTAGACCAATTCCGTAGAGAGAGAGAGTGAGAGAGAGAGTGAGATAGAGAGAGAGTGAACTGAACAAAAATTTTACAGAGTCTAAATTGTGTCACAGTTTATTTCGTGAAAAATTCAACTAATTGTGAATTTAAAATTGTGACTTCGAAAGCACAAAAAGTATATGGTTGGGGCGCTGATATTGGATTGATATTGGGTGTTGGTAAAATAACAGTTACTATTGTAATGATTTAAAATAAATTGTAAACTACAAGGTCTCGCTGAAAAATGGAAAAAAATTTAATCAAAAGTCTTTAAGTCCTTTCATAGAAGAAAATTTTTTTTTAAAAATTGCCCCATTAAGAAAAATTAGTCGATTTTCACAAAAAAAAAATTGCAGCTTGTTCACGAAAAACTGGAAAATCGATTAAATTTTCTAATTACTGTAGCAACAATTTGTTTGTCTGGACTTTGAGGAAATGAGAAAAATTTTCGTGGAAAAAATCCCAATATTGAAATTTGTCCAATGAATGTTCCTCTTACTATTGAATAATATTTTATTTATTCGATCAATCGGGGAATCTTTGGATTGTCTGCTGGGGGGGAGGGGGAGGGGGTAATATATGTCCAAAACATGTATCCGAACGGTATTGTTTTAGTCATAATTTATTTCACCAATAATATTATCGAAAACAGTTGGGTTCAAATATTTTTTTTTGATTTAGAATCCTTTGCTCTTTTGAATTTATTTCCATAATTTTCGAAACAACCGAAACAACTCAAATCGATTGGATTGCCGAGAAATTTTTTGTAAATCATTTCATGGATTTTATTCGGCGCGGTTTTTTCTTCTTGTTTTCTTATAAAATGCAAAAAAAATGCTCATAATCGAGAAATTTTTGGTCATCGTTTAGCCGCTCCACTTATTCCGTGCTCATGCAACTGGTGTGGTCTATTGGTGAAAAAAAAACTGAATCAAAACGCGACATCATTGACATCATCGTCAAAACAAAAATTTATTCTGTTAATACGAACAATTCACGGGTGTATTACTTGCCAAAATACATGAACGATCCTAATTTTTAATGTTTAAATCCTTGAATGTGCTCACAAAAACAATGCGTTTAAATTCTGAATGGATATTCTGTGTGGAATAATACCAACGAGAAATTTACTTCTAAGGAGAATCCATAGCAATTATCATCGGAAATATACGCGGATAATCCAAAGATATTTTTTTTATAAAAATCCACCAAGGACCATTAAATTGATCCTATTAATTTTTTTCTTTTTTGTCTAGTGTTGAAGTTTAAAACATTTAATTTGCACCCAATAAAATAAATACTAATTATTTTTGGTTTTCCATTATTTAAATATGAAACAAAAACTTATGCTATTAGTTTCGACCTAATAACTATTCGTGTTAAATCACACTTATTTTTAAGTGAAACCCCAATCAGAGGTGAATTATACTGTTAATTATAAAAATGAATTTAAACGTGCCAATTAAATCGATAATAATTAATAATAATATTGTCAATATAAAATTTCAGCCCGAACATCCACAGTAAGAAATTCATAGATATGTTCTCGGCAATGAAATTACACACTACGATGCGACACTATTTTGCGGCCAAACTATGGACAGCGTGTTACTAGGGTGTGTAATAAAAAATTTGAAAATCCATTATAACTAAGGTTTTTTTTTTGGGGGAGAGTGTAAAGTACTGAATTTTTTTCACCTAATAGGTCAATTGAAAAGACCTCGGTCCCATACCATAGTAAAACACATTTTTTTGCCAAAATTTGATTTTATTATTCAACGCAGTTGCCTGCGAGGACGATACAGCGATTATAGCGATTTTCCAACTTTTCGATACCATTTTTGTAGCCGGATTTGTCTTTTGCTTCAGTATAGGTGTCAGTTTCGGTGATTACTTCTTCATTGGCGCTAAATTTCTTTCCAGCGAGCATTCTTTTGAGGTCTGAGAACAGGAAAAAGTCGCTGAGGACCAGATCTGGCGAATATGGTGGATGCGAAAGCAATTCGAAGCCCAATTCATGCAATTTTGCCTTTGTTTTCATTGATTTGTGACACGGTGCATTGTCTTGATGAAACAGCACTTTTTTCTTCTTCAAATGGGACCGTTTTTTAACGATTTCATCCTTTAAATGATCCAATAACGCTATATAATAATCGCTGTTGATGGTCTGGCCCTTTTTTGTAGGTAATCAATGAATATTATACCTTGTGCATTCCAGAATACTGATGCCATAACTTTGCCAGCTGTTTGTTGTGTTTTTCCTCGCTTTGGATTCGATTCATCGCAGTCCATTCAGCTGACTGTCGACTGTTGGACTCCGGATTGAAATGATGGAGCCATGTTTCATCCATTGTCACATATCGACGCAAAAAAGTTCAGGTTTATTGTGCTTGAACAGCTTCAAACACTGCTCAGAATCATTAACACGTTGTTGCTTTTGATCGATTGTGAGCTCACGCGGCACCCATTTTGTACACAGCTTTCTCATGTACAAATTCATTCGTGAATGATATGATATACACGTTCAGATATGATATCTTCACAATGTCTGCCAGCTCGATGATCAACTTCACTTTACACGGTCATTCAAAATTATTTTGTGAATTTTTTTGATGCGTTCGTCGGTCGACAGCCTCTTTTGGGCGTCCACGGCGTGTTCGTCGTCTTCGATGCTCATTTCACCACACTTAAACTTAGCATACCAATCAATGATGATGGTGCAGACCCCGGAAACTCTTCATCAAGCCAAGATTTTGTTTCAACTGTATTTTTTCCCTCCGAAAACCAATATTTTATCAGCACACGAAATTCTTTGTTTTCCATCTTTTTTTCAAAAATAACAGTAGCTACACTCACAACGCAATGGCTCACAAACTAATGGTCGCACTGCTGTCAAATTTTGACACATATCGTTTGACGGTTGATACTAACTAAAAATCATATGGATTTAATACTAGCACTGCCTGGTCTGTGTGTCAGACCGGGGACTTTTCAATTGGCCTGTTACAAAACTTACCGCTTTGAAAACTCAACTATGGCTTCCCCCTGTTATTTGGAAACATTTAATAATTCATGAAAATTAAAATTTTACAGAAAATTTCCCATTGGCCTCTATTCTGTTGTGTTTTTTTTGTTGATGTTTACCAATTTATTTACTATTTAATTGTATCACACAGTGACTTCAACTTCAAGAAATGCTTATTCCAACTAATTTTTCTATTCATAAAAACATAATATAGAAAAAATAGAGACAAATAAAACATAGACCTAATTTATACCCATATTTTTACTTTAGCTAATTTACTATTTCAAATGTATATGATTACCGAGTTTGTGGTGATGGTTATGGTGATGGCGGTGATGGTGATGGTGATGGTGGTGGTGGTGGTGGTGGCGGCAATGTTATCGTCATTCTATTTTTTTCTATTTTATTATATGTGGCGTTGTTTTGTGTGTGTACACCATGTAATAATATATGTAGTTTCAGTGTGAACGCAACCGCATATATATGTAAAACTAAAAACATTTACAAAACTATTGCCAACATCATGTTGTGTATAAAATATATATTTATATGTGAAAAGGACTAAAACTAAATGAATATAGAGACTTTATGAGCTGGTGGTGTTTTGTTGTTGGTTATGGTGGTGGTGTTACTCTATACTGGTGGTTATTGTGACACAGCTATATATGAATATATAGTTATAATATTTAGTATCCGTCCATCGTCGGATACAAAGAGTCCTCAAAATAACATATTCAATACGTATATATAGTTTTTTTATTTTGATTGCACAGAGGGTGATACGATATTTTGGATAATTGAAATAAAATTCCAAAAATAATTACCCAAGCTACGTAAATATAAGTCCGAGTATTTACTTAAACCATACCAAAACAAATCAATGTCTTTTAATTACACTTGAACCCCTCTCTGTCTCTCTATATTATCTAAATTTGAACAATTTCACATATTTCTGTTATTATTTATTTTCAACAACATTAATACGTCCAATATTAAGGTATGGGTCGAAGGATTGGTGCCGGACACACAGCCAGGGACAATTACTTCGAATTTTCTAACGAAAGGTACTCCGTTGCATATTAGGTCGCGCCGTCAACAGAACAGAATTGTTGGCGCAGCGATGATACAATTTTGAATTAGACAAGTTGTCAATCAATCAATTGTC
Organism: Bibio marci; assembly: GCA_910594885.2. Classification (NCBI taxonomy): domain Eukaryota; kingdom Metazoa; phylum Arthropoda; class Insecta; order Diptera; family Bibionidae; genus Bibio; species Bibio marci. Next base: position 3,257,410 of record OU343119.1, on the reverse strand, counting down.
AAAACAATTAAAATCAATAGATTGAGATGGCTGTTGGACACGTAGTACGCATGGAGGAGGAGCGTGTGCCGAAAAAACCGGTTAAATGGTAAACCAGAAGGTAGAAGGAGAGCCGCTGAAGACCTAAGGCGAGATGGCTAGATGCAGTAAACTGTAATAAAAAAATCCTTAACATTCGGGATTGAAAAACATTTCGGCTGACGTTAGGTAAAGTTGGCGAAGCGTGTTGGAGAAGGCTAAAACCGCACGGCCCGTTATAACGCCATGGAGTGACTAGTTGTAGTATTTATTTATTTACTTCGAAAATATTCGATAATTTTTGAACCGCATTGTATAGTTCAATATATTTGTGTAATGACTTACCAAACCAAACAAAAAGAAAGTAAATGTATCTGTGTGTGTGTGTGTGTGTGTGTGTTTAGTAATTAAAAGAAATTAACACAGCGTGTATGGAAATTATTTGTACACACTTTTTTGTCACTGGTTTTTTTTTTTTTTATTGTAACACTCTGTCCAAAATATTCATACAATAATTTAGTTTTATTTTTCGAGATGAGCCTTTTCCTTTTTTTTTTGGTTTTTTTTTTCTTAAAATTCAGTTAAATGTTAAATTTGTCACACAATGGGAAAAAATTATTTTTAACACCTAGTACCAAAAAAATAGTATTTACGATTAGAAAAAAAAACATACCGGCTATTTATTTGTAATACAATTTATATGAACTGAATTTACGAGTACAATGCAACATTGTCGTTACATTGAAGAAGATAATATTAGCTATGGACCAATGCTGCTGTTGCCCTATATCCGTATATATTTATGGGGATACAACTAATATCTTAAAAACACGTATGTTGTAATATAAATAAATGTTGTAATACATAAGATTTTCTTCAATGTTAGTGTAGAAGTTAATTAATATATTTAGATAATTTGGTGGTGTTGGTGGTAATGGTTCCGCTTGCTACTACATATGGTATATGGTATATATGGTATATATGTGGTATATTTATGGTATATATTTGGTATATATAAACATATATTGGATGTATACTATTGAATTTTAGTTAATATATATGATTTCGTTTGATAAATGGGGGACGACGGACGACCAATGTGTTAGTAGGTGGTGGTGTTGATGGTGGTATATAGCACCTACTGATACATATGCAGTTAGTATTTATATTTAGACTATGTTTGTGCTATACCATATTTATATTGTGATAAAGTATACGACGATTATTGTAACGTGTAAAATAATACGTAAGGATAATTGAATTGGTTGCCACTCGTAACGCACTGCAGTGGTGCAGGGGTTCAATTTTATCCTAAACACTCTACATATATATCGAATAATTACCCGCATCCATATATTGTTTGCCGAAACTTAATAGAAACATTTAAATCAGTCAGTAGCGACGCGCAGTTCATGTTCAATTCCGCTATTTTTCATAGGAAATTTTTCGTTCGGTATTTATTTTAATACTGAAATTTTTCTGCTGCGGCTGACCATTTTTGTTCGTTTATGGAATTCGAACAAAAACGGATATCTTTGAAAAATATTGTGTTGGACGCTATGCTCAAAGATTAACAATGTCTTCACACACACACACACACACATCACTATGGGCTAATCACCCAAATAAAAATAGTAGTATTTTGAAAACATCTCTATCTTTCGTTAATTACAGTACAATCTGGAAAATTATTCTATACTCCCAGGCGTAGTAATAATTTAACAACTTGGCTGTAATGAAACGGATTTATTAGATGACATAAAGTTTCACTTTAAAAGCAGCAGAAACTTATCGCTTTTTGTTATAAATTTATGGTCAACATTCCGCCATCACTTAAACAATTGTGACAGTATTGGTTTAGACGACGGTTTAAAAATAATGATTTTGATGTTTTGTGATTAGGAACGCGTTGGAGCACCAAATGAATATTTGAAAACGAAGAATTGGAAGCTTTACTCAATGAAGATCCATGCCAAATGGAAAAAGAATTAGCATTGGCATTAGATGTTACCCAAGCACAAGTGTTTCCATACGTTTAATGAAGATGTGAATGGTCCAAAAGCTATCGTATTGGGTACCACATGAGAATTGACGGAAAGACAACAAGAAAATCGATAAAAACAGTGTGTGGGAAATTTTGTTTCAAAGACATTCAATTTTGCATCGAATTTTGTGACTTGTAATGAAAAGTGGATCCATTACGATAATCCGAAAACGTCTGAAAGCATGGGTGAAGACAGGTGAACCAGGTCCATCGATACCAAAACGCAATATTCATTGTGTTCTAAGGTTATGCTGAGTATCTGGTTGCGACCAATGCTTGGTGTATTGTACTATGAGCTACTTAAACCGAGACAAACCATCACTGGTGAACATTATCGAGAGAAATTAATCCAATTGAGCCGAGCATTGCATCAAAAACGTCCAGATTATGCTAACAGACATGACCGTGTGATTCTGCAGAATGATAATGCTAGACCACTCACACGTTGCAAGACCGGTCTAAGAAGCACGTTAGAAGCAATTGGATAGAAACTCCTACCCCACCCGTCATATTCACCATATATTGTTATATCAAATTATCATTTGTTCGGGTCGTTACAGTCATCCCCGTTCTACACAGCGGTTCAATTCATACGAAGCTATGAAAAAATGACTCGATTCATGGATTGCTTCAAAAACCTAAGAAGTTCTTGTATGAGGGAATCCATCAATTGCCACAAAAATGATCAAAATGGTTGTAGTTTCCGATGGCAAATACTTTGAAAATAAAATATAATGTACCGCGTTACTTTCTAATAAATGTGTTTTTCTTACCAAAATATCCCCAAAACTTATAGTTATAGACCCAATTAAAAAATTATATTGTTAGAATATCGCCAACAAATTGATGGAATACAAACAAAAACATTTAATATTGATCAATGGAAAATTTTCGGCCCAATAATAGTTGCCCGTTTTTTTTCCAATAGGACAGAAATTAAAAGAAAAAAACAGGTGGCCGAATTATTGTACAATTAACTATAGCGACATTCGATTATGAAGGATTTAGCGATAACAACAACAAAAAATGCCGACTACACTGTTTGTGTGCGATCGGTATAAGTAAAGGGTACGCTGTGACTCAATACTGACTGTCAAGAGTAAGGTTTTGTTTTTTTTTTGTGTGCCTTTTATTGCCTGCAACTGAGTGTCGGGTGTCCGCCTCAACGGCCAAGCACATGTAATTTATAAAAGTTTAAAAATAAAATATTATCTTTGTTATATTACTTTGCCACAATAATTATATCCTGTAATATCGCCCGAATATCAACGGTATTGTAATTCCTTGTATTCAATGTAATATAGTTTTATCTATTGTGGCGATATTACAGGATATAATTATTGGGGATAAGTAATATAAACATAAATGCCCCCCTTTTCAAAATACTAAATAATTGTATTGAAAAATGTACAGGTAACGAAGGGAGGAGGATACATCGATCAACCGTTCAAAAACCATTATTAGAAAGAAGTTGGTTTAATACAGTTAATCCGCATTGGCCACAAAACATGATGGTTAATACGGTCACAACTCACAACCATATTGAGATAATAAGTCTAGGTAAGTCAATACTAAAAAAAACTCTGTGTCTTATTGTAATGATATTATTATAAGAGAAGTTATGTCAATGTAGCCAAAGCTCACATTAATCGATCACACGATTGTCTATGAAAAAACCATGTAGCCGGATTACATCTACAGAACAGTGTAGACCTATATTTCCACAAGGCCTATTACCTTAGTACCATTGCGATTAAGTGAAAAAGTTGAGCGCGGAATTACATAGATTGGTTAACGAAAGGATTTTGTCCACAAGTGTAGTACAGTGACTGGGCAACAAGCCCCGATTGTCGTCGTTGTACCGCAGAAAGATGGAAACATTTGGATTTGTATTGACTGTGGGTGTCACAATTAATGCACATTTGAAAACGGTTCGCTTCTTTATCAAATTGTCTCACATATAACTGCAAAATTTTATGCATATAAAACTATTCGGAAATCATTTAACTCTGACAATTCCCAGTACATATAAATTTAGAGTATCCTTGAGAAATATTTTTTTAGTATTTAACTAAAAATTCAAACACCCAACCACCACCTACTATTTTTTATTTGTTTTTTTTACGATATATACCGTAATATTATTATCATGTACCACTACACGCAACCAAGTGTGCAATTTCTTCGTCATTCATTCATATGCGTAAGGGTGTGTGTGTGTGTGTGTGTGTGTATATATATTGATATTGTTTTGTATCAATTTGAGGATATATTCCCTGCAGTAAATTTGGAAACGTGTTCTGTATAAAAACTAGTTTTTCAACTAGTGTAAAATGAACTAGTTACAGAACTATTACTAAAGTAATGTAATCGGTAGTGGAAAAACTCGGGGTCCTTCTCACACGTTGTATAGAACTATCACTATCATTATCGTCAATATCACTATCATTATTATCGTCAATATCTAACTCTCTTTCTCTTATCTTTATTTTCGCCGTGAAACCATATTGAAGGATTTTAAAATTTACTGTAAGTAGAATTTGAACAACCGAACATCTAATCAAACCGCAAAAGATACTAAATACAAATGAAAAGTGGCACATGGATTGCGCAATGCCGTTGCAAACCGTATTAATACGACTGCCGCTTTTAAGCTACAGTCAAGATAAATCGTATTACTACGACTGCAGCCCATAAGCTACAGTCGAGACGAAATCGTAGTACTACGACTGCCGCCTTTAATGTGTTAATATAAAGAAATTTATGTGCTTCGTTTTAAGACACGGTTTTTAATTTATTTTTAATGGTGTCATGAATTTCATACTAAAAAAACACGTGATTGTGATTGTGAAGTGAACAAAGAAATTTATTTAAATATTAAATTACCATCCAAAATATCCAACAATTTTAGTGCCCGTAGAAGAAGATAGTATGCACATTATTGTATTTAACAAGAATTTTGTGACGGAATTTTATTGTTCCAACAATATAGATATTTTTTGTAGAGAAATTAATCGATAGATATATTAGGAATAAACCATTCCGTCGTAATTGTTTCGAAGAATTTCGTTTTAATTTTACGCGTGGAAAACTTAGATGTAGCACGTAAAATTAAAATGGAACTGATGTAATTTAAGAAAACGGTGCTAAACCATATGAAGCGTCCAATTGCAATAATTTAGAATATTTTTTTGTTTTAAATATGAATTAAATTATTATTTTGTTTTTATTTTGTTAACCCTTAGCGAACGAATGCCGTCATACTCGCGCGGCATTGCAAATATTCTAAAAAAAAAAAAATCGAATGCCGCTCATACATGCGGCCAGACATAATATATGTTCTCTCAAAAATTTCTTGTTATTCGTACAGGTACAAAATAAGATTGTGTTGTTGGCTCGGATAGAAAAACGGCGGTCGAAAGACGGGAAACACGTAATTATTGCGATACTTGTACATAAAATAACTTGGTATTCACATAGGGCACTGTGTTGGGAGAGGTTATTATAAATAATTTTGTATAAATACATTGTTAATCTATAAAAAAAAATAAACAAATTTATAAATGTGTTAGTTTATTTCAAGTCCCATTAGTTTGAAATTTTCACTTCAGTATCCTCTTTTGCATATCTGTTCAAATACTACCTATTTTATTACTAAAAGTTTACATAAAATCCAATACGGCGATATTAATTATGCACGATTTTCTTGGTCTGGAAATTAAGTATTTAATTTCTTAAAAATTCCCCATACTGGTCGCCATCGTTCTAGAAAAATGCGTTCGTTTGTTAAGGGTTAAAATTAAATACAACCATTTTTTCCCCTAAAAAAACTAGTTAAAGTACTGGTGACAGAATACTTGCAATTTAAATTAACCAGTTCAGTAAGTAGTTGCAGATGAACTCGTACTTGTGCTTAAATGTTTACATTTTCGACTTAGTTCAGTAAATGATTACAAATTAATTAGTTCTTCAACTAGTCCCTTCCTTCGTCCTTTTTTTTCTTCTAAAAAACTAGTTAAAGTACTGGTGACAGAATACAATTACAATTAAAATTAACCAGTTCAATAATTGGTTACAAATTAAGTAGTTCTTCAACTAGTCCCTTCCTTCGTCCTTTTTTTCCTTCTAAAAAACTAGTTAAAGTACTGGTGACAGAATACATAATCTAATTCAATATTAAAAATTAATCAGTTCAGTAAGTAGTTGCAGATGAACTAGTACTTGTGCTTAAATGTTTACATTTTGTACTTAGTTCAGTAATTGATTACAAATTAATTAAGTAATCTAATTCAAATTAAAAATTAATCAGTTCAATAAGTAGTTGCAGATAAAATAGTACTTGTGGTTAAGTGTTGTACATTTTCGACTTAGTTCAGTAATTGATTACAAATTAAGTAGTTCTTCAACTAGTCCCTTCCTTCGTCCATTTTTTTCTTCTAAAAAATCTAGTTAAAGTACTGGTGACAGAATACATAATAATGTTTGCATTTTTAACTTAGTTCAGTAATTGATTACAAATTAAGTAGTTCTTCAACTAGTCTCACCCTTTGTCCTATTTTTTTTTCTAAAAAACTAGTTAAAGTACTGGTGACAGAATACAATTACAATTAAAATTAACCAGGTAAATAATTGGTTACAAATTAAGTAGTTCTTCAACTAGTCCCTTCCTTCGTCCTTTTTTTCCTTCTAAAAAACTAGTTAAAGTACTGGTGACAGAATACATAATCTAATTCAATATTAAAAATTAATCAGTTCAGTAAGTAGTTGCAGAAGAACTAGTACTTGTGCTTAAGTGTTGTACATTTTCGATTTAGTTCAGTAATTGGTTACAAATTAAGTAGTTCTTCAACTAGTCGCTCCCATTGTTCTTTTTTCTTTCTAAAAAATCTAGTTAAAGTACTCGTGACAGAATATATAATAATGTTTACATTTTCGACTTAGTTCAGTAATTGATTACAAATTAAGTAGTTCTTCAACTAGTCCCACCATTCGTACCTTTTTTTTCTAAAAAACTAGTTAAAGTACTGATGAAGAAATACATAATCTAATTCAAATTAAAAATTAATCAGTTCAGTAAGTAGTTGCAGATGAACTAGTACTTGTGCTTAAATTTTTACATTTTGTACTTAGTTCAGTAATTGATTAGAAATTAATTAAATAATCTAATTCAAATTAAAAATTAATCAGTTCAGTAAGTAGTTGCAGAAGTACTAGTACTAGTGCTTAAATGTTTACATTTTCGACTTAGTTCAGTAATTGGTTACAAATTAAGAAGTTCTTCAACTAGTCCCTCCCATTGTTCTTTTTTCTTTCTAAAAAAAACTAGTTAAAGTACTGGTGAAAGATTCAATTCAATATTAAATATTAATCAATTCAGTAAGTAGTTGCAGAAGAACTAGTACTTGTGTTTAAGTGTTGTACATTTTCGACTTAGTTCAATAATTGGTTACAAATTAAGTAGTTCTGCCTTCGCCGAGTTAAAAAGTAATGCAGAAGGGGACAATTCATTTTTTCGTTCAAACATCCGCATATTAAAAAGAAACAGTTCGCCACATATAAATGGGGTAATTAATTTTCCGTGAAACCAATACTATTTACTTTGTAACCAATTGTACCACTAGCCGTACTATTACTATTAGTTCTCTTTCCTGCAGGGTTGTGTATTCAATATATATTTTTGTATATAATAAACAATATATAAATTAATGTTAATCTTTGGCTACACACAGTATTTTATTCGATACATAAATTTATTTATAAATATATTGTGTAAATGTGTGTGTGTGTGTGAATGTGTTTGTGTTTTTTTGTTTGTGTATAAACAACAGTCAGACAAAATAATACAGTATAAAAAATATATTTTATTATTATTGTAATAATATGATAAAAATAAAAAATTTACTTACATTTTTCGATTTAGATAAGGAACGAAAGCTTCTATTTTATTTGTTTTTGTGGTGTTTTTCTGTCCGTCTTTTATTAGTTGTTGTCGGTGTGTCGGTGTGTGTGTGTGTGTGTGTGTGTGTAAATATAGAAAAGCTTTCTCCTTTTTTTCTTTTTCTTGTTGTTCTTCTTGTTGTTGTTGTTGGTGTTGTTTGTGTAGTTGGTGTTATTGTTGTTGTTCGTCGAATTCTTTTGGTGTGGTGGCCGCTGCAACACAATATCAGCTGCTGTTGGCGCACATGTTTTGTTTTGATTTTTTTTCGATATGTTGTTGGGAGACAAAACAAAACAAAAAATTATTGTAATGACAATCCAAATAATAATAATAATAATAATAATAAATAAAAATTTGTATTGCCAAAATATGTTTGACCACTATTTCACCATTTATTATTTGAATAACTAATAATTTAAATTTTGATTTCATAATTAGCGATTATAAAAATTGAACTAAAATCAAATTACAAAAATTCACTCATCACTCACTACCACTGTTACCAGCTGTTAAAAATTACTGTACTATCGATGGATGGGGGTGAAAAACAACTGTAGCATTAATCATTTTTTTTGTTTGTATACCGCGATCGACGGCGATCATTGTATTACACACAAACGTACACGCACACGTACACTGATCGCTAATTTATTACACCACCACCACCACCACCACCATCATCATCACCACCAAAAACCCAAAAAAACAATAATAAATTAATTTGTTTACATTTTTTTACTTTTGTTTTCCCATATGTCGTCTGAATTTTTGTTGTTAAGTTTTTTTAAAATTCTCTAATTTCTAACGATTATTAATTAATTTTTTTGTTTTATGCGGGATTTTATTTTTGGGATTTTATTAATTATTTTTCAAAATTCTTATCGTTTATTTATCGTTTATTTATCGTTTAATTATTATTTTAAAATTTGATTACCATTTAGATACGAAATCATTCAACATTTGCATTGGAACAATTTTAAATTTGTACGGTTTTTTTGATTTTATATGAATATGGTAATGGGGTATGGGTTTGTGTGTGTGTTGTGTGTGTTGTGTGTGTTGTGTGTGTGTGTGTTTGTGTGTCTTCTCATTACCCGCGACAACAGAGTGTAGACTTAAATGATGGTATATATTTCAATGTTTTGTTTATATTTTGAAGTGACTGTCGGCTTCTTCTATCCTATTGTCTATGTATGGATGTGTGTGTGTGTGTGTGTGTGTGTTTTGTGTATGGTTAGATAGGAAAGATATAAATAAATATGTGAATGGGAAATGTGTGTTATATAAAAAGGAAAAATCATTTCAATGTGATAAAATTGGCGCGCGAAATCATATTTTCATTCTTAATTGGTTTTTTTGCCTTATTAATTTCATAAATGATTCGATAGCAACCATAAAAAGTAATGTGTAAATATAAATAGAAATATTTAAGTGTTTTCAATTCATTAATTTTATTTTATTTTAAATTTTTATTATTATTATTGTTATTAATTTTTATTGTTATTATTATTTTTAGTATTTTTAGTATTTTTAGTATTTTTAGTATTTTTAGTATTATTATTATTTATATTATTTTTCCAAATAATTAATTATTATTTTACAATTCATTAAACTACAATTAATTTTATTTTATTATTTTATTTTCGTATATAAATATTTATGCGAGAGAGCTTTGATTACTTAAACACGGAAAAAATAAAATTAAACATAAAAATAATATTATCGAAAGTTACATGTAATTTTTGTTTGTTTTCGTATAAATATAATATTTATAAAAATGAACAAACGACAACGCGAACTGTTCACTTTAGACTGTCGTATACAATAAATTGGTTTTGTATATGGCAAAAATAACAACAAAAAAAATACAAAAAAGAAGAAAAAAATAAAACATGTAGGAATTGTTTTTTTTCTTTCTGCTGCTGCTGCTGCTGCTGCTGCTGCTGCTTTTCGTGTATTTGTTAGTTTTGTTGTTGTAAATATATATATATTTTTCTTTCCATTTCATTTTTATTTTCTCTGTATGAACATATGTGTGTGTGTGTGTGTGTGTGTGTGGTGGTGTGTGTGTGTAACACTATATAAAATTTTTTTGTATACCAAAACAAACAGCACAGTGACGGTTGCCGATAATGATTTGATGTGTAGTAATAAAGAGTCGGCGGCAATCGATGGTTGAAGATTTTTTTTGGTAAAATTTGCGGTGTCCAGCGAATAGTTGTGTTGCGCGTACTATACTATCGACCGCGATCATTTTCGAGGATATTTTGGTAAGAAAAACACATTTATTTGAAAGTAACGCGGTACTTTATATTTTTTATTTTTAAAGTATTTGCCATCTGAAGTTACAATCATTTTGATAATCTTTGTGCGAAATTATGGATTCCATCGTAGAAGAACTTCTTTGGTTTTGAAGAAATCCATGAATCCAGTCATTTTTTCATAGCTTCATATGAATTGAACCGGTGTGCAGAACGGGGCTGACTGCATCGACCCGAGCAAATGGTAGTCTAATGGAGCAATGTTTGATGAATATAGTGGGTGGTGTAGGATTTCTTAGCCAAGTGTTTCTAACGTGCCTCTTTGACCGGTCTTGTAACGTATGGTCTAGCATTATCATGCTACGCAGAATCACACGGTCATGTCTGTTGGCATATTCTGGTGGTTTTTCATGCAATGCTCGACTCAATTGGATTAATTGCTCTCGGTGGTTTTGAAGAAATCCATGAATCCAGTCATTTTTTCATGGCTTCGTATGAATTGAACCGGTGTGCAGAACGGGGCTGACTGACATCGACCCGAACAAATAGTAGTCTAATGGAGCAATGTCTGATGAATATAGTGGGTGGTGTAGGATTTCTCAGCCAAGTGCTTCTAACGTGCCTCTTTGACCGGTCTTGTAACGTATGGTCTAGCATTATCATGCTACGCAGAATCACACGGTCATGTCTTTTGGCATATTTTGATCGTTTTTGATGCAATGCTCGACTCAATTGGATTAATTGCTCTCGGTAACGTTCAGCAATGATGGTTTGTCCTGGTTTAAGCAACTCATAGTACACTACACCAAGTATTGTTTCCACCCAGATACACAGCATAATAGTAGAACCATGAATAAAGTGTTTTGGTGTCGATGGACTTGGTTCACCTATCTTCACTCATGCTTTCAGATGTTTTAGATTATCGCAATGGATCCACTTTTCATCAACAGTCACAAAATTCGATGCAAAATTGAATGTCTTTGAAGCAAAATTTCACACACATTATTTTTATCGATTTTCTTGTTGTCTTTCCGTCAATTCTCATGTGGTATCCAATACGATAGCTTTTGGACCATTCCCATCTTCTTTGGAACGTTTGGAAACACTTGTGTTTGGGTAACATCTAATGCAAATGCTAATTCTTCTTCCTAGTGAACATGGATCTTCTCTGAAAGTAAAGCTTCCAATTTTTCGTCTTCAAATTTTTTTTGGTGCTCCCACGCGTTCCCAATCACAAAACATCAAAATCATTATTTTTAAAACGTCGTGTAAACCAATACTTTCACAATTGTTTAAGTGATGGAGGAATGTTCACCATAAATTTATAACAAAAATCGATAAGTTTCTCTGCTGCTGTTTTCTTCCCGAATAAAATTACTTAACATAACTTCCCGCCCTCCAAATGCTGTTTTGTTGGGGTACAAAATTTTCCATTTTTAATCAACTATTAAAAAAAAATACATGTTTACACTTCAACTGAATGTCAAACTACTGAATACTGAAAGGTGGATTCAACTACTACAAAATAGCGAAATATTGCCACTCCACACTGCGTACAAACAATACTACTTACGACACCTATCAGGTTATTTCCAGGATTTAGTTATAGCTGTTTAAAATTACTTTGCGGAGAAGGCAGTGAGAGGCGTAAATATTGATAAACAAGGAACGATTTTCACAAAATCGGTGTCAATGCGCTGTTGATATAATCACAATGAGTCGGAATATGATAACTGTCAAGGATGCTTACGAATCGTTACAAAACGAAGGCATCGGGTCTGGGTCTCACAGTGAATGCAGACAAAATAAAATATTTGGTGGCGATAACGAATGCACATCAGGAATTCGAAATTAAACTCATTTACTATTGGAGATGACAATTTTGAAATAGTCAATAGTTTTGTGCAAATAGGATCGCTGATAATATGTAAAAAATTATATTGAAGAGGAAATTCGCCGTGCAGAGTAGCAACTGGAAACAGATGTTATTACGGGATAAAAAAAACAATTCCAATCGAAAACATTACAACGAGATCTTAAGTGCAAGCAATATACAACACTAACACGTCCCCAATATTAATGGGTTCGGAGGCTTGGTGTCGCGGACACAGAACCAGGAACAATTAATTGGGATTTTCAAACGAAAGGTACTTCGTGACATATTTGGTCCCGCCGTCAAAGAATAGAATGATTGAAGGCGAAGATACAATTTTGTATTAGACAAATTGTACGCGGTCAACCAAATATTGTCAAAACAATTAAAATTAATAGATTGAGATAGCTGTTGGACTGTTAAATGGTAAACCAGAAGGTATAGAAGGAGAGCCGGAAAAGCTAAGGCAAGATGATTAGAGGCAGTAAACTGTGATATAAAGATCCTTAAAATTCGGGATTGGGAGACATTTCGGCTGCGGATAGGTCAGTTTAAAAAAGCGTGTTGGAGAAGGCTAAAACCGCACCCGGTAAGTAAGGTAACTGCGCAACATATATTATTGTAAAACTATTTTATTTCGTTACAATTTTGTAAAATATTTCATTTATTAGCTATAGGTCTAACCGTTTTCGATGTTATAAATGTTTGAAAAAGTGATGTAGATGTAGAATTAAAAAAACTAAAATTATAGCTATTTCGGAAGACAAAAAGAAGAGTAGCGGCTTGTTTAAATTTCGTGTATTCATAAGTAAACATCGCCTACTCAGTAAATTAAATTAAGACAAGTTATCTGTACCCATAATATTTTTATCGTCATATTCTGGTAATATATGAACGTCGAAAAAAACGATGTCGTCATTGAAGCGATCCAACGTTACGGGCTCCGGAATCACTAACCCCATTTGAGCCGGGTGTCCTTCGATGGCTTTTACAAAATATGACCGAACGTTGTTTTTCATTTGCAATTTGCAATTTGGTTCACTTTGGCAACGTTTGTTAGTCCCAACAAATTACTGCTATTTTTTCTTAATGGAATTTATTATTTTTTTTTAAACTGCTCTGTGCCGGTGGCCGATAATATTGTTTCATTTTTGTTTGTGCTAAATACATTTGCTTGGCAAAAAACCGAAAAATTTTTCAAAAAGTAACAGGATGAAGCAGCGCACATAGAATTGTGTATGGTACAATTTTAAAAACTTTTCACTCAATAATAATTGCTGTATGGCGACGGCCACCACTGCACACCATCCTTAAACTATTTTTTATATATATAAATCTTTTGCAACAACAACTCCACACACTCATTTGTGTATGCGGCGGCAATGGTAGCGCGTGAATATTTTCTTATAGTAGTAGCCCTTTTTTTTTCCATCCACACACAGACCGTATCACATTGTAACTATTTGTATTATTATTGTATCCAACTATTATATTAGACGATATATTGTCCAGAGGACTGCGATATAGAAACGCTATAGAACAAATATAAATATATATAGTTTTCTTTGATTAAGGGTTTATGCCATGGTACACATACACTCGGATACGTACAGACTATGTATAGGCACAACGATGATACTGTGAGTATATATGGTTAAGGTTAAAGTAGTGTATAAATATGAATGACAATAATGTCATGGCAGTGACGGCGTCGCATGCGAAAATGTTTATAAACACTATTGTAGACCTGCTGTGGTGATGACAATCTTAAGCTTTTGATATGCAGGTGATAAAAATTTATTATCTAAATGTGAAAAAAAAACTGTGTGGATTAAACATTATAACTGTTTTTATAACAAATTTGTTGAGACTCGCAGAAATATATTAATTTAACCCATAGCAGAGGTTTGATTTAAAATGAATCGTACATTAAATGTAATACAATAAAATCGATGTCCAATACAATGGATGAGATTTTATTCGAAACAAAGCAAAAACCATATCAATGGATACACGGAATTTCTGTTAAAAAATTAATCAAAAAATAATTTTATTGGGGAATTTTGGTTTTAGTATAGATCAAATGTTCAAATGTTCAAATGTGCTAGAGCACAGGGTACAACAATACAATTATCGAAAATTGTTATGTGATTTGTTTGTGCTTTAGTCGTATTTGTTGGAAATGCCTGGAGACATAAACACTTTAAAGGCGGGAGTCGTAGTAACTACGATTTATCTTGACTGTAGCTTAAAGGCGGCAGTCGTAGCAATACGATTTCGTCTCCACTGTAGCTTTTCGGAATGGTGTGTTGGATATTGCATACTTGCAATGCCAATTGTGACCGAACGCATCCACAGGGTTGCGGATAGTAGAACTGGGCCTATGATACTTATGGGTTTTGCTACAAAGAAAGAATAAGTAGCCGTACGGACAATGTGGCACAGCTGTGTATGAGAATTATTTTGGGGGTGTTGTGTGAAAGCAGCATACGATTAAAACTGATCTAATGATTCAGTGATTTTACACTGTAAAGGCGAATCAGCAGCGCCAATGTTACTGCTTTCGGCAGAGGTGAAATACCTCTGTAAATGATCGAACGAATTTCTGGAATGATTTAGTAGATTGGACGTATATGGTTAACTACCAATTTCGGAAAAACAACCATTTATGAACTGTACAACACACGGCCTCGGATCGGACAGGATAACCGGGGCAACGACATTGACTGCGAATAGGTCAGGTTGGTGGAAAAGCGTGTTGGAGAAGGCTAAAACCGCAGCTGGGTTATAACGCCATGGAGTAAATGGTATTAGTATGGTTTTCAACGACCTGGCTCAATCCATGTGCCACTTTACATTTGTATTTAGTATGTTTTGTGGTTTGATTAGCTGTTCGGTTGTCTTACTTACTTACTCTTACGCCATGGCGTTACAACCCGGGTGCAGTTTTAGCCTTCTCCAACACGCTTCGCCAACCTGACCTATCCGCAGTCGCAATGTCTTCCTATCCCGAATTTTTAGGATCTTTATATAACCCAGTTTACTGCATCTAGCCATCTCGCCTTAGGTCTTCAGCGGCTCTCCCTCTACCTTCTGGTTTACTATTTAATAGTTTTTTCTGCACACGCTTCCTCCTCCATGCGTTCTACGTGTCCAACAGCCATTTCAATCTATTGATTTTGATTGTTTTTACAATATTTGGTTGACCGCGTACAACTTGTCTAATTCAAAATTGTATCTTCGCCTCCATCTTCGAACCATTCTGTTCTTTGACGGCGGGACCAAATATGTCTATTTACAGTAAATTTTTAAATCCTTCAATATGGTTTCACGGCGAAAATAAAGATTTTGTATGCAGACGATTTGTCTGACGTTGATTTGGGCGGAAAGAGAGTTAGATATTGACGATAATAATGATAGTTCTATACGACGTGTGAGAGGGACCCCGAGTTTTTCCACCACCGATTAGCGATGATGAAAGTGAAGTTCTAGGATAAAAAAACGAGGCGGGGGCGGTCACCGCGTTATCTAGCATACTTTCGTCAAGATCGCCCACCGTTAATGGGTTACCACTTGTGCTGCGACTTCTCTGTTTTTTTTTGATTCCAAAACATTAAATGACTGTAAAATTTGGTTTATTTTCCATATTCGATATGGGAATGAAAAAAAAACAAATTTGTAAATCGTCGTCACTGCTGCCGCACAACATCTTAATGGATAATGCGTACACAAAAGAAATGTATTCCCCAAAAACTTTTAACACAAACAAAACATAACAAGTAACGCGATGAAAGTGAATATAATTCCAATAAAACCTTTTTATTCTTTATTTTTCCGATACATAATATTCTTTCGACACTCCTTGTATTTTGGCTATATTGTGTAGGTTTTTGGGTGTACGTACATTTGTGTGTAATATATATATTTGAGTTAATTCGAATAAGTATCATCCATATCCCATTTACTACAAGTTTCCTTGTTTTTGTTTGTTACCAGCAAAAATATATATATTTTATTGTATATAGGGAAATTTTTGTTAATTATAATAATTAGTGCTAATGGTGTAAAAGAAATTCATACATATGTGTGTGTGTGTGTGTGTGTGTGTGTGTGTGTGTGTATATATATTAATATAAATATGTATGGGTAAAAGGATATATATTATAAATTATATGGTCTCGTGTCGTACAATGTACAATATATAACGTATTTCTTATTGTAATTATGGGTTTTATGGTGGTTATTGATTAATCATAAGAAATGGGTTAATTGTAGGTCAATGACGGACAACGTTATGGCATTTTTTTTTATACATTTATACAAGGTGTCCCATTTTAATCGATAGATCCAAAATTACTTCTATTACAATACGTCAGCTATGAAAAAATGTTTCAAACAAAAGTTTTAGATATCCAACGGGGGACATCCGATGGTGATCTTGAATTTGACTTTGACCCTGACCTTCAACCTCTGCTTTTGACAGCAGATTCGGAACGAGAGAAACATTTGACGTTTAATGGTCATCTTAAATTTGACCTTAACCTTAACCTTCATGGTACTTTGAAGGTCAAACTATTTTTTTTCAAGTGAAAACCTTACTTTTGATTATAGATTCCGAAAAAGCTTAACATTTTACGTTTGATAGTCACCTTGAATTCGACCATAACCTTGAGCTTCAGGATCATGTGAAGGTAAAACTATTTTGTCAAAAGGGGACATATTTTACGTTTGATAGTCACCTTGAATTCGAACATAACCTTAAGCTTTAGGATCATTTGAAGGTAAAACCATTTTGTCGAAGAGGGACTCACCCGAAATATTTCGTGAGAGAAGAAGACTCAAATGAAAAAAAGGCTCAAATAAAAGTTTTTGCATTTGAAGAGTTACATCTGACAGTGACCGTAAATTTGATCTTGATCTTGATATTTAAGGTCATTTGAAGGTAAAACCATTTTGTCAAAAAGGGACTCACCCGAAATATTTCGTGAGAGAAGAAGACTCAAATGAAAAAAAGGCTCAAATAAAAGTTTTTGCATTTGAAGAGTTACATCTGACAGTGACCGTAAATTTGATCTTGATCTTGATATTTAAGGTCATTTGAAGGTAAAACCATTTTGTCAAAAAGGGACTCACCCAAATATTGTGTGAGAGAAGAAGACTCAAATGAAAAAAAGTCTGGAATAAAAGTTTTTGCATTTGAAGAGTTACATCTGACACTGGCCTTAAATTTGACCTGGATCTTGATATTTAAGGTCATTTGAAGGTCAAACCCCTTTTTTTTTCAAGTGAAAACCATATTTTTGCATTCAGATTCCGAAAAAGCGTAACATTTTACGGATGATATTGATTTTGAATTTTACAATGACCTTAAACTTCAAGGTCATTGATGGTTCAAACTTTTCTTTTTGTTTTTATAATGTCAATCACGATTTTTGTTCAGATTCCGAAAAATACCCAATTATTTAACAAGGTCTAACCCAAATAAAAAAAATTTTAAAACAAAAGTTTTTATTTTCGAAGTGGAACGTTACCTTGGCCGGGCATTTAATGCAAAACTTTAGATGTTTCCGGCCAATAAAGGTAAGATATGATGTTTATCCGGCCAGTGAAGGCAAAATTAAATTTTATTTAAAGCCCTACTTTAACGGGTCGGCCAAGGTGTTACATCGCACTTCGAAAACAAAAACTTTTGATTTTAAAATTCCTTTTATTTGGGTTAGACGTTGTCAAACAATTGGGCATTTTTCTGAATCTGGTCAAAATTGGTGATTGACATTATAAAAAAAAAAAAAAAAAAGTTTGAACCATCAATGACGTTAAAGGTTAAGGTCATTGTCACATTCAAAATCTATATCAGCCGTAAAATTTCACACTTTTTCTGTGAATCTGTTGTCAAAAATAAAATTTTCACTTGCCAAAAAAAAACGGTTTTGACCATCAATGATCGTTAAGGTTAAGGTCATTGTTAAATTTTATTAGGTCAATGTCAGACACGTAACATTTTTCTCTCTTCGCGAATCTGAGGTCAAAAGAGTGGGGGGGTGCCATTAGCGAAAAAGGTTCCAATTGAACAAAAAAGTTTCCATTTAAAAAAAACAGATGGACCATCTAATGGCCATGAAGGTTAACTTACTTACCTATTCTATGGCGTTACAACCCGAGTGCGGTTTTAGCCTTCTCCAACACGCTGTTCCAACCTGACCAATCCGCAGTCAATGTCTTCCAATCCCGAATTTTAAGGATCTTTAAATCATTGTCCTTAAATTTTCGTTGCCTCGTTTATCCTGTCCGATCCGAGGCCGTGTTGTAGAGTTCATAACTGGTTGTTTTTCCAAAGTTGGTAGTTAACCATACGTCAAACCTACTGAATCATTCCGGAAATTTACAGAGGTATATCACCTCTGCCGAAAGCAGTTACCATGAAGGTTAAGGCCAAGGTCACCATCAGACATCCCCCATGGATACCTACAACTTTTGTTTGAAACATTCTTTCGTAGCTCTTTCGTAGGAGTATTTTTTAGAAGTAATATTGGATCTATCGATTAAAATGGGACACCCTGTACATAAATTGTATATAAATGTTGTAGCAACATATACTCGCACAGTTCTAATATGTGGCGATAACGTTTTGTAATTTAATGAGCTTAATTAATTATGTGTAAGTTTATGATGTAATTGATGTCCGATTCGTATTACCGATCTGCCCACAAAGATTGAAATTGTACAATGTGTTTCAGAGACAGTGTTTCAATTATAATATTGCAATATTTAAACACTTTTTAGAATTTGGTCACAATTGAAGGCATATTATGTTACAACAATTTTGCACATTGTGTTTTAAATAAAAGGCGCCCTGTCTCTATCTCTCTCTCTCTCTATGGTTTAAATCTGTTTAAAAAATGTAACTAAAAATTATATTTATTTAATTTGAAATATTTTCAAGCAGCCCAAAGGACAACCATTTATTTAATTTATTTATTAATAACCAAACGCTAACTATAAAAAAAAAACAGTGCCCAAGGATTTGATTGATTTTTAATAAAATTCACAAATTATTAAAACCTATTTTTTTTAAATGCAAATTTATAATTTATGGCCACAAACATTTAAAATCCTAATAATTATTGTAAATTGATGTTACACCAATTTACTTTAAAACTATATTTTAATAAATTTCACAACATTTCTCTCATGCGAATTGATGTAAAATTTACATATTTAAATATTTACTAAAATCCATGAAACTTTACCGACACTCATTGTGTTTGATCCCACACACACACACACACACACACATATATAGTTATTGTACATAACCAGCAAGTCATATTAGGCCAATTGAAGCTGATGGCATGTGCTAAACATTCATTATAACCAATTTGATAAATTACAGCGCCTCCCGGGACTACCCAACACCAATTGTACTACAATTTATGAAAATATAGATGTTCGCAAACATTCTATGAGTTTTATAGGGATGATTAGCGCCCATAAATTGATGGTGTGGGTGGCACAGCCAATATACAAATGTTAATGTTGTGAATGTGGTGCGCAATGCTTTGCATCAAAATAATTAAAATATTTATGAAATGGGGAAATGTTTTTAAATCTTTTTTTTTTGCTTTGCAACACCAGCTGCTGCTATCATTGGCTATTTCACATTGGCCCACCACTAATTACCAAATAAATATATATATTTTTCAGTTTTTCATTATTTTATGTTTTATGTTATTGGAATATTATTTGCATACACACCAAAAGCACATATTCCTATTGTGTGTGTGTGTGTGTGTGTGTTTTAGTGTCTCTCAAATAGAATTCCAGTTTTAATAATCATTCGTTTTCACTACCCTTTCATATGTGGGGGAGCACACAGTATCATCGTTTGTAACGTGTCATCAGCAGAATCATCATCATCATCAACATCCTCATCATCATCCTCATCATCATCCTCACATCTTTATATCACTATATAATCTATTCTATTTCATATTTAAAGTATAACTACACCAAAATAATGTCTGTACACTACTTTTTTCATTTGCATATACATTTTTTTATAGTACAAAATTACGTGGAACGTCGTCGTCGTCGTCGTCGTCGTCGTCATCGTCGTCGTCGTGGTGTATCTTTACGTGTATTATGATGATAATAATAAACAACTAATACCATATCCAAGACATTTCAACATTGTCGAAAGCGACTTATATATAACCAAACATGGTTTTTATGGTAATATAGAATCGTAGTTGTGTGTAGTTGTGATGCAAATTGATTGGTATTGGTGTTCGTCTGCTTATTTCAAAATAAATTACATAGTCAACAGACAGGGTGTCGAAAGTTTATTGTGCTGCTGGTCTTTTGTGTACACAGCCGCATCGGGTTTGTAGTTGGCCAAAATTTATTGTGTCTTTTTCTCTGCGAATTTTAAAGCACTTTTATATCACAGTTTACTGCAACTAACCATTTTGCCTTTTAGGTCTTACGTTCGGCTCACCTTTTACATTCTCGGTAAGCATTCAACCGGGGTTTTCGGTACACGCACGTTATATACGTGTCCAACAGCCCCATCTTAATCTATTGATTTTGATTGTTTATGACACAGTGGTTGGTTGACCGTGTACGTACGTGTCTAATTCAAAATTGTATCTTCGCTGCTCCAACTATTATGTTCTTTGACGGAAGCTTCGGTTAAAAAATCCAAAGTAATTGTTTGTGGTTTTGAGGTTCGGCACCAAGCCTCCTAATACACCCATTGAACGTGTATTAATGTTGTTGTATACAACATCTCGGTGTAATGTTTTTGATTGAAAAATAGGGATCAATCAATTTACAAATCCATCAATTATAATACGCATTACTATAACAAAAAATTATAATGAAAGCATGGCCAGTCACAATAACATTATAAATTTGATCATTCCCAAGTAAAGCCCACCTGGGTGAGCTTAGTTCAGTTCAGATCTGTTTCCAGTTGAAAAACGCTATGCGTCGAATTTTCTTTTTCAATATCATTTTCGACATTCCTTAACGATCTCCTAAGTATACTCAAAACTATTTCCAATTTCAAAATTGTACTCTTCAATATTAACTGTAGGTTTGATGTTGAATTCCTGCATTCGTTGCTACCATATTTATCTTTTATTTTGTCTGCATTTACGTTGTGAGACCGGGTGTGGTTTGTTGGGTACCGATTCGAAAGCATCCTTGACCGTTATCATATTCCATTGTGTCTATATCATCAGCATAAAGGCTTATAGTTGACTCGGTTTTTGTAAAAATCGTGTCCATCAATATTTAACTGAGTTCGGTTTTCCAGCGTAATATTAAATAGTAGCGTTGACAATGGGTTTTATCTTGTCGTAGTCCATCAACCGTCTCAAAATGATTTGATAATTTACCATTAATTTGTTTAATTATATGTTAAATTGTTAATTATTATAACGGTGTAGCTGACACAAGACAACGGCGGCTTAGATTAGCCCAATGGATGATAACCAATAGAGTTTGTGTTGTACAAGATGTGTTTAATCGGCACAGGAGGCAGTTTAGTAGTTTTTCGGAATTTCTTTCCAGTGTATTTAAACAGTTAAGAAAAAGTAGTTTGTAGTTTGTCCGCAAAATTTTCGCATTACATGTTTAGTAGTCTGTAGTTTTAATCCGAGGAAATATCTATGAACTTCTTACTGGATGTCCGGGCTAGAATTTTTTTATGTTGAGTGCAACGCTGTCCAAGGATTTTTTATAAAAAAAACATGTCCTTGGATTATCCGCGTATATTACCGATGATAATTTCTATGGATTCTGCTTAGAATTATTTCTCGTTGCTATTATGCCACACATATTTATCATGAAATATAGCGGGTTCAATTCCGCTGTATTTTTCATAGGAAATTTTTCGGTATTTATTTCATTACTGACATTTTTCTGCTGCGGCTGACCATTTGTTCGTTTATGGAATTCGTACAAAAACGGATATCTTTGAAAATATAGTGTTGGACGCTATGCTCAAAGATTAACAATATCTGCACACTCACATAACTATGGGCTAATCACCAATATAAAAATCGTAGTATTTTGAAAACATCTATCTTTCGTTAATTACAGTTCAATTGATAAATTGTTATACAATCCCATGCGAAGTAATTTACCAACTTGGCTGTAATGAAAGGTTTATTTGATGACATAAAGCTCTACTTGGAGCAATGTATGACTCGATATAAAACAAATAGTAGTCGGAAGTAGCCAAGTCTGGTGAATACGGCGGCGTGTGGGGTAGTAGTTCCCAGCCAAGTTGTTTTTAATGTATCCTGAACCGGTTTTGCTTTGTTGTGTGCAGGTGTATTGTCATGGAGCAAAATTACCTTGTCGTTTCTTCTGACCCATTCTGGTCGTTTTTCGATCAATGCATAGTTTAAATTAATCATTTGCTTTTGGGACTGATTAGCATTAACAGTTTCACCAGATTTTTGGGATCTCGTGGTACACCACACCTTTCTGGTCCCACAGCAGACATACGACATCTTCTTGCCGAAACAATTTGGTTTTACAGTCGATGTTGATGGTTGTCCTGGCTTAAATCCATGATTTTTTCCGTTTAGGATTCTTAAAATAAATCCATTCCATTCAGCGCCAGTTACAATTCGATGCAAAACTGATTTTCTTTCTTGTCTGGTCAGTAAAAATTTCACAAGTGTTTTTTCGGTGGTCCATCTGTATTTCAACTCAATTCATGTGGCACTCAATTTTGGATTTTTCCCGCATAACTTTTAAACGGTCCGAAATTGTTTGTTTTTCGTGCAACAATTAACATTTCTACCATTTGCTTTTCATTCAAAGTATCATCTTCATCCAATATTGGTTGCAATTCGGCGCCTTCAAACTTTTTTGGTGATCTTCTTCCACATTCATTATTTCTCACATCAAAATCATTATCTCTGAACCGTTGAAACCATCTTTTTCATGTTGCTTCTGTTGATAGAGCCTCATGATCACCATATGCCTCGCGACAAGCATTCGATGCAACTCTACACACAGTTTACTTCAAATGAAAACAAAAATTTAATTTAATTTTTTCAAATCATCGCATTTGCTGATACAAAATTCAACATTTTTAACAAACGATGACTAAATTATGATGTTGTTTGTAATACAATGACTTGATTGACATACGTAAATATGTTTGACCAGATGTCATAGCAATCAAACAAACTAAAAAAGAAATTAACGTTCTTTCACTGCAAATGTTCCCTATCGAGACATTTTTATCTTAACGCTTACTTGATACCAGTACACCTGGTTTATCTAGATAAGCGAAATCAAACAAAATTTGAACCCACCTGTCTTTGATAATATTGGTGAAATAAATTACGAACACAATACCATTCGGATATAATATGTTGAACAAATTACCATGACAATCCAAAGATTTCAATTCACCTAAATGAAATGCCATTATAATTAAGTAGGAAAATCTATGTTTAGGGACATTCTTCAGACAAATTCGAAATATATTTTTTCCATAGAAAGTATATGGGTTTTTTCCACAGAAATATTCCATGTTTTTTTTCAAAGTACGGACCAATTGTTATTAGCCGAATAAATTTTCCTTATGACAATGATTTCAAATTGTGGTTTGATTTCGATTTTTACCGATACACCAAATCAGATCTATGAGCACGGAATGAAGATGCTGAACGATGGCAAAAAATTCATCGATAATATGCAATTTTTTTGCATTTTGTAATAAACAAGAATTAGAAAAAAAACCGCTCTGATAAAATCCCAGAAAAGTCTTACAAAATTCCACGGATAAATATCGATTTGAGTTGCTTCGGTTGTTTCAAAAATTATGAAAATAAATTAATAAAGAGTGAGGATTATACAAACAACTATTAAACCACACACTGTGTTGGATAATTGGTGAAATAAATAATGAATAAACAATACCGGTAACAATCCGAAATATTTCCAATTCACCTAATTGAAATGCCATTATATTTAAGTGGGAAAATCTATGGGGGTGCGGACATTCTTTGGACGAATTCCAACTTATTTTTTCCATAATTTTCTTCATTTTTCAAATTACGTACAAATTGTTAGTCTGTCTCTCTCTCTCTCTCTCTGTGTGTGTGTGTAACACATGGGCTGAAAAGTTTCCGAAAATTCTAAGAAGTGGCGCCACTAGAATTTTTTTCATATGATTTTTAGTTAGTACCAACCTTCAAACGATACGTGTCAAAATTTGACAGCATTCCGACCATTAGTTTGTG
Source organism: Bibio marci (assembly GCA_910594885.2). Classification (NCBI taxonomy): domain Eukaryota; kingdom Metazoa; phylum Arthropoda; class Insecta; order Diptera; family Bibionidae; genus Bibio; species Bibio marci. The sequence goes on along the minus strand of OU343119.1, from coordinate 3,233,004 downwards.
AGATATTGCGTTGTGAGTGTAGCTACTTTTGTTATTTGAAAAAAAATGGAAAAACACGAATTTCGCGCGTTGATTGAACATTATTTTTTGATTGGAAAAAATATTTCTGAAACCAAAAAACTGCTTGACGAGCATTATCCCGACACTGCTCCAGCTAATTTCAACAGTACATTTGTGGTTTGCAAAATTTGAAACCGGCCATATGAGCCGCAAGGACGATGAACGCAGTGGACGTCCAAAGGAGGCTGTTACTCCAGAAAATATCAAAAAAGTCCACAAAATAATTTTCCGATGACCGTAAAGTGATGTTGATCGAGATAGCTGAGGCTCTAAAGATATCAAAGGAGCGTGTTGGACATATCGTGCATGATATGATGGAAATGCAAAAACTCTGTGCAAAGTGGATGCCACGCGAACTCACTATCGATCAAAAACAACAACGTGTCGATTATTCAGAGCAGTGTTTAGTCTTGTTCAACCTCAATAAAACAAAATTTTTGCGTCGTTATGTGACGCATGGATGAAAAATGGCTACATCATTACACTCCGGAGTCAAATCGGCAGTCAGCATCATGGCCGGCAATCGACGAACCTCGTCCACAATGACCAAAAACGCAACAGTCGGCTGGCAACGTTATGGCATCTGTATTTTGGAATGCACATGGAATAATTTTCATCGACTATCTCGAAAATGGAAAAACCATAAATATTGACTATTCAATAGCCTTGTTGGACAGTTTGAAGCATGAAATCGGTAACAAATGACCGCATTTGAAGAAGAAAAAAGTGCTGTTTCATCAAGACAACGCACCGTGTCATAAATCAATGAAAACGATTGGAAAATTCCATGAATTGGTCTTCGAATATTGTTTCCACATCCACCGTATTCTCCAGATCTGTCCACCAGCGACTTTTTCCTGTTTGCAGACCTCACTGGAATGAAATTTATCGCCAATGAAGAGGTGATCGCCGAAACGGAAGCCTATTTTGAGGAAAAAACAAAATCGTACTATAAAAATGGTATCGAAAAGTTCGGAAGATCGTTGGAATCAATGGGTCGTTGATGAATAAAGTTTAATTTTGTAATGTTTTTTCTTAGAATTTTCGCAAACGTTTCAGCCCATGTGTGTAGTTATTAAATATACGAGACAATACTAATTTTTTTTCTATTTTCATTCCGGCCACTACATTCCGACCGCTACACCCTGTCCATTTACTATTTATTCGCTATACATTAAATTGAAAATATACAATAAAATACATGATTAGACTATTAGAGCAGCAGATAGAGAGTACTATCGCTTTTTACATTATTACATATTTCAAATACATATTTCGTTTCATAATGTAATAATGTGTGGAGTATACGGTGTACGGGAATATATAGATATGAATAGAGTGTGTTTTAAGCTGCAAAGGTGTATATCTGGATGTTTGTGTACGCGCGGAGATGCACGGCGGAGTCACATAATATTTATTTTTTTAACCAGCTTTTTTCTTTTCCTTTACAATATAAATTTTAAACTGAAAATACACTGAAATGTGTACAATAAAAAGTTAGTTATCTGGAGTAACAAGCAAACAATAAAGCAAACACTAGTCCCAGCACCAGCAATAAACTCATTCAATAGCAGGCGGAGCCTATTTTGCATACCAGGTTTTTTATTATTATTATTTTTTCTTTTCATTTAGTTTTATTTTTATAAAATTCAGGTCTTTACTGTCTTTTCTTATTTCACGATTTTCTCGGTTACAATACAATTTTTTTTTATTTTATTTTAAAATTTTTGTCTTTCGTCTTTTTTCTGTTTTTTTTTTTACGTCAGTAAACCAATCACATTGTGCAATAGCGTTTTTACCGGTGCCAATGAGCCAATGAGAATGTTACAATAAAAATAGAATTATTATTATTATTTTTATTATTATTTTTATTATTAATAAAGGAAAATTTAAAAAATATGTAAATAAATATTCTATAGTTGCACCGGTGCTGTGTCGGTTCGGTGGTCGGTGGTAGTTTACGATTTTTTTTTCTAATAAACATAAACTAACCGATTCGGTGTGTGTGTGTGTGTGTGTGTGTGTGTGGAGTGTTTGTTTTAATATGATATAGATTAGATAGATATGGCAATATATGGCATAGGATTTAATATGACAAAGGTATGTTATGATGAAAGGTATCGTTAGTGTAATGATTTTTTATTGTATCGCTATCAACGGGCGTCCGATGATGATAGTTATGTTTTATAATACACCCATACCTCGTTTTACCGCCTACACCCATTCTGCGAAATTTGGACGCAAAGCTAAAAGCCATATAATCAATCAATTATTCTATTACAAATTTATACACAAATTCAATCGATTTCAAATTTGTTAAATGTGTAAAATGGTTTATAATTCAAAATGCAACAACTTAAGGTTACATTCGTAATTTTTTTTTATAGAATGGCTTAAAATCTGAAGACGATGAAGAAATGCAGTCCGTTGCAGATAACAATCGTCATCATTGTTCGTTGGTAAGAATGGGCCTGGCTTTAAAAAATTGTTAAAAAACGTTGTTTCTGTTGCCCACTTGTCTATTTCGTTCTTCAGCGCATTATAACAGATAATGGCTGAGTTAATTCCTCGAGAAAACATTAGCGCTACCGTCGACCTCAGGATCATTTTCAAGGAGGAGGATGTTTATTCTTTGTTCGAAATAGGAAAAATCTTTCGATAAATTTTTTGATGTTAGCTTTCTGGATACAATAGGCTTTGTGTCTTCATCAAATGCCGGTTCTGTTTGCAACTGAATGAGTTCTTCATATGAAAGGGATTCCCTATCATCATCAAGTAGATCAAGTACATCACGTTCGTTAAAAACCTTCATCATGTGCTGAACCAAAAATGTTTTGCCTAATTTCAGGAAGAACTTTAACTTCTGTATCAGTATTTTTTACACATTCTGTCCATATTTTTTCGGAAACATGGTTCATTGTTTGTTAATTTTAATTCCTTCCATGATTCACTGATGCTGTAACGAACATCCTTGATGTTATTGGTTTTTCGAAAAAAGTTTTAATTGAAGATTTGCCATCGGTTTCCCATATAATTTGTCGGAAAGTTAAGTGTAGGTAATATGTCTTAAAAGTGGTTATTACACCCTGATCCTGATTGGTTGGATCAAAGCTGTTGTATTTTTCCGAAGGTACTCAATCATGACAACTTAAGATAGTTCAGATAAATTAGTAAGATGCCCTGGTGCATTATCCAAAATTAGAAAAGCCTTGTTACTTAAGTTATTGTAACGTAAATATTTTTTCATTTCTGTACAAAAGTGATTTTTGAACCAATCCTAAAAAGGTAGCTTTAGTCATCCAAACTTTCTTGTTGGATCTCCATATGACGGGTATTTGATTTTTATTTATGGTAGTCCTTTAAAAGGCATTGGATTTGCGTACAAATATATTAAAAGTAGTTTTAGCATAAAATCACCAGCGGCATTTGCACCTAGTCGCAAAGTTAATCGTTCTTTAGACTCCCTTATAACCAGGCGCAGATTTTTCGGTTTTTGAAATGTACGTGCGATTAGGCATTCACTTCCAAATAAAGCTCTGTTTCGTCTACGTTAAACACTTGTTTCGGTTTATAACCACCTCTTTCAATAATTCTCTTTAAAATGTTGGGATATGTCTTAGATGTGACCTCATCGGCCATCCTCGGCTTGCTTGGAATGTGACATCTTCAGCATCGATTCATATCCTCATCATCTCGCTATACAGCCGCTCTTTAAACGACATTTCTCTATAAAGGCCCTCTTCAATTAAGGCACATTTTCGATTTACGGCCTAAAATGTTTTGGCTATAACGGCCAAAAAACCTTTTTTCGTTGTTGATATATCTGCGTGTTACCAATCTAACGCAAGCGCAATCTCGATGCACACACACTCTTTTCGATTTCTTCTTGGTTACGAGCTTTATTCAGCGTGTGCTCAGCAACTGGCTTAGACTTGTCTGTGCTGTGAGTGTTTTATATACATATTTTGTTTTACTGATTGTTACACATTTAATAAAAAAAAAAATTTTAAACAATTAGGGACATTTTTGGTAAGAGTTCATTATTTTTTTTTCCCGACAAAATGCCATCGACTTCGAAGACTGATAAAAAGAGATGCCGAAAATCAGTTACGCTACGAACTAAACTAGAAGTATTACGTCGTACAGAAAGAAGGTGAAGAGAAAATTTTTGAAATTTGCAAGGCAATGGGACTTGCGAAATCTACAATTTAAACTATTCGTGATAGAAAAAAAGACATTAAAATATATTAGCAATCTGGTGCACCTTTAAATGTCTTGCGATTAACACGACCAGGAAATTGGACTGTGTGACAAAAAATGTAAAAACCTATTGATTTTATGGATTGAGGACAATAACAAACGAAGAATGCCAATGAGTCAAATGACTATCTAGGAAAAAAGCGATAAGTATTTTCGGAAATTTAACGAATGAAGATGAACCGATGAATCTGCCTGAAGATGTCACATTCCGACCAAGCCGAGGATGGTTTGAAAAATTTAAAAATACATTTAATTTGAATAATTTGAAAATGAAAGGAGAAACAGTTAGCGCCGATGCGACCGCATCTAAGGCATATCCCAACATTTTAAAGGGAATTATTGAAAGAGGTGGTTATAAACCGAAACAAGTGTTTAACGTAGACGAAACAGAGCTTTATTTGGAAGCGAATTATCGTACGTACATTTTAAAAACCTATAAATCTGCGCCTGGTTATAAGGGAGTCTAAAGAACGATTAACTTTGCGACTAGGTGCAAATGCCGCTGGTGATTTTAAACTAAAACTACTTTTAATATATTTGTCCGAAAACCGAAGGCCTTTTAAACGACTACCATGAATAAAAATCAAATACCCGTCATATGGAGATCCAACAAGAAAGCTTGGATGACTAAAGCTACCTTTTTAGGATTGGTTCAAAAATCATTTTTGTAAGGAAGTGAAAAAATATTTGCGAGACAATAACTTAAGTAACAAGGCTTTTCTAATTTTGGATAATGCACCAGGGCATCCTACTAATTTATCTGCACTATCTTAAGTTGTCATGATTGAGTACCTTCGGAAAAATACAACAGCTTTGATCCAACCAATCAGGATCAGGGTGTAATAACCACTTTTAAGACATATTACCTACACTTAACTTTCCGACAAATTATATGGGAAACCGATGGCAAATCTTCAATTAAAACTTTTTTCGAAAAACCTTTAACATCAAGGATGCTCGTGACAGCATCAGTGAATCATGGAAGGAATTAATATTAACAAACAATGAACCATGTTTCCGAAAAAATATGGCCAGAATGTGTAAAAAGTATTGATACAGAAGTTAAATTCCTTCCTGAAATTTGGCAAAACATTTTGGGTTCAGCACATACCAGGTATAGGAGTATGAAAAGAGCCTTTTTTAAAGGAAGAAAAACACATTATTAAGAATAGAAAAATCAAAAATATTTTATTCAAAATAACTTCTATCGCTTTCTACACATTTTAACCACCTTTCAGGCAATTTTCGTATACCACGTCGAAAAAATGGTGTTGCTTTGGACGAAAACCATTCAGATAGCCAATTTTCAACTTCTTCAGATGTTTTGAAGTGCTGTTCTTTCAAAGCATGTCACATCGATGAAAAGAAATGGTAGTCCGAAGGAGCCAAGTCTGGTGAATCGGGCGGGTGTGGTAACAGCTCCCATCCAAGCGACTTTATCGTATCCTGAACTGGTTTTGCTTTGTGTGCATTATCATGTTGCAAGATTACCTTAACAGATTTTTCCTTTCTTTCTGTCCATTCTGGTCGGTTATCTAATAATGCATGGTTCAAATCGATTATTTGTTGTTGGTAGCGAACCGTATTAACAGTTTCACCAGGTTTCAGAAGTTCATGATACACCACACCTTCCTGATCCCACCAAACACAAAGCATTCTCTTCTTACCGAATCGTTTTGGTTTTGCAGTCGATGTTACTGCTTTACCTGGTGTAATCCATGATTTTTTGCGTTTAGGATTCTCAAAATATATCCACTTTTCATCACCAGTCACGATTCGATGCAAAAAAGACTTCCTTTTGTATTGTTGACGGGTGCAATTCACAAATGGTTTTTCGATTTTCTTGTTGCCTTTCAGTCACTTCATGTGGAACCCATTTTCCACACTTTCGAATCTTTCCCATTGCTTTTAAACGATTAGAAATTGTTTTTTGATCTACATTTAAGGCTTCTGCAAGTTGTTTTTAAGTTTGTGTATCATCTTCGTCCAATAATGCTTGCAATTCACTGTCTTCAAACTTTTTTGGTGGTCTTCCACGTTCTTCTTCTCAAATCAAAATCCTTGTCTCTAAATTGTTGAAACCATCTTTTGCATGTTGCTAATAATAATAATTGAGTTAAATATTTAAAGTTGGTATGAGACGCTTACTTAAATCAAATAATCATAATTTGAGTTAAATATTTAAAGTTGGTACAAAAAGCTTACTTAAATCTTACGTTAAATTGTACCAAATTGAATTTTTTGTTCATGTAACGATATTAGGTATGGTAATGGTACGAAAATACATGCGAAATGTGTCCCCAAAATGCCTTAGATTGTCGTACCTCGTACCATAACTCAATTGAATATTTATCGAGACCCAATTAATCGTACGATATTAAGGAATAATTTGTGCTTAGGTGCTAACTGGATATTTGGATCATTATTTTATTATTATTATTATTATTATTTTTATTGTTGTTATAATTGTAATTATTTTTTAATTTTTTTGTTGTTGTTGTTGTTGTTGTTGTTATTCCAAACATTTAATTATGTAAAACAATTTTTTAATTATATACCAAAAATGTAATTACTTTTATAATAATAAAATAATAACAAAGAATTGAAAATTATTAATTTCATCAGAGTCTAACGAAGCGAATCATATATATTTTATTTTTTGTATAATTTATACAGAGACACACACACACACACACACACACCAACACACACAAATGATCACCAACCGACAATATATAAAATAAGGTATGTTTTTTTTTGTTTTTCGATGACATGGCACGAACACACAAAAATTATGGAATAAATAATATAGTAAAGATTAAAGTTATGGAAGAAATACAAATAAAAACAAACCGTAAGAACGTAAAAATGTTACAATAAATAAAAGAAATAACGTCTTAGAACAATCAACAGGTAATTTAGAAAATTACCGTATTCGTGTATTAATATTGACTTAAGAAAATGTAATTTGTTTGTTTTTTGTCGTTAATGTTTCACATAATTCTTAATAATTAAATATTTATGAAATGATATTATTGGATTGGATTGGATAGAAAAGTAGAAATTAAAAATAAAATATAATTAAATAGAATATAAATGGGAACGACGTCGATAATTATACGTGGAGTAATTGTTCTGCAACGGAATAAAACAATAAAATAATTATAGCATTGACAATTTTTATTATTAATATAATTTTTGGTTTTACCATACCATACCAAACCATACCATACCATTGCTGTGTGTATGATAAACGACTGTAGCATAGAGAATAAATAAACCGGGTGGTACCGGTATGCAGTGAGAGAGAGATTCAAGATACACAAATGTTTCGATAGGGAAGGTCTGTTGTGAACGAACAAACATTTTTTTTTTTAGTTTGTTTGATTGCTGTGACATCTGGCCGAACATATTTACGTATGTCAATCAAGTCATTGGAACACATGTGGGCTGAAAAGTTTCCGAAAATTCTAAGAAAAAAATGTTTTTTTTGCAAAATTAAACTTTATTCATCAACATCAACATTTCCATTCGCGGGCGACTCACTGATTCCAACGATCTTCCGAACTTTTCGATACCATTTTTATAGTACTATTTGGTTTTTTTCTCAAAATAGGCTTCTGTTTCGGCGATCACCTCTTCATTGCTCTCAAAAGTTCTTTCCAGTGAGCATTCTCTTGACGAAAAAGTTGCTGGTGGCCAGATCTGGTGAATACGATGGATGTGGAAGCAATATTCGAAGACCAATTCATGAAATTTTGCCATCGTTTTCATTGATTTATGACACGGTGCGTTGTCTTGATGAAACAGCACTTTTTTCTTCTTCAAATGCGGTCGTTTCTTAACGATTTGATGGTTCAAACGCTATATAATAGTCACTATTGATAGTTTATCCATTTTCGAGATAGTCGATGAAAATTATTCCATGTGCATTCCAAAATACAGATGCCATAACGTTGCCAGCCGACTGTTGCCGTTTTTGGTCGTTGTGGACCAGGTTCGTCGCTTGCTGTCCATGATGCTGACTGCCGATTTGACTCCGGAGTCTAATGATAGAGCCATGTTTCATCCATGCGTCACATATCGACGCAAACATTCTGTTTTATTGCGGTTGAACAAGACCAAACACAGCTCTGAATCATCGACGCGTTGTTGTTTTTGATCGATTGTGAGTTCGCGCGGCACCCACTTTGCACACAACTTTTTCATTCCCATCATATCATGCACGATATGTCCAACACGCTCCTTTGATATCTTCAGAGCCTCAGCTATCTCGATCAACATCACTTTACGGTCATCGGAAAATTATTTTGTGGACTTTTTTGATATTTTCTGGAGTAACAGCCTCCTTTGGACGTCCACTGCGTTCATCCTTCTTATGGCCGGTTTTAAATTTTGCAAACCACAAATTTACTGTAATGTAACTAATGGTCGGACTGCTATCAAATTTTGACACGTATCGTATGAAGGTTGGTACTAACTAAAAATCATATGAAAAAAATTCTAGTGGCGCTACTTCTTAGAATTTTCGGAAACTATTCAGCCCATGTGTTATTACAAACAACATCATAATTTAGTCATCGTGTGTTAAAAATGTTGAATTTTGTACCTGAAAATGCAATGATTTGAGGAAATTAAATTAAATTTTTGTTTTCATTTGAAGTAAAGTGTGCTGCAGAGTTGCATCGAATGCTTGTCGCGAGACATATGATGATTATACTCTATCAGAAGTAACATGATAAAGATGGTTTCAACGATTCAGAGATTCTGATTTTGATGTGAGAAATAATGAATGTGGAAGAAGATCACCAAAAAAATTTTGAAGGTGCCAAATTGGAAACAATATTTGATGAAGATGACACAGTGAATCAAAAGCAAATGACAGAAATGTTAATTGTTGCACCAAAACAAATAATTTGTGACCGTTTAAAAGTTATGCGGATTAATTCCAAAAGTGAGTGCCACATGAATTGAGTTTAAAGACAGATGGACCACCGAAAAAATACTTGTGAAATTTTTACTGGCCAGACACAAAAGAAAATCAGTTTTGTATCGAATTGTTACTGGCGCTGAATGGAATGGATTTATTTTAAGAATCCTAAACGGAAAAACAATCATGGGTTTAAGACAGGACAACCATCAACATCGACTGCAAATCCAAATCGTTTCGGCAAGAACACAATGCTGTGTGTCTGCGGTGGGATCAGAAAGGTGTGGTGTACCACGAGCTCCCAAAAATCTGGTGAAACTGTTAATGCTAATCAGTCCCAAAAACAAATTTTTCAATTTAAACTATGCATTGATCGAAAAACGACCAAAATGGGCCGCAGAAGACACGACAAGATAATTTTGCTCCATGACAATGCACTTGCACACAACAAAGCAAAACCGGTTCAGGATACAATAAAAATCACTTGGCTGGGAGCTGCTACCCCATCCGCCGCCGTATTCAATAAACTTAGCTACTTCCGACTACCATTTCTTTTCAGCGATTTGACACGCATTGGCTCTAAGTAGCACTTCTATTCCCATACGAAGAAGTCGAAAATTGGGTGTCTGATTGGTTTGCTTCGACGAGACGAACAATTCTATTGGTGGCTTGGTATCCAAAAATTGCCAGAAAGGTGTTCATCAAAATGTGTAGCAAAAGCAATGTGGTCAATATGTTTTTTACTTTCCCATTTAAAATTAATGTTTTATTTTCACACAAAAAACGCTCATTTGATACCGGTACACCTGATAATATAAAACTTTATTAATTATTGATAAAAACAACGAACAAAAACTGCTTCTATTTGAATTTATATTTTAGCACAACAAACATATTTGTTGCATGCATTGCAGGTATAAATCGCTATGTTTTTTTGGTGCCCAATCGAATTTGACAAGATTTGCGTTTATAAAGACTTTATTTTTGGGTTTTCTGGACTACAATCCATTGCCTGTTGTTGTTTTTGGGATGAGGCTTCTTTTCTGCAACGAACGATATTCACTGGACAGTTCTTCGGGTAATTGAAACAGAAATTGATTTCTAGTTAAATATGGTCATCACAAGTGTCTTGGGGTATAAAATCCACGAATTGATTGTTGTCCAAATCCAAAATATATATAAAATACCTGCAACGTGAGCCATCTACGTGAGTCTGCTTTTACGCTATATTTGCGTGGCCATTTGATCAACTACAATTACTCGAAAATTTAGTTTTATTGTAAAACAATACGAGTTTCAGGGAATTTGTTTCCGATGATTAGAATCAATTTTTACCGATTTATGTTTAGCGCTACGAAGTAGTGCTTTCGTGCGAAACTTACTTTTGTAAATTGTAAGAAGAATATCATTTGATTTGTAGGGTTTTGTGGAGAAAACGGGCATGTTATTTTGTCTAACTTTAGCTAATTTCGGCAATTTTCTGTTATTTGCCCGCATAGTTCCAAACAATGGCTTGTTTTTTTGACCAGTAGCTTCTTTGCAAGTTGTACAATTGTAAAAAAATTATCTGTGGTTATGGTTTCGGCACAATTTACATAGTTTTGTTCAAAATTCATAACGACAAATTCATTCAAACGTACTCCTGATGGTCTAATGGTATGGAAAGCCATTTAGAAGATATTTACTTTTTGCACGTCTACAGCGAACCAAAACTTCCAATTCCAAATTTGTCCAGTTTATTGGGAATATACTGCAGAAATCTTCATCTTGCCTTTGTTGGGAAACAGTTGTGCATCTACGGTTATATTCTGATCTGGTTTGTAACAAGCCTTGGATATTATCAATAAAAGATTTCCACATTTCGGAAACTAATCGAAACTTGTCGGTTCGAAAACGAATAATCCTCTCGCTTTTTTTGTCGAAACTAATGAATTTCATAATTTCTGAAAATCTCTTTCTACTCATAGTTTCGTGAAAGAAAGAAGGTCCCCATTTTTTGGATCACGCAAAAACACGATAACTTCATGGTTCTTGTTTCGTAGGCTCCTCGAGCATACAAAATGGCTCACCGGATGTCACATAAATTATTATAAACTTTGAAACTGTTAAAGCCGTCATTTTGGCGGGTCTTCGTATAAATAGGTATAGGTCACACTGATTATGGAAATTAAAGTGTGTGTGAGTGGAAATTGGATAGTAATAATTAACTGTTTTTATAATTTCATTAAAAGTCGTAATAAAATTCTAGAACCAATTACATAAATTTTATAAAATGTGAAACCCGTTAACAAGATAATCGATAAACAATGTGTGAATGTTTGCTTGAAAGACATTCAATTTTGAATCGAATTTTGTGACTGGTAATGACATGTGGATCCATTACGATAATCCAAAACCTTTGAAAGCATGGGTGAAGACAGGTGAACCAGGTCCAACAACAACAAAACGCGTTCTAAGGTTATGCTGTGTATCTGGGTGGGACCAATGTTTGGTGTAGTGTACTATGAGCTACTTAAACTGGGACAAACCAACACTGCTGAACGTTACTGAGAGAAATTAATCCAATTAAGCCGAGCATTGCATCAAAAACGACCAGAATATGCCAACAGACATGTGCAGCATGAAAATACTAGACCACACGTTGCAAAACCGGACAAAGAAGCACGTTAGAAGCACTTGGCTGGGAAGTCCTACCCCACTCGCCATATTCACTAGACATTGCTCGATCAGACTACCATTCCGTGCCGGTCGATGCTGTCAGCCCTTTCTGCACAGCAGCCGAAGATATGAAAAAATGACTGGTTTCATGAATTGCTTCAAAACCTAAGAAGTTCTTCTGTCAGGGAATCCATAATTTGCCACAAAAATTGTCAAAATGGTTGTAGCTTCAGAAGGCAAATACTTTAAAACTTAGTAATAGACCAAATATAAATACTAAATTTACGTTGGTTCTGGACATAATACATTCTACAATAAATAAACAAATTTACATTCTTTTGGAATTGTATAAGTGGAGTATCTGTCTGTCATTCATTAATGCTGATCAATTACTTACCAATTATGAAGGGAATTAAATAAATTTGTATTGAAAATTGTATAATTTATAAACACAAATTAAATTCGGATTAAATGAAACATGAATTTTTGTAAAAATTTCGAAATAAATTCGTGAAAAAGTCTATGGTGTATTTGGTGGGACCATCACCATGTAAAGGAAATCATTACTTATGCAACATGAATCTCAATACACTTTACAATTGTCATAAATGATTAACTCCATTTAAAATTTGTTCTCAATAGAGTCTCTGTCTCTGAATAATTAATTTAAAAAACAATTATATGGGGAATTTTATGGGTTAATACAAAAAGGTTGTTTTCTCCCCACCCCCCAAACTTGTGTCAAATAAATATTTTCACATGATAAAAGGAATTTTTTTTATTATAATCTTAACAAAAATAACCCATGGGCTGAAAAGTTTCCGAAAATTCTAAGAAATGGCGCCACTATTTTTTGATTGGAAAAAATATTTCTGAAGACAAAAAACTGCATGACGAGCATTATCCCGACACTGCTGCAGCTCTTTCAACAGTACATTTGTGGTTTGCAAAATTTAAAACCGGCCATAAGGAGGATGAACGCAGTGGACGTCCAAAGGAGGCTGTTACTCCAGAAAATATCAAAAAAGTCCACAAAATAATTTTCCGATGATCGTAAAGTGATGTTGATCGAGATAGCTGAGGCTCTGAAGATATCAAAAGAGCGTGTTGGACATATCGTGCATGATATGATGGGAATGCAAAAGCTGTGTGCAAAGTGGGTGCCGTGCGAACTCACAATCGATCAAAAACAACAACGTGTCGATGATTCAGAGCAGTGTTTGGGCTTGTTCAAACGCAATAAAACAGAATTTTTGCGTCGATATGTGACGCATGGATGAAACATGGCTCATCATTACACGCCGGAGTCAAATCGGCAGTCAGCATCATGGCCGGCAAGCGACGAACCTCGTCCGCAACGACAAAAAACGCAACAGTCGACTGACAACGTTATTGCATCTGTATTTTGGAATGCACATGGAATAATTTTCATCGACTATCTCAAAAATGGAAAAACCATCAATAGTGACTATTATATAGTCTTGTTGGAACGTTTGAAGCATAAAATCGCTAAGAAACGACCGCATTTGAAGAAGAAAAAAGTGCTGTTTCATCAAGACAACGCACCGTGTCATAAATCAATGAAAACGATGGCAAAATTGCATGAATTGGCTTCGAATATTGCTTTCACATCCACCGTATTCTCCAGATCTGGCCACCAGCGACTTTTTCCTGTTTGCAGACCTCACTGGAAAGAAATTTAGCGCCAATGAATAGGTGATCGCCGAAACGGAAGCCTATTTTGAGGAAAAAACGAAATCGTACTATAAAAATGGTATCGAAAAGTATGAAGATCGGTGGAATCAGTGAGTCGCCCGCGAATGGAAATGTTGATGTTGATGAATAAAGTTTAATTTTGCAAAAAAAAATATTTTTTTCTTAGAATTTTCGGAAACTTTTCAGCCCATGCGTTATATTGTATCCTAATAATGTACCAAATAATAATAATAATAATAATAAGATTTAATATTGAGAAAATTTATAAAAGCCTGAAAAACTCACACACGGTTTGAGTTGTACGTGTGCCTGTGTGTGTGTGTGTGTGTTGAAGTCTTACACATTAATTTATTTTTTCTTAATATAATTTTCTAAAAATGTAAGATCGTGCAATAGATTATCAATATTATTTTCGGTGAACCAAAAACGCATACGGTCGGACGAGTGTGAGTGAGTGTATCTAATAATACATGTAAACCCACATATTGTATTATTAATAATTTTCGGTGTCGTAAATCCTTTTAAAACGTTTTTCCAAGCGAGAGTATATAAAATGCTATGCATCTATAGAGTGTACAGTAACCTACAGATAGTCAGCCGTAAATGAATGTAACATATACCAAAATATAATATGGGGCTGGGTAGGGTATATAAAAGGGAACATTAAATCTAAAGAATAGCAGCTAAAGTCATCAACAACAATATATAATAACATCGTTAAGTCTCCAAAAACAAATAATATTATCTAATATAAATCAATTAAGTTGGGTAATTTTTTGGGACTGTGTATGTGTGTAATTCTTATTACAATATATACCCGACGCACGTTATCTAAGTGAAATGTTAACCTTTAAGGTTTATACGAATGGAAAATTGGTGTATTGTCTCTATGGTGGTTTTGGTAATAGATATATCGTACGCTGCTGCTATACCATATTTATAATAGCCTAACATTTAATGTCGGTTATTAAGAGGATGAGATGGGCTCGACGAGGTGATGGCAATAATATTCTTTAATATTATCTTTATTTAAACCTTATTTTTATATTTATGGAAACGTGTGATATTTGGTACACCATATCATGTACACGCTAACTGTTAATAAATTATCAGCAGATGAGGATTATCATATAATTGTGTGTGTGTGTGTGTGTGTGTGAGTTTGTGTTCATTTTTATATTGTATCTTTGCCATTGTCATATCGTTCTTTAGTTTATCTAATATCTTTCGATAACACTACACAAATGTAAATAAATAATAATATTTTGTGTTTACATTCCAAACGTGTAAGATATATAATAAAAGTCAACCAACCAACAAACCACCACCATCATCACCATCACCATCACCATCACCATCACCACCACCACCACGTAATTTCTCCGTTTCTAACTTATAATACAACAAAACTGAAAATAAAAAGAAATTATAGAATAATTGAATGGAAAAAGATTGGTAAAGATTTGATATTTTCTATTGTAAGGTGAAAATCAAGCAGGCCGATGTGAAATTAGATTTAAAAAAAATTAGTAATTTTACACAAAATAAAACGGTAAATTGTTTCACAGAGAGAGAGAGAGAGAGAGAGAGTCTATAACTAAGTTTTGGGCATATTTTGGTAAGAAAAAACAGATTTATTTGAAAGTAACGGTACATTATATTTTATTTTCAAAGTATTTGCCATCGGAAGCTACAACCATTTTGACCATATTTGTGTTGCAAATTATGGATTCGCTCATAGAAGAACTTCTTAGGTTTTTGCAGCAATCCATGAATCCAGCCAATATTTTCATATCTTCGTTTGAATTGAACGGGTGTGCAGAACGGGGCTGACTACATCGTCCGGAACAAATGGTAATCTGATGGAGAAAAGTCTGGTGAATATGGCGGGGTGGTGGGGTAGGACTTCCCAGCTTCTAACGTGCTTCTTTGACCGGTCTTGCAACGTGTGGTCTAGCATTATCATGCTACGCAGAATCACACGGTCATGTTTGTTGGCATATTCTGGTCGTGATGGTTTGTTCCGGTTTAGGCAACTCATAGTACACTACATCAAGCATTGGTCCCACCGAGATACACAGCATAACCTTAGAACCATGAATATTGCATTTTGGTGTCGATGGACCTGGTTCACCTGTCTTCACACCCATGTTTTCACAAGTTTTGGATTATCGTAATGGATCCACTTTTATCACCAGTCACAAAATTCGATGCAAAATTGAATGTTTTTGAAGCCAAATTTCACACATTGTTTTTCGATTTTCTTGTTGTCTCACCGTCAATTCATGTGGTACCCAATACGATAGCTTTTGGACCATTCCCATCTTCTTTGGAACGTTTCGAAACACTTGCATGGGTTTCTTCTTCCGTTTGACATGGATCTTCACTGAGTAAAACTTCCAATTCTTCGTCTTCAAATTTTTGTTGGTGCTCCAACGCGTTCCTAATCACAAAACATCAAAATCATTATTTTTAAACCGTTGTCAAAACCAATACTGTCACAATTGTTTTGTGATGGGGAATTTCTGAAGAATAAAATTACTTAACATAACTTCCCGCCCAAATGCTGTTTTGTTGGGGTACAAAATTTTCCATTTTTAATCAACTATTAAAAAAAACACTTGTTTACACTTCAACACCTATCACATTATCCCCAGGACTTAGTTATAGGCCCAATAACAGCGCATTTGTGTGTGTGTGTGTGTAGCAATTAATAGTATGTGCTGCATATACTTGGTGTACCGGTATGAAGTGAGCGTCAAGATACAAATCTCTCAATAGGGACAATTTGTTGAGAACGACCTTTAATTTTTTTCTATTTTTTTCTTGTTGAGTGATTACGGTCGATCAGAACAGAAGCAACATGCAAAAAATGGTTTCAACGGCTCAGAGATTCTGATTTTGATGTGAGAAATAATGAAAGTGGAAGAGTATCACCAAAAAAAGTTTGAACGCGCCGAATTGCAATCAATATTGGATGAAGATGACACAGTGAATCTAAAGCAAAATGACAGAAATGTTAAATGTTGCACCAAAACAAATACAATAATTTCTGACCGTTTAAAAGTTATGCGGAAAAGATCCAACAGTGTGGAATATGAATTGAGTTGAAATACAGATGGACCACCGAAAAAATACTTGTGAAATTTTTACTGGCCAGACACGAAAGAAAATCAGTTTTGCATCGAATTGTTACTGGCGATGAAAAATTGATATATTTTAAGAATCCTAAACTGAAAAAAATCATGGGTTTTTAAGCCAGGACAACCATCAACATCGACTGCAAAACCAAATCGTTTCAGCAAGAAGACAGAAATGCTGTGTGTCTGCGGTGGGACCCAGAAAGGTGTGGTGTACCACGAGCCCCCAAAAACCTGCTGAAACTGTTAATGCTGATCGCTACCGACACACAAATGAACAATTTGAAACATGCATTGATCGAAACACGATCAGAATGGGCCAAAAGACAGGACAAGGTAATTTTGCTCCATGACAATGCACACAACAAAGCAAAACCGGTTCAGGATACATTGAAAACCACTTGGATGGGAGCTGCTACCCCACCCGCCGCCATATTCACCATACTTGACTCCTTCCGACTACCATTTCTTTTCATCGATGGGACACGCATTGACATTGAGCTACATTTTGAATCCTACGAACAAATTGAGTGTCTAATTGGTTTTGCTTCGACGACACAAACTATTCTATTGGCGGCGTGGTATCCCCAACAAATTGTCAGATAGGTGGTCATCAAAATGTTGCAGCAAAATCAATGTGACCAATATTTTGAATAAAATCATTTTTTGTACTTTCCCATTTAAAATTAGTGTTTTATTTTCACACTAAAAACGTTCACTTAATACCGGTACACCTAGTACTTGACTTTATTATATGTTTGTTACTGTATAATTCTTTATGATTAAAATGTTTTAAGTATACAGCCACCACCACCATCACCACCACCACCACCACCATAACAACCACCACCACAAAGAACAATAATATATAGAAAAAACCATTTTTTTCCTATATCACGTGCATAGGACAGATTGTGTGAATGATGTATGAGAATTTTGTCGGGATGCTGATCTAATATATGCCGCATTAGATTTCTATGTATAAATACAAAAAATATATAATTCTTGTGCAATCCCTTTTCATACTTTTGTTTGCTTGTGTTTAATTTTATCGCTGAATAAAAGAATAACATCCGTATCCACAAGAAAGTATTAAGAATGATAATAAAATAATAATAATAATAATAATAGTAAATCACATTTATTATAACAAATTTCTTATGGGGGTTTTTGGGGGGTGGGTTAGTCATAAAAAAAATAAAATAAATAAATATTGTGTTGTACCAAAACAACTTAAGTCTATGGCTAATTGAATTTTAATTTTTTGTTTCGGAGATGATTGAACTATGGTAATCCTGTATAATATAGTGTCTATTGTCGCTTATTTTTAGAATGATGGTAAAGGAAATGGATGATGTAAGGGATAGGAAAGAGTGTGCTGGTGACGCTTTACGTACATGTGGGTTGGGTTCAATAACAAAAAAAAACCTCTCCATTTAATTCAATTCACTAACAAATTCTTTTATAATAGTTTTTCTTTACTTTTTAATTTTACTTTACACTTTACCTTTCGCCCCACCTAATATTCCTCAGCTTCACTTTACCGTCTTACCTATACCGTTACCTCATATCATTTTGAATTATTCGATTTTAGTTTAGTAACCGTTACCAATTACTTTGTCACAGAGAGTATTTAGTGATGTCTAAATGTTGTTACCACCACAGTGACATCATTCCCACATACGCTATATCCGGTTCCACTCGTCCAAATATTACGTTACATTACACAAAATTCTATCGGTATCATTGAATGTAAAATCTTTGAAAATTAAAATTTCAGACTATAAAACGTAGTAGAACAAAACAATGTAATTATTTATTATTTTTTTTTTTTTTTAATCAAATTCACTAAATCTCTGGGTTTTGTTTTGTTTTTTTTTTTCTTGTGTTTCATCTACAAAATACAAAATATATAAAATTAATGAAATTTAAAAGTTGATCATTATAAATTTGTTGTTCTTTCCCAAAATAAAACTAAAAAAAAATAAAAATGTTTTCAATTTGAATTACTTTTTTATTTTAATAATCAAGACATCACGTACGCAAAACAAAAACAACAGGTAAAAAAAATTAAAAGAAAGAAAAATACTTGGAACGCGGTAAGTCAAAGATCGTCTTTATATATTAACGTCTTACATTATAACAATAACACAAAATATAAAGATTACTGAAGTCATAAAAACGCGTGTCAATTCAATAAAATACAATATATTGTACAACACGTCGTACCATATGAAAGATAATGTCGACCACTTGTCGGTACGCTGCTGTGTGGTGACGCATTTCGCATGGATTTTGGTGGACACCTTCGTTTGCCCATATCCGGACGACGTAGCTATTTTAAAGAAAATCGATACGAAAAATTTTCGGCAAATCACGGAAAACCGGTTTTCATATAACAGGTCAATTGAAAAGTCACCGGTCCCATAACATAGTAAAACACGTTTTTTTGGGGCAAAATTTGATGGTATTATTCAACATAGTTGGCTGCGAGGACGATACAGCGATTATAGCGAACTTCCAACTTTTCGATACCATTTTTGTAGCCGGATTTGTCTTTTGCTTCAGTAAAGGCCTCAGTTTCGGCGATTACTTTTTCATTGGCGCTAAATTTTTTTCCAGCGAGCATTCTTTTGAGGTCTGAGAACAGGAAAAAGTCGCTGGGGGGCCAGATGTGGCGAAAACGGTGGATGCGAAAGCAATTCGAAGCCCAATTCATGCAATTTTACCATTGTTTTCATTGATTTGTGACACGGTGCATTGTATTGATGAAACAGCACTTTTTTCTTCTTCAAATGGAGCCGTTTCTTAACAATTTCATCCTTTAAATGATCCAATAACGCAATATAATAATCGCTGTTGATGGTCTGATCCTTTTACAGGTAATCAATGAATATTATACTTTGCGCATCCCAGAATACTGATGCCATAACTTTGCCAGCTGTGACTGTTGTGTTTTTCCTCTCTTGGGATTCGGTTCATCGTGTGCAGTCCACTCAGCTAACTGTCGACTGTTGGACTCCGGAGTGAAATGATGGAGCCATGTTTCATCCATTGTCACATATCGACGCTATGGTTTATTGCCCTTGAACAGCTTCAAACACTGCTCAGAATCATTAACACATTGTTGCTTTTGATCGATTGTGAGCTCGCGCGGCACCCATTTTGCACACAGCTTTCTCATGTATAAATGCTCGTGAATGATATGATATACACGTTCAGATGAATGATATCTTCATAATGTTTGCCAACTCGATGATCAACTTCACTTTACACGGTCATTCAAAATTATTTTGTGAACTTTTTTGATGCGTATTTTGTAAAGAAAAAACAGATTTATTTGAAAGTAACGGTTCATTATATTTTATTTTCAAAGTATTTGCCATCGGCAGCTACAACTGATTCGTTCATAGAAGAACTGAATTGAACCGGTGTGCAGAAAGGGCTGACTGCATCGGCCGGAACGGAATGGTAGTCTGATGGAGAAATGTCTGGTGCATGTGGCGGGTGGGGTAGTACTTCCCAGCCAAGTGCTTCTAACGTGCTTCTTTGACCGGTCTTGCAACGTATGGTCTAGCATTATCATGCTGCGCAGAATCACATGGTCATGTCTGTTGGCATATTCTGGTCGTTTTTGATGCAATGCTCGGCTCAATTGGATTAATTGCTCTCGGTAACGTTAAGCAGTGATGGTTTGTTCCGGTTTAAGTAACTCATAGTACACGACACCAAACATTGGTCACACCCAGAAACACAGCATAACCTTAGAACACGATGAATATTGCGTTTTTGTGTCGATGGACCTGGTTCACCTGTCTTCACCCATGCTTTCAGACGTTTTGAATTATAGTAATAGATCCACTTTTTATCACCAGTCACAAAATTCGATGCAAAATTGAATGTCTTTGAAACAAAATTTCACAAATTATTTTTCGATTTTCTTGAAGTCTTTCGGTCAATTCATGTGGTACCAAATAGGATAGCTTTTGGATCATTTCCATCTTTTTTAAACGTTTGGAAACACTTGTGCTTGGGTAACATCTAATGCCAATGCTAATTCTTTTTCCGTGTGGACATGGATCTTCACTGAAAATAAAGCTTCCAATTCTTCGTCTTCAAATTTTATTGGTGTTTCTTACTATATACTTACTTACTCTTACTCCATGGCGTTATAACCCAGGCACTGTTTTAGCCTTCTCCAACACGCTTTTCCAACCTGACCTATCCGCAGCCGCAATGTCTTCCAATCCCGAATTTTAAAAATCTTTACATCACAGTTTACTGCATCTAGCCATCTCAACTGAGGTCTCCTTTTACCTTCTGGTTTACCATTTAATAGTTTTTTCGGCACACACTTCTCGTCCATGCGTACTATGTGTCGTGTTTTGATGTTCCAACGCGTTCCTAATCACAAAACATCAAAATCATTATTTCTAAACCGTCGTCTAAACGAATACGGTCACAATTGTTTTGTTAGTTTCTGCTGCTGTTTCCTCCCGAATAAAATTACTTAACATAACTTCCCGCCCCCCAAATGCTGTTTTGTTGGGGTACAAAATTTTCCATTTTTAATCAGAAATTGTTTACACTTCAACTAAATGTCAAAATAGTGAATATTAAAGGTGGATTCAACTACTACAATAGGGAAGTATTTCACACTGCGTAAATGCAATACTACTTACGACACCTATCATATTAACTCCACGACTTAGTTACAGACCCAATATGGGCGTATCGTTTCATTTCGCAAATGCCGATGTAGCAGAAAGTTCAGGAAATTTCTATTAAAACAATAAATTCGCATATATTAAAATTTAAATGTGACAATACTTTCTTTAAGAATAAATCGAAAATTTTATTTAAAATATCCCATTGCACCGCCAATTCGTTTTTTAGTTCGATTGCGATTTTCAAAGTGAAAGCATTTACAAAAAAAAAAAAAAATCGAAGGAACAAAAATTTATTTTCTAAATTTTGTAATTTTGCCATTGAAATAATTACACTCCAAAATTTTATTAAATCAATTTACTGTAAATTACCGTGTGAATTTGTGTAACAAATACAATGGATTCAAAACAAAGTGGAAGTGACGAGAAGCGGAATTTATTAAAGGATAAAAATTTGTTCAAATGCAAAATTTGTAAGAAAATTTTTCCAACTCAAAGTGATTTAAAATCTCACTTAAATGAACATAAAATTCAATGCGATTTATGTTCCAAAACTCTTGCAAGTAAACCAAGCTTTAGAAATCACATTAAAATGCATACCGACAAAAAGACATTTAAATGTGATATTTGTTCGAAGCTATTTTTGCGGAATGGTGACTTAAACAGCCATAAACTAATGCACGAAGGTAAAAAATCCCTTAAATGTGATATTTGTTCGAAGCTATTTTTGCGGAATAGTGGATTAATCAGCCATAAACTAACTCACGAAGGTAAAAAGTCATTTAAATGTAATATTTGTTCGAAGCTATTTTTGCGGAAAGGAGGATTATCCAGCCATAAACTGAAGCACGAAGGTAAAAAGTCATTTAAATGTGATATTTGTTCGAAACTATTTATGCGGAATGGTGACTTAAGCAAACATAAATTAATACATAATAAAAACCAAGAAATTGAATGTGATATTTGTTTAAGTAAATTTATCACTTTACGCGAACTAAAAATTCATATGTTCAAACATAATGGAAAGACTCCATTCAAATGTAGCGTGTGCTCAAAGGAGTTCCTCACAAATATATATTTAATCCAACACTTGAAAATACATAATAAAAAATTTAAATGTCCCGTCTGCTCAAGATTATTTGCACATTCTAATCGTTTAGTCAAACACAAAATTAATTGTAAAAGTACAAATGTGACACAAGCCGAACAACCATCAACATCAAAGAATGCATTAAAATCAATACAAATCGAGAAGGATAACAACAAGGAAATGTCATTGGAAAGAAATATCGTTGAACCAAACACAAGCGCTTATTTCGACAGAAGTGAAAATGTTAATGTTCTGCGTAAATTGAATAAACAGAGCACTGCGAAAAAACGAAACGAAAAGAAATTGAATGAAGAGCTATTTGAAATGAAACCAGAGCTGGATATAATTTATCCCGACACACAAGAAAATCCAATTATACAAGAGTCAGATGAAAACTTCGAAACCGATAATATTTCATTGGGTTTGGAACAACAAGACGACGGTGAATTACATTCCATCATAGACATCGTTAAAGTTGAACGTGAAGACAGTGATTAATATTCACACACACACACACGCACACAGCACCAAAGACAAATAAAATTTATAACTTAATCTAAAATTTTATGCAATCGGAAACTAAAGTTTAATCAAAAGAGTTCACTGACAATTTTGACGAGAAATAATTTGAAAATATAAATGAAATTTTAAAAATACAAATATAAAATGTTCATTGAATTATTATTGAAATTTAAGGACGATTGAAAGGATTCTTTCATTGAAAATATATTTTGAGAAAATTATTGTAAACTAAAACTTTATTTCATTAAAAGTAGATTTGAAAATGAAAACCTTGAACTTTTTCTTATACTCATTCCAACCATTGAATAAGACTTCAGGGTTTTTGAGAAAATTTGTATGTTCTTCTGAATTTACTTGTCATGGTCATCTTTGTAAAACTGGATTAATCAGACTCATCGATGGATCGATTACAAAGAAAATTTAGAGACCCATCTTAAGAGTTATTTGTCATCAAATGTGGAATACATCATTAAGTGACTCGAGAATATGATTTGATTAGAGAAGGTCGTGGACATGTAGTTACAGTTGCCAAAGTGGTCCCATAATTAAAAGTTGTTTTTGATAATTTTGATTAAGATTTGTCTTTAAAAAATAGCCTTTTTTGAAACAACATGATGCAACATGAATTTAAGTTATATTCACGATATATAATCCCGTTATGCATTTTATCATCACTCTCCAATAGGAATTGATTAGGTTCGTTGTGTCTCCATTAGTAATTCGATAATTTAATAATTGATTAAAATTAATAATTGACTTTGCTGACTGAACAGATTCGGAGACATTGTATCAACTGTCGACAGGAAAAGATGGGTTGTTGTGCGAATGGGGGAGGGAGTGAAAGAAAAAAATCTCGTTGCATGCCGAAACTCGTAGAATAAAGAGCTCGTAGAATAAAGAGTCGTCTGTACACATAAAAATATGCATTTATATTACATACGTACAACTGGCAGAACTACAACGCTTACTTCTTGAATGTACGGAATTTTTGTAGTATATTAATATGAGGAGCTATAATCATATGACGCACCTTTCGCCCCCTATGAATGTATTAGTAAACCTTTAATTATATATTATATAAATATGTAACATATAAATGATGTGTGTGTGTGTGTGTGTAGTCAAATGGAGCATCACTGAAATGTGGCGCTGGAGATAGATCCGTATTACAATGAAAATATTGCGGGTTGGCACCGCTCATATATTATTCATATGTTTACAGCAATGTTTGGGGTATAATCAAATGAATACTTGTGGTATATATAAAATTCGTATTGATATTATTTGCTATGCTTTGAGGGGAGTATATATATCATTCCGTGCACCTTTCCCACCTATAAATCGATTAGTAAATGTATCAAATGTCGTATACTAATTAACAGCCCAATTGAAAAGTACCCGGTCCCATACCATAGTAAAACACATTTTTTTGGCAAAATTTGATTTTATTATTCAACAAAGTTGCCGTCGAGGGCGATACAGCGATTATAGAGATCTTCCAACTTTTCGATACCATTTTTGTAGCCGGTCGATTTGTCTTTTGCTTCAAAAAAGGCCTCAGTTTCGGTGAATGATATGATATACATGTTCAGATGATATCTTCACAATGTCTGCCAGCTTTACACGGTCATTCAAAATTATTTTGTGAACTTTTTTGATGCGTTCTTCGGTCGACAGCCTCTTTTGGGCGTCCACTGCGTTCGCCGTCTTCGGTGCTCATTTCACCACGTTTAAACTTAGCATACCAATCAATGATGGTTGATTTTCATGGTGCATACGCCGGAAACTCTTCATCAAGCCAAGATTTTGTTTCAACTGTATTTTTTCCCTCCGAAAAGCAATATTTTATCAGCACACGAAATTCTTTCGTTTCAATCTTTTTTCAAAAATAACAAAAGTAGCTACACTCACAACGCAATATCTCACAAAGTAATGGTCGGACTGCTGTCAAATTTTGACACGTATCGTTTGAAGGTTGGTACTAACTAAAAATCATATGGATTTAATACTAGCACTGCCTGGTCTGTGTGTCAGACCGGGGACTTTTCAATTGGTCTGTTATACCACAGTCTTAAGTTCTACACCACGAAAATCGTTTAAACGTAAATCAACAATACCTTCACGTCGTCCACTTGAAATGTTGAAATGTTGATTACAAAAATGCGTATGATTGAATTGACATTAGCCAACGCAATTGAAAGTCAACGTTTAAAGAATTTGGAATTTGTTAAACAAAATGACATCGAAACATCCCGATTAACGTGCATTCGTCAAGAAGACATACAAAAAATGTGTACACAAGTTTCTGTTGATGGCCTCAATGAGTATTTGTCTACCCGTATATCGGATCGTATGCATACCAATGACATCATAAATATTGGTGGCTACGATGGTGGCAGCACCTACTACAACTGCAGCCAATGTTACAGGTGAGGATTCTGTTTCCCATATACCTCAAAATAATATTATTGATGGTGAATCTGAATATGTTGACCCATCACTAATCGGCAAATCGTCCAGCAAACGATACATTCGATCCGGATTCCATAATGGTGACGACATTAAACGAAGACGTTGATAGTATCAATAACATTTTTATATTGATAGAATGTCACAGATTCAATCAATGGAATATCTATCAGACGATAAATTTATCAGTGCTGATAATGGTGATCAAGACTTATATGACGTAGAGTATTTACATGCATTACGGTCTCAAGAGTGTTCACGCTCATCGGATTTTCGTTAAAATTGGTTGTCCTATTATTTTAATACGAAATATAAATCCGTAGGCGGACTTATGCAACGGTACGCGTTACTTACATACTTACTCCATGGCATTATAACCCAGGTGCGGTTTTAGCCATTTCCAACACACTCCTTTCGTTCAAAAATCCGAAATAATTGTTCCTGGTGCGGTGTAATGTACCAAGTCTCCGACCCATACGTTAATATTGGACGTATTAATGTTGAATATAACTTGCACTTAAGATTTCGTTGTAATGTTCTCGATTGGAATTGTTTTATTTTAGCCCGTAATAACATCTGTTTCTAGATTCGCTACCCGGCGGCGAGTTTCCTCTTCAATATCATTTTCTACATATTATCAACGATCCTAAGTGCACAAAACTATTGACTATTTCAAAATTGTGTTCTCCAATATTAAATGAGTTTCATCTTGAATTCCTGATGTGCATTCGTTACCGTCACCAAATATTTTGTTTTGTCTGCATTCACTTTGAGACCCAGACCAGTCTCTCCTCCTTTTGTAACGATTCGAAAGCATCCTTGACAATTATCATATTTCGACCCATTAGCGCATACGCTAATAATTGACTCGATTTTGTGAAAATAGTGACTTGTTTATCAATGTTTAAGCCCCTCACTGCCTTTTCCGCAGCGTAATATTAAATAGTAGTGTTGATAATGGGTCGCCTTGTCATAGTCCATCAACCGTCTCAAAGTGAGCAGATAATTAACTTCGAATTCGTACTTGTGACTTCACATTTTCCAACGTCATGGTCACCAAATCTATCAGTTTTTTTGGAATACCAAACTCTTCCATAATTTTCCATAACTTTGACGTATTGCGGATATCCAATATGCCACTTTGAAATCAACAAACAAATGGTGTGTATCAACTTAGAACTGACTACACTTTTCCAAGATCTGTAGTACAGTAAATATTTAATCAGATGTAGATCGATCTGAGCAGAAACCAAACTGGTATTCTCCGATAATTTCATTGGCGTATGGAATAAGTCTATGATATTGTGTATTAGCAAATACGTTATAGCTAAAGTTTAATAAAGTGATTCCTCTGCAGTTGTTACAATGTAATGTGTCACCGTTCTTGTAGAATGGACAGATAATACCATCCCTCCACTCATCTGACACCTGTTCATTATTCCAAATCTTTACAATTAGCTCGTGCAATTGATACCATAATGCATTTTCACTATATTTAAAGAGTTCACCTGTGGTATCAGATTCGCAGGTGATTTATTATTTTTTGAGATTCTTTACTTCATGTATTGATGCGGTTCAGCTATAAATGGCTGGGCAGTTTGAAATTGCACATCTTCCACAGTATTCACTGGTGTGTTAACATTTAATAGGTTTTTAAATGACTCGGTCCATCTTTCGAGGCACTTGTCCTCCGGCGCCCCAACCTGACCATCTCTGTTTTAGCACAAAACATTGTTGTTGATTGTATCCGTTGCGAATACGATTGACATTCCGGTAAAATCTTCTTTTATCGTTTGTTCCTGTTAAATTTTTCCATTTCGACGTAAACCCTTCGTTCCAATTTTCGTTTTTTCTTACCAATCAATTTATGTTGCTAATTTCACATATGAATTTTAAAATTTGTTGAAATTAGAATTCCATTTCAATTAACACATCGTATGTGATAGTGACTAAAAAGAGACATGACATTTATTTTCAAAGATATCCGTTTTTCTTCGTATTCCATAAACGAATAAATCAGTCAGCCAGCAGAAAAATTTTAGTATTAAAATAAATCCAGAAAAATTTCCTTCCTAAAAATAGCGTCGATTGAACCCGCTATATTTCATGATTAATAATATATATTGATTTCGACGCTATGGAACTGAGTTACTGAGTGTAAATTTGCAATCTGTTCCACATACAATATATTAATAGCATAAAAATGCACGCAACGAAACATATCACCGGGACGGACGGTGCGTCTATTACATAAATGTGTTTACAATTGGTATTATTAGTTTTAGTTGTTGTTATCATTATTATTTCTTCCGCACGGATGCACACAGTTAATTAGTGCAAAGACAAGTGACCATAAATACTGCCACAAATAGATCACAATCCTCTATAGCCACACTCTAAGTAACTTACAAAAATCACCACTATTTATTTATTTATCTAATTTTTGTAGTACCATCAACCACCAAATTATTTCACCCCTTATAAATATATTTCCGCTTTTTTAATCTTCTATTTATCTGCGGCTGTAGTATCTAGTTTTATTTTTTTTTGGTATATATATTTAATATTGTACACTGAAAATAAAATTAACTTCCCAAAAAGCAGGAAAATACTCACTCATTAACAGCAAATCTTCTGCCGGTATGCGTCCGATAAAAAATAGTCGGCTGTTAAAGTAGAAACGCATATGCGACAAATTTGTAAATAATTTTTATTCCTTTCTCGTAGCAAAGAAAAGTTTTATTAAACTACCAAATTTCTACCATTTACGCCAGAAATTTTCTGGTTATGTAGCAAAACATTTTACTCATTCATCAAAAAAAAATGTTACTTCGACTACGCCGCAGATGAACCTGTTGTTACGCAGATTTTACATTTGCGATAAGAAGATTTTTAGTTATTACGCGTTACAGGTATATTAGTGTCCTCGGATAAAATATCTGCTCCTTTTGTGACAAACTACTGTTGATTATATGCAACTTGATTTATTGCTAATGGTGTGATTTTTCTACTTTCGTTGCCAGAAAATGTTTATATAGCCAGAAAAAGTAGTTTTTTTGCTAAAATAATATTTCCAGTATCAGTAGAATATTGTTGAACTTACAGCAAACATTCTGTGTAGCGGTGCATTGATAACGCAGAACTTATATTAATACCCGGGCTGCATTATTCTAAAAAAATTTTTGAAAGAAGACAGAATCTGCGAATATATAGCAGAACCGTTTATAACTAACAGAAATTATAAATTTATGTCGTAGAATATTTGCTTATGCAGTGGAACACATTTGCGACTACATACATCGGTTTCTATGTCCGATGATAAATATTACGGATATGAAGAATATTTTACGGTTGATGCAAAATGCATTTTATAAATATTTTATATAAGCCACAAAACTTATTTGGCTGTATGAGTAAATATATTGAGCGCAGAAGCAAAATTTTGATCGGCTTTATTAACAGAAGTTCTACTAATTCGGTTAAGTTTCTGTTTAACCAACAAAATTGCTTTTTACCATAACGTCCAGCAGAACTGTGCGTTTTACTGATATCCAATAAAATATTTTTCTGTGTACAAATACACATTATCAATAAAAGACAATAAAAGGTAGATATACAGTCGACTCTTTATGTAACGATTCTTCCCGGAAATGAAAACAAAAATTCGATGTATGAAGAAGAAAATCTTAGAACAAAGGTTTTTTTTAATTAATTGGATTGATTCTAACTAATTTCTTACTCAATGTAGGAAACATTTAAAATAAGTTTGTGAGTAATGAACACATCGACATGAAGTTCCCATAAAATTTTGATATGATAACCTGAACAATTTGGTCATTTCTTATTGAATTTTTCATCAAATTTGTTATGTGGGTTGAGAATGGCATTATGTGAACAATTTTGATGAAGTTCGCATAAAAACCGGAAGAGGTTCAGGAAATATATTATTATAACCTGAACAATTTGGTCATTTCTTATTGAATTTTTCATCAAATTTGTTATATAGGTTGAGAATGAAACAATGAATTTTCAAAAAAATAAAAAAATACCACCCAAATATCTAATAAAAATTTGGACAACTTTTAGAATATTACTCCTAAACTCTAAAATTTTTATTATTTTAAATTCTTATATAATTGTAAATAAAATACTGCTATAGAAATTATTGGTCTAAGTGAGCTTCTGGAAAGCATTTTATCATACGCTGCGTCAGTAAGTTTGTGTTGATGGCACTCAATGGAACAACAATAAGATCGGGATTGCTGAACGGATGAATTGACATACTATTGATATTGTGTGTAATAAAGAGGCCGATGTGCTAGCACGGTATTGTACGCGATCCGAATTTATTGATCCTGAGCCTTGCCCAATTGTTACCGGTAGGTGGATTCGTCGGTGTATTCCAGACTGAACAGATTCGGAGACATTGTATCAACAGTGGACAGGGCAAACATGGGTTGTTGTCCCAATGGAGGAATGGCTGCTGCATTACTGGGGTTACCCAGAAACAAATTTAGATTGGTTGTTGGGTTGCTCACACTTTGTGCTAAATGTTCGTTGTCGGTAGAATCGTCATGGCATTACTTATGTGAATTTCCGGCCTATACGAAAGCTAACCATTTAGAATATTTGGAAATACGCAATGGACTCTTCCACAATGAATGAACGAATCGTATATGTAAGAAACATCTCTATTTTGATTTCTGAAACCAGACGCTTTGAGAATTAACTCACACGGCAGAGCACATTAGACCTTCCTTGCTCTAAGGGTTAGAATTATTTCGCCCTATTTTAAAATCATTATCATCATCACTCACAGCTAAAATTATTTCAATTCATTTTCTTTTCAAACAATTATTATAGTTAAAAAAGTATTAAATTAATTAAATATTGACACAAACTAAAGTGTGCAGTTAGATTTATTTTTAAAATTATAGCTTAATATTTTTTAGTATTATTCGCATATGACGTCATAGTATTCGAAGTTAATCGTTGAATAATAAGAAATAAAAACTTTAATTAATTAATTGCTCTCAAACATCGTTGAATTGAGAACTCGATATATAGAAATATCAATGTATAGAGAATATATTTTATTGGAACACAGAAGGGAGGGAAAAAATACCTCGTTGTATGCAGAAATTCGTAGAATAAAGAGTTCGTATAATAAAGAGTCTACTGTATATATTGTATATGGACATTGTCGATAATGATGGAAACTATTGTGTGTGACTGTTTTAAGTTGACATTTCCTATAATATAATTGAAAGTATTTGTACAATATGTGTGTTTAAGATACAAATTAATGTACATCATTTCACCCACAAATTTAGCCATTCAAATTTAATTTAACAATTGAAAGAGGCTCATCAAAATGGAAAACATTTTGTGTCACAAAACTATACATATCTTTATCACTGGTGCACCCAATTTTAATTTATTGTAGGCGAACTCAAATGGTTAAAGACTTTTGTTTTAATTAATTCGAAATTTAATTAAATAAACAAAAAAGCGTCACTATCAATCATTTCCTTCCAAAAGTACACAAATTTCCATTTACACTAATTTTTCAATTCAATTCACGTTCATCACACGTTTGTTTGCCGCCAGATGGATATTTTAACCATATTCAGTTATTTTAACAAACTTTATAAATTATATTGGGGAGGCACACTTTTGTGATGGAAAAACTTTAGTATTAATTGTTGGCATAGCGCAATCACCACAAAATAATGTAGAAAAAATTCAATTTGAAAACACTATTTAGTCGTCGATGTAATTAGTTAACCGTTTCTCGTGGTGTATATATTGTGACTGCTACTACCGTTGTGTAACAATTTGTCTGTACTTTGAGGAAATGAGGGAAATTCTCGTGGAAAAAATCAATATAGAAATGTGTCCAAAGAATGTTCGCCCCGATAGATTTTCCTCATAATGTAATAATATTAATTAATTTAGATCAATCGGAATCTTTGGATTGTCTGGTGGGGGGGTAATATATGTCCAAAACATGTATCCGAGCGGTATTGTTTTAGTCATAATTTATTTCACCAATAATATTATCAAAAACAGATGGGTTCAATAATTTTTTGATTTAGAATCCTTTGCTCTTTTGAATTTATTTTCATAATTTTCGAAACAACCGAAGCAACTCAAATCGATTGGATTGCCGAGGAATTTTTTGTAAACCATTTCATGGATTTTATTCGGCGCGGTTTTTTCTTCTTGTTTTCTTATAAAATGCAAAAAAATGCACATAATCGATGAATTTTTGGTCATCATTTAGCCTCTCCACTCATTCCGTGCTCATAGAACTGGTGTGGTCTATTGGTGAAAAATAAAAACTGAATCAAACCGCGACATCATTGACATCATCGTCAAAACAAAAATTTATTCTGTTAATACGAACAATTCACCGGTGTATTACTTGCCAATATACATGGAATATCCTACGATATTTTAAATGTTTGAATCCTTGAATGTGCTCACAAAAACTATGCGCTTAAATTCTGAATGGATATTCTGTGTGGAATAATAGCAACGATAAATATACTTCTAAGGAGAATCCATAGAAATTATAATCGGAAATATACTCAGATAATCCAAGGATATTTTTGTTAGAAATATCCATTGGACAGCGTTACACTCATCATATAAAATCCCAGCCCAGACATCCAGTAAGAAATTCATAAATATTTCCTCGGCATTGAAACTACGGACTACTACATTTATGATGCGGACAAATTACGAACGGGTGTTACTAGAGTTCTACGTATTTTATGGATTGTATAGTTGCATTAGATTGTAATTGGTAACGAGTATCATCTGTATTCAATCTGCAAAAAACTATGGAACTCTATTATTATTTAATTTGACAATTAACACTAAACGTACCGACACTTCGTATATACCTATTCCTACCACAGGGGGTCAAATATTTGGCAAGTTTGGTGCATGAATTGAACCTTTTTTTTTAATAACGATTACAAATTGTTAATTTATTAAATCAAAAATTTTTTATTTTGATAGCATTTTTTACAAATTATTGGGCCTTCGATGGCACACATTTCCACACACATATTTTGTACATTTCATACAAATTTTTGCTTGTTTTGTTTCCCTTGCCGAAACTTATTTGGCACTTTTTCCTCTTTTCCACACATTGTTCTTCCTGTTGCTTTTGTTGTAAATCTTCGGCAAGTTCTTCTGCTAATTTTAGTAAAAATTGTTGCCTAAAAATTTTATCGCCAGTTGTTTCTGTATATAGTGCCGATGAATTAATTCCGGGATGGTCAAGAATATTGAAAAAAATCTGTAGAAGCCATCTTCGGGATTTCGATTTCACGAAGTGCTTTCTTACCATCTGATCTGTCATGTCTACACCAAATTTAGTGCTATTATAAAATCTAATAGTTTCGGATAAAAACTTCCCCTCCATTTTAAATGCGTATAGATGAATGTCTTGAGCTAAGTCGAAGTACCTTTTTCGTCGGCTTACTTTTGTAAATTGTAAGTGTACATTGATTGGCTTTATATAGTTTCGTTTAGAAACGTGGCACATCATCTTTCGTTTGTTTGGCGGCAATTTTTTTTAATTTGCTCGAATGGTTCCCACAATAGTGGTTTTTTTCTTTAGTAACTTTGTAGCTAGAGATACACTTGTAAAGAAATTATCAGTTGTAATACTTCGTCCACAACCTGTGAACGGTTCTAATAGTTTTAGAACTACGAATTCTGATAAATCTCTGATATCATCCTTTCTTAAATATGGGAATCCATTTATAATATATTTGGGGTTGACATCAGACGCAAGCCAGAACTTAATTCCAAACTTATCAGGTTTGTTTGGCACATATTGTGTAAACCTGCACCTCACTGTGGTTGGAAAAAGTTGTTCATCGATGGTTACATGTGGCCTTGGGCTTGTAACAATTTCGATTGTAATGGATGAATTTGTACCATACTTTTGATATCAATGGAAATTTATCAGTTTGTAACCGCTGACTCCGTTTATATTTTTGTATCAAATTGGATAAAACGCATAATTTCAACAAAACGTATTCCTGCTCATGGTTTTTGAAAAAAATGCTGGACCCCATTTCTTGTTCCATAAAAATGAGATATTTAAAATCTATAGTCTAGAGTGGAAAAATACTCCATTTTCAAATTATAAGACCATTTGCGTACACAAATTGATCATTTTTGATATTTCTTCTTCTTCTTCTTCTTCTTTTCAGCCTTTTATTATCCACTGCTGGACGTAGGCCTCCCCTAGCTCCTTCCATTTCACACGGTCCATCGCCAACCGTTGCCATGATTGCCCTGCCAAACGTTTAATGCTGTTTGTCCATCGTTCCGGCGGCCTTCCCATCGGTCTTTTTGTTGGTGGTCTCCAGTGCAGAATGTTTTTCGTCCATCGACTGTCTGTGATTCTTGCTATGTGACCAGCCCAATTCCATTTAAGTGAAGCGATACGTTCCATCACATCAACGACTCTTGTTTGGCTCCGTATCCATTCATTTGTGTTTCTATCCCTGAGTCTGACGCCAATCATGATCCTTGCCATTGCCCTTTGTGCTACACGTAGCTTCGTTTCTGATGCTTTGGTTAACGTTAGCGTTTCGGCTCCGTGCGTTAGAACTGGTAGGACGCACGCATCGAATACTTTTCGTTTCAGACTATTGTTCATTTGGCTTTTGAAGATGTAACCAAGCTTTCCAAAAGCTGCCCATCCCAAACCAATTCTTCTTCTTACTTCAGCTGTCTTGGTTTTCAATTCCGAATTTTGGACTATGTCCCAGATACCAGATAGCTATCTACGAACTCGATGATGTCGTTGCCTATGCGAATTTCTTTATCCGTTTCGATGTTGGTCATAATTTTCGTCTTTGCCATGTTTATTTTCAAACCAATCTTGTCAGAAACTTCATTCAATTGTGTTAGCATTGTATCCAGTTCGTCTATGTCCAGTGATATGAGAACAATGTCATCGGCAAACCGTAGATTGTTGAGATATGCTCCGTTTATGTTCACTCCCTTCTCGCTCCAATTCAATTCTTTAAAAACGTCTTCGAGAGCCAGGGTGAATAATTTCGGCGAAATCGTATCACCCTGTCTGACACCTCTTCCCATTTTGAATTTCTGTGTGTTTTCATGGAGCCTTATACTGATTGTTACTTTTTCGTAGACATGTTTGATTAAATTTGTGTACCTTGAATCTACTCTACAACTGTTAAGCGCATCCAATACTTTCCATATCTCTACTGAGACTACGAAAAAGCTTTTGATTCAGTAGAGATATTTTTGATATTTGTCCATAGGAAATGACCTAACACGAGCAAAATTATGGTCAACATAGTTATTGGTAAACGTGTGTAAGAATGAGAAAGAATATACGGCAAAAACAAAAAGAATGTATTTATAATTATCCGACCGATATAAATCCTCATGTTTCATATTCATTCTCGTAGGGGTCAAATAACTCCTTGCGGTAGTTTAGTCATGTCTCTCAGTAAACAGTAGCCAGTAGAGAAGCGAAATTTGGAAGAAAACTTGGTTTCAATAAAAGTGGTATAAAAAGAATCTGATTTTAATGTTAATTTCAAAGAAATTTTTGAGCAAATGTTTAAAAAGGGTCAGTTGACCCCCGCTGGTAGTTTTAGTGTTAATTGACAGTAAATTTTCATATTTTAACTATTAATTAGTTTACCTCGTATTTATTGTATTCAAATTAGATTTTCTGTTTGAGTGTGTGTGTGTGCGTGTCTGTGTGTTTTATGGTTTTTATTATACAATTCAGTCATTGCATTGCCATTATTTATTTATTGTAGTTTTTTCTTGTTATATAAGAATTATAATAATAGAAATACTATTAACATTTTAATAATAATAATAATAATAATAATAATAATACGAATGTCTCAGATGAAATTAACGTATGCATTCGTAATAATAACAATAATAATAATAATAATAATAATTTATGAAATTAAAAATAAATTATTATAACAATGATTATTACTATTATTATTTCAATTATATTCATAATTCATAATATAATGCAAAGATAAATGGATGACTAACAATTTGAAAATTATGTGAATTATACGCAACGCTTAAGCAATTAGTTTAACTACATCATTTATAATCTATACATCAAGTACAGGGTTTGCCAAAAAAAAAAAAAAACACACAACACAAGCGGCTACCCATTTCTCTGAAAATTTATACAAATACTTATCGTTAACCATATCCGGACCATATCACAAGATCAAAGTGTCGGTTCAATTTTCAATTCATTGACAAAAGAGCATGAATATAAAAAAAATAAAAAAATACACCGCCATGTGGGTTAAAATATGCCACATCCTATTTACTTCAGAATGGGTACTGGTTTTCCTTTGAACTTACTTACTACTTACTTGACGGCGTTATAACCCAGGTGCGGTTTTAGCTTTCTCCAACACGCTTTTTTAAACTGACCTATCCACAGTCGAAATGTCTACCAATCCCGAATTTTAAGGATCTTTATATCACAGTTTACTGCATCTAACCATCTTGCCTTAGCTTTGCCGGCAGTCCTTCTACCTTCTGGATTACCATTCTACCGGTTTTTTTGCGGCACACGCTTCTCCTGCATGCGTACGACGTCATCTCAATCTATTGATTTTGATTGTTTTGACAATATTTGGTTGACCGTACAATTTGTCAAAATTCAAAATTGTACCTTTGCCTCCAATCATTCTGTTTTGTTGAGGGGAGTACATTTCTTTCGAAAATCTGAAGTAATTGTTCCTGGTTCTGTGTAATATACCAATCCTCCGGCCCATACGTTAATATCGGACGTATTAATGTTGTATATTCCTTGCACTTAAGATCTCGTTGTAATGTTTTCGATTGGAATTGTTTTCTTTTAGCCCGTAATAACATCTGTTTCCAGTTGCTACCCTGCACGGCGAATTTCCTCTTCAATATCATTTTATAAATTTTTCAACGATCCTAAGTATACGCAAAACTATTGACTATTTCAAAATTGTGTTCTCCAATATTAAATGAGTTTGATCTCTCTCGAATTCCTTCGATGCCTCCGTTTTATAACGATTCGAAAGCATAATTGACACGATTTTGTGAAAATCGTGCCTTGTTTAGCAATATTTATGCCTCTCACTGCCTTCTCTGAAGCATAATATTAAATAGTAGTGTTGATAATGGATCGCTTTGTCGTAGTCCATCAACTGTCTCAAAGTGATCAGATAATTAACTTCGTATTCGTAATTGTGACTTCACATTTTCCAATGTTATGGCCACCAAATCTATCAGTCACACTGGTATTCTCCGACAATTTCATTGGCGTATGGAATAAGTCTATGATATTGTGTATTAGCAAATACGTTATAGCTAAAGTTTAATAAAGTGATTCCTCTGCAGTTGTTACAAACTAATGTGTCACCGTTCTTGTACAATGCACATATAATACCGTCCTTCCACTCATCTGCCACCTGTTCATTATTCCAAATCTTTACAATTAGCTCGTGCAATTGATACCATAATGCATTTCCACTATATTTAAAGAGTTCACCTGGGGTAAGCTATCAAATCCACAGGTGATTTATTATTCTTGAGCTTCTGAAAAACATTCTTGATGCGGTTCAGCTATAAATGGCTGGGCAGTTTGAAATTGCACATCTTCCACAGTATTCACTGGTGTGTTCACCATAACCTGACCATTTCTGTTTTTGCACAAAAAAGGTTGTTGATTGTATCCGTTGCGAAAACGATTGACATTCCGGTACAATCTTCTAATATCGTTGTTCCTGTTAAATTTTTCCATTTCGACGTAAACACTTCGTTCCAATTCCCCTTTTTTTCTTACGAATCAATTTACGCTCGAAATGCCTCGTCTCGCGATATTCTTCCACAATGGTTCGGATAGCCCGCGTTAGCATTTTCAGCGTGTCGCACCCTGGCATTAAAATATCGTCTAGGACAATCTTAACACGTTAATCGCCATGTCAGTCATATGTGTCTGACGCTAAGAAGTTCTACATGAGCCATGTCAGACATATATGTCTGACGTACGCTATCTAATAAAGTTACCATGGCCCATGTGAAAATTTTTCTGATATTATCGGGGCGATTAACGTGTTAATGTCGTGACCACGGGCAGCTCTATATGTTGCCATCACTTTTTCATAAAATTCATCCTTAACCTTATCAGTTTTCTCTTCGGTGGGCGCATATTGTACATTGATGAGAATCAAATTGAAAAATTTCGTTCTTATACGTAGTGTACAAATGCCTTGATCAATCGGATTAAAAGCATTTATTGAATTTCTTGCTTTACCAAAAACTACGAAATCGGTTCCCATCTCTCTTCTTTTACTACAATTTTTTATCCTTTTCCTTTTAAATTTAAATTTTTTTGCAGGCCACCTAATTTTCTTGGATTAATGTTATATCCGAATTTGACTTTTCTTAGTGTATCAGAGTACGTGCTGTCAACGCTCCTTGTCGTAACAAAGTCCTAACATTCCAAGATGCAAGTTTTAAATCATTGTCCGTAAATTTTCGCAGCTAAGTCTTTGCCTCGTTTGTCCTGTCCGATCCGAGGCCGTGTTGTAGAGTTCATAACAGTAAATACAAATATTTAAATAATGATTACAGTACAATTGGTAAATTGTTATATACTTCGATGCGGAGTAGTATGTTGTCTGTTGTTAGATACCATATATATGCTCCAGTAGCAAAACCCAAAAGCATCATAGGCGCCGTTCCACTATCCGCAACCTGTGGACGCGTTCGGTCGCAACTGGCATTGCAACTATGCTATACCCAACATACCCGTTCCGAATTTCCTTTGAACTATGCCATTATTATTTGTGGGTAAAAAAAAAATGCCATTATCATCATCAAGGAAGGAAAATAAATCCAATGTAACTGCAGATGACGACGTTGCAAGTTGCAATGTGTATCTATTTTAAATAAAATAAAACATGTTTTTCTAATTGCAGAAAATATACCAACACACACACACAATTATTAAAACTAATCTTTATAATTTAATATGCATTTAGTTGTACCTGTACGCACCGACATTCACCGTACAATTCAAATCTATCCTTTCAAAATGATGATAATGCCAGAAATTCTGTATCATTTTTTTCAGTTGAGTAGAAATTAAATTTTTACGTTCGTACGTTAAAAAGATATGAAATAATCAATTTGTGTACAATTACGAAGATGAAATAATTGAATATAAATATATTCCAAAATTGATTAATTTAATCCCAAATTATTTTATTTTTTTATTTTACTCCACCAAAGAATTATCAGAGTTTTTGTGTACGATGTGATATTATTGTTTTAATGCGTCTTGGTTTTGTATTGTTGTGCCGGATGTTTTTTAAGGTGTGATTAAACTTTAAAAATTTTTTTAAATAAAATACAAATAGTTACAATTATTTTGTAATTGGCTATGGCTAACTGTTTGTTTATGGGCCATCCAATTGATTTAGTTTTACATCAATTTTTGTTTGTTAGTTCATTAATGGCATGGCGGGCTCAAAATGTCCAAAAGAGCTCATTGCATCCAATTGGGAAGTAACTCATTGTGGCAGTACACAAAAAAGAATTTAACAAAAACATAGATTTTTCCTTATAAAGCGTGATTTTTTTTGAGCAATCGTTTTTCCAATAGGGTTTTGACAGGGATGGAAATGTCAAATCTCCGCCATCTTTTTTTTTTTTACTCACTAAGGTTCAACATTTACAAAATGCAACATCTTTCGCTCTCATCCAAAACGTCGCACGTTTGCTGATTGGGCTCTAAACCAGCTGCAAAATGACCCGCTTTTTTATCGCAAAATCATCTTCAGCGATGAGGCACATTTCTGGTTGAATGGCTACGTCAACAAACAAAATATGCATTATTGGAGCAAGGAACAACCAGAGGAAGTGCTTGAGACGCCGTTGCACCCGGAAAAAGTCACAGTTTGGTGCGGTTTACACGCCGAAGGCATCATCGGTCCGTACTTTTTTAAAAATGAGGCCGGCGCAAATGTTACGGTCAACGCTGAGCGCTATAGAGAAATGTTGGATGGTTGGTTTTTCCCAAATGTTGCTACGCATGATGTGGGCCACTTGTGGTGGTTTCAACAGGACGGCGCTACATGCCATACAGCCAATGCCACAATCGATTGGGCTGAAAGAAACGTTTGGTGAACGAGTTATATCGCGAAATGGCCCAGTCGATTGGCCGCCTATTAAGCCAATTGATGATTGTTTATAGAAATGAGGAAGCGGTTCTCCATCAACCATATTTCAGTATTGACATGATAACAAAAAAAATTGACAAAAATTGTGCTGTTTACTTAACAATCGATAACCCTAAACGGTTGTCCACTGCGCTGAACTCTGAACACTGTGCATTGTATTGCAAACGTTTCATGATGAGTTGTAGAAGTATCTCAAATTATTGAAATTCTATGACACTTAAACAAACACCCTGTATCGGCTGTATCTTCAATACCCTATGTGTTTATTTGTAGTGTGTATTGTACAATGTGTGTGTGTTCGAGTATAAAAACTTTGGTATATCGTCGGGCATATGTAGATTTATATTCATTTCAATTTAAAATTTTCAATTTAAAATTTGTGTACGTGTTTCAAACATTATCTAAGTAATTATATCGTGTTTTTTTTTACTACTCCTTTAGTTTAAGATTGTGTTTTTACTATTGGTGAACACAACAAAAAAAACGGATCGAATGCAAATGTGTATTATAAAATATATTCGATGCAATTAAGGTCCCCTTTTATGATGTTGCAAGTTATTTAATATTTAAATATAACCAAGCAAATAACGTACAGCACCAGTAAATTAATGTTATATTGTAATATATGCCATAGACCATAGACATTAGATTTTGCAAGTGAGAAATGGAAACTTTAATCAGAAATACAATATCCTATTATGGTAATTTTTGCACGCCTAAAACTCTTCATAAAATCAGCTATTTATAAATTTAAATATGTGCACGGTACATTACCACCGAAACACATTCAACCCCAAACATAAATATAGATATATATATGTATTGGGTCTATAACTAAGTCCTGGGGATAATGTGAAAAGGTGTCGTACGTAATATTGCTTGTACGCAATGTGAGGTGACAGTACTTGAATCCACCTTTCATATTCAGTCTTTTGTACCAACAACAGAGCATTTGGGCGGGAAGTTTTGTTAAGTAATTTTATTCGTGAAGAAAACAGCAGCAGCAGAAACTTATCGCTTTTTGTTACAAATTTATGGTGAACATTTCCCCCCCCCATCACAAAACAATTGTGAGAGTATTGGTTTAGATGGCGATTTAAAAATAATGATTTTGATGTTTTGTGATTAGGAACGCGTTGGAGCACCAAAAAAAAATTTGAAGACGAAAATTTGGAAACTTTATTTTCAGTGAAGATCCATGTTCACACGGAAGAAGAATTAGCATTGGCAATAGATGTCACCCAAGCACAAGTGTTTCCAAACTTTCCAAAGAAGATGGGAATGGTCCAAAAGTTATCGTATTGGGTACCACATGAGAATTAACGGAAAGACAACAAGAAAATCGATAAAAACAATGTGTGTGAAATTTTGCTTTAAAGACATTCAAATTTGCATCGAATTTTGTGACTGGTAATGAAAAGTGGATCCATTACGATAATCTAAAACGTCTGAAAGCATATGTGAAGACAGGTGAACCAGATCCATCGACACCAAAACGAAATATTCATAGTTCTAAGGTTATGCTGTGTATCTGGTTAGACCAATGTTTGGTATAGTGTACTATGAGCTGCTTAAACCGGGACAAAAAATCACTGCTGAACGTTACCGAGAGCAATTAATCCAATTGAGCCGAGCATTGCATAAAAAACGATCAGAATATATCAACAGATATGACCGTGTGATTCTGCGCAGCATGATAATACTAGACCACACGTTGCAATACCGGTCAAAGAAGCACATTAGAAGCACTTGGCTGGGAAGCACTACCCCACCCGCCATATTCACCAGACATTGCTCCATCGGACTACCATTTGTTCGGGTCGATGCAGTCAGCCCGTTCTGCACACCGGTTCAATTCATACGAAGATATGAAAAAGTGACTAGATTCATGGATTGCTTCAAGAAGTTCTTCTGTGAGGGAATCGATAATTTGCTATTTAAATATAAAAATTAAAATGATAGAAATAAAACTAATCAAATTACAAATCTTATTAACCGTATAAGCATCTCGAACGAAACCCTCTCGCCGCATCAAATGTGTTCCGATTTGCGCTCGCCCGACTACCTCTCGCCACTTATAAATATTATGTTTATATTTTTTAGCTGGAGCGATTACTTTGCGCCCAGTTTGTATTTCATAGAACGTAGAGCGTATATTTATTGTATGCTCGTTCGAATTTAGTGGAAATTTCATTGTTTTCAAAACCGAGTCAATTGTTCAACTACTTTTTCGATGACGAATTAGTACAAAATATTGTAGACCAAACAAATTTGTACTATGTACAAAGTATAAGAGAAAGACCATCAACTTCTTCCGCCAATGTTGAAAATACATGGTCTACCAACATTTCAGAAATGAGGATTTTTTTTTCCATTACCATGGCTATGAGTATTGTCCAAAAACCAGAAGAAAAATTGTACTGGACTAGAAGACCGTCAATTTTCACACCGTTTTATGCTACGTTGATGTCACATCGAAAATTTATTTTCATAAAAAAATACCTACATTTTGCAAATAACGTAACATATGCCCCCCCCCCCCCACTATACACTATCCACAGCCAAAACTCAACAAAATTTGGCCAGTATATTTTCACCTAAATAGGAAATTCCAAGAGGCATATACACCGCAACGGCACATCACATAGATTAGGTGGGGTACAATACATACCAATGAAAAGAGTCCAAATCGGGATATATATGGTTCTTCTAGTCCAGTACATATCACCGATACCTTACTTACTTACTCCATGGCGTTACAACCCGGGTGCGGTTTTGGCCTTCTCCAACACGCTTCGCCAACCTGACCTATCCCCAGTTAATGTCTTCCAATCCCGAATTTTAAGGATTTTTATATCACAGTTTACTGCATCTAACCATCTCGTCTTAGGTTTTCCGGCTCTCCTTCTACCTTCTGGTTTACTATTTAACAGTTTTTTCGGCACACGCTCCTCCTCCATGCGTACTATGTGTCCAACAGCCATCTCAATCTATTGATTTTGATTGTTTTGACAATTGATTGGTTGACCGTACCATTTGTCTAATTCAAAATTGTATCTTCGCCTCCAACCATTCGGTTCTTTGACGGTACCAAATATACCATCGATACTTATGGAACCATAAAATCTAATGGAAAAAGGAAATCCTAAAAATTTAACGGTTCCAACAAAAAAAGTAAGGCCGAGATTTTTATCAGCATATCGAAGAAGAACAAATAATGATGATGAGATGGAAGGATAAGAGGGATGTGTTTTTTCCCTCTCCCAATACATGGCAGCAACTCCATAAAATATTTAAAGAAAAATATTTGGCAAGAGCAAACCACAAGTAGTTATGGACTATAATTTCACCATGGGAGGTGTTGTTAGAGTAGATCAACACCGCCCAAATTATCCTTTTGCGCGCAAACGGGGGAAGAAGTATTATAAAAAAATGTTTTTCCATTTATTGGAGCAAACATTGTGGATGGCTTTTGTTTTGTACACAATGTTTTGTAGTGGGCTCTACGAGTAACTTAGATTTTCGCTTACTACTAATCGATGAATATGTAGAAATCTACCATGAATTACAATATCCATCAAAAGGTGATCGTCCATGCAAGAGCAATCCATTAAGATTGACAGAACATCACTTCTTGGAATCAAATCCAAGTACTGAAAAAAAATCGGCTCCAACAAACAACTGCCGTCTGTTGCGGTAAACAAAATGAGAAAGGGAAGAAAATTAGGCGTGAAAGTCCATATTATTACCCTGACTGGGCAACGTGGGTTCTTGTTTGACACCAAGTTTTAAGATTTATCACACAAAGATAAATTTTTAATTTTTTTATAAAATTAACGTTTTTCAATTTTTTAATGGTTTTTTCAGTTTATATTATGATTGACCTTATTTCAAAGAATAACCCACGCATTAAGTGGTTAAATATAGTATAATTTTAAGTTATTATTAATTATTAATTGCTTATAAATTTCCCCTGTTAATCCACCACAATTACAAAATAAAAATACAAATTCTAAAGATCAAAGAAGTGCAGCAGAAATAAATTCCTTGGAATGTTGCTAGCCATCTAAATGGCATTTTAATTCCGATTGGAACTGCAATTGTTATTGTGGCTCGAAGTAAAACAGGGGTAACGCGGGTATCGACTGCTATCCCTACTGTAAATATATGGTGAGCCCATACAATAAATCCTAATAACACAATTCCTAATATTGCTTAAATTATTAATTAATAATTAATTTAATTAAATTAATTTATCAATAAACCTTTACATAAAAATCAACCCTTATTAAAAAATATTAAATAATACTCTTGTTGATTTTCCAATTCCTGTCAAATATCTCAATATTATGAAATTTTGGTTCACTATTAGGGCAATGTCTAATAATCCAAATTATTACTGCTGGACCAGTTCTAACAATACATTACATTGTAGACGTAACATTAATAGAG
Organism: Bibio marci; assembly: GCA_910594885.2. Taxonomy (NCBI): domain Eukaryota; kingdom Metazoa; phylum Arthropoda; class Insecta; order Diptera; family Bibionidae; genus Bibio; species Bibio marci. The sequence goes on along the minus strand of OU343119.1, from coordinate 3,188,767 downwards.
AGTCAATCATATCTGCCGGAATATCAATTATGGTGGATTAATTCTATCGCTTTTACCAAAATATCCCCAGGACTTGGTTATAGACCCAATATTGTATATGTGAATAAAAAAAACTTTTCAGCGTACAGCATTACTCTCCATGAAATTATATAAAATTTCTATGTTAACAAATCGTTATCCCTCACCCATCCCCCGCCCACCCCATATTCATATTTATAATCCACTCTTATTATACTACAAATCTATGAAAATTCATTAACATAATCATTATTTATAGAGTGTAAGTGTGTCAAATGAATATTAATAAACTTGTGGACACATCCCAAGTAGAAATGAAAGTTGAATTATTAAAATGTAACAACGCTGCCGCCACCGCCAATATGTTTAGCTAAAAACTAAACTAAAATAGTTTCGACAGCTACTCATATCCAAACCCTCACACAAAATGTTTGTAACAAAAAGCTGTTGCCGTCAAATAGGCGCCTGTTTTGTTTCTGCGAGAAAGGTTATAAAATTAACTTAGCTGAGGTTGCGGTTGCTCATAAATCAATCTCTTTTCAGCAATTTAAGGCCAAAACATACTGTCGTGAGTGACGGGCCGTTTTGAATAGAAACAAAGCATTTTGTATATCGGAAACATACTGGTGGACGGCTCGGCCGGTTATTGTCTATTTTCTTTTGTTGACTTGCGGTAAAACGAAGAGCAATAAAAAAAAATTTTATTTTCAAAAAGTATTTTGACAATTTTGTAAGAATTAAATGTCAAAAAACGTCCCATTACTCACGCCAGTATGTTTTGGCCTTTAGTCATCGCTGCCGTTTCAGCTGCATATTGTTCTAAGCCAGTCATTTAGTTGTTGTTTATTTCCAAAATTTGTTCTGAAAATTATTTATTTACTAATTTTTTTATAGTTTCAAAACTTATAATTTTTCATTAAATGTTTTTGTCGGTGATTGGTTCTCAGGTCCTCAGATTTGAAAATCCAATACGCTAACCACTACTCTACAGGTCTTCTTGTCGAAATTATTTATGTTAAGCATTTGTATTGCATTGATACTACTGCACTCAATGACCACTAAATTATTTACAAAAACTCAAAAATTCAATCATATTTAGTTACAACAGACCAAACAACCAAAATGCGCTACCGGCAGCAAAGATAACTACTATGGACTGTAATTCAGTCAATTGGCTGACAAAGCAAAATAGTTGAATATTGTATTATTTAGTTTAGGTTGTCCACAACAAAATATCAGCAACATTGCTGTGTAATCGAAATATCTGAAATTCTAGGTGTTAAAACTTCCCTGCAGACAAAATAAATTTCCAACCATTCAGATTAAAAATAGATTCTAAAATTCAGCTTAAAGTCAGGTGGCCACAACGCAGTGTGTCAGTCATTTTATATCTGCAAAAACTAAATGGTTTATAGAATTCTACTTGGGATTGATATTAGTACATTAATGTACTGAACATATTTTATGTGTCACAGGTGAAAACAAAAGGATATTATATAGGAAATTAAGTGTTACAAAATCTGTAAATGGTAATCAGTTGTGTTTCAGTGAGAGAGAGAGAGAGAGAGAACCATTAAAACAACCCTTTTGATTCTATAATATTTTGTATAATTCTGATGGGTATCTTGTTTTTCTGCTGCTACACATACCAATTTGCCTAGTGTTTATACAATTTGCCTAGTGTTTATAGTTTCGAAATATTATAATAATAATAATAACATTCATTTCAACAATATATGGATATTGTGTGTGTGTGTGTGTGTGTGTGTGTGTGTGTGTGTGTAGGTTTGTTTCTGTATAAAATGGGTGCAAATCAATTATAAAATTTATAGAATAATTTTCAAATTATATGAATTGATGGAAAAAAATTTAATTAATAAATGAATGGCTTTGTTGTAGGTGAAGGGGTTTAGGATTTTCATTGTTTTGTAATATCGTTGATTCTTAACGAAATGATATTTTAATTTGATGCAGCAATAAGATTTTAAGAGGCCACTATAAATTCGTAAAATTTGTATCATATGCGTGCGGGTGCCTTTTTAACACAAATCATATTTTTCTGCTACAAAATAACACATGGACTGAAAAGTTTCTGAAAATTTTAAGAAAAAAATATTTTTTTTTGCAAAATTAAACTTTATTCATCAACATACAATCCATCCTTTCGCGGGCGACTCAGTGATTCCAACGATCTTCCGAACTTTTCGATACCATTTTTATAGTACGATTACGCTATTCCTCAAAATAGACTTCTGTTTCGGCGATCACCTATTCATTGCTCTTAAATTTCTTCCAGTGAGCATTCTCTTGAGGTCTGCAAACAGGAAAAAGTCGCTGGTGGCCAGATCTGGAACAAACGGTGGATGTGGAAGCAATATTCGAAGACCAATTCATTCAATTTTGCCATCGTTTTCATTGATTTATGACACGGTGCGTTGTCTTGATGAAACAGCACTTTTTTCTTATTCAAATGCTGTCGTTTCTTAGCGATTTCATGCTTCAAACGCTCCAACAAGGCTATTGAATAGTCACTTTTGATGGTTTTTCCATTTTCGAGATAGTCGATGAAAATTATTCCATGTGCATCCCAAAATACAGATGCCATAACGTTGCCGACTGTTGCGTTTTTGGTCGTTGTGGACGAGGTTCGTTGCTTGCCGGCCATGATGCTGACTACCGATTTGACTCCGGATTGTAATGATGGATCCATGTTTCATCCATGCGTCACATATCGACGCAAAAATTCTGTTTTATTGCGGTTGAACAAGGCCAAACACTGCTCTGAATCTTCGACGCGTTGTTGTTTTTGATCGATTGTGAGTTCGCGAGGCACCCACTTTGCACACTGCTTTTGCATGCCCAAATATTAATGCACGATATGTCCAACACACTCCTTTGATATCTTCAGAGCCTCAGCTATCTCGATCAACATCACTTTACGGTCATCGGAAAATTATTTTGTGGACTTTTTTGATATTTTCTGGAGTAACAGCCTCCTTTGGACGTCCACTGCGTTCATCGTCCTTGCGGCTCATAGGGCCGGTTTTAAATTTTGCAAACCACAAATGTACTGTTGAAATTAGCTGGAGCAGTGTCGGGATAATGCTCGTCAAGCAGTTTTTTGGCTTCAGAAATATTTTTTCCAATCAAAAAATAATGTTCAATCAACGCACGAAATTCGTGTTTTTCCATTTTTTTTCAAATAACAAAAGTAGCTACACTCACAACGCAATAGCTCACAAACTAATGGTCGGACTGCTGTCAAATTTTAACACGTATCGTTTGAAGGTTGGTACTAACTAAAAATCATATGAAAAAAATTCTAGTTGTGCCACTTTTTAGAATTTCGGAAACTTTTCAGCCCATTTGTTATATCCTTTTGTACCCATCTGATGCTCATCACATACGAAAAACTGTCGCTGTTGTTACAATTTCTATACTATAATTTTTTGCTCTAGTTTTATATTTTATTGTATAATATTTATTTGTTGTTGTTTAAATGGGACAATGGAAAAAAATTCATTTACAAATAATTTCTCTCTCATTATATCCACAAAGAAAAAAATCATTTTAATTACATTGTGTTATTTTTATACGGGTCTTCTGTACTTAAATTTTCCTTATTGATTGACAAAAAAAAAAACACACACACACACACACACACACACACACACACACACACTGCAAACAGATTTATAAAGTTAAAAATGAAACAAATTAACTTGATGATGTGTCCCGCACGTACTTTAGATAATTAACCGGCCGGAAATCTTAAATCAGTATCACCCCCTTTTTTTATTTTAATTTTCATTTTACTCGTATTTTTATAATTCATTTGCAAAAATATTTTATTATTTTATTATCGTATTACACTTAAAAATACAGGAAAGTCTTTTGTAGATGTGAGTGGTGTCGGAAAGATTGGTATATACAGTGTGGGTCCCAAAAATTCGACGGAAATACGAAAACACACTGGTCGATTCGACTAATCGGTACAAAATGGTGTTTTCCATCTTTGATCGAGTGTTGATGTGGTTTCAACATGATGGTGGGCCCAGCGCAGTAATGGAGGGAATGTTAGATCCTGACTGGACGCAAAATTTTGTCAAAGATGAATTGGCAGAGATGGGTCCATAAGATAGTAGCCACGTTCTGCCAGACTTAAATCCGGTGGATTTCTATGTATCAGTTGAACCGTTGTATCAAATGAGCGTTTTTTTTTTGAGAAAATGAAACATTAATTTTAAATGGGAAAGTAAAAAAAAACATTTTATTCAAAATATTGGTCACATTGCTTTTGCTACCACATTTTGATGACCACCTTTCTGGCAATGTGTTGCGCATACAAAGCGGCCAATAGAATTGTTTCGTCTCTTCGAAGCAAACCAATCAGACACTCAATTTCTTTGTATCGGAATTGAAGTGTTGCTCAGTGCTCAGTCCCATCGATGAAAAGAAATGGTAGTCGGAAGGAGTCAAGTCTGGTGAATACGGTTGCGTAGCAGCTCCCTGCCAAGTGCTTTTTATTGTATCCTGAATCGGTTTAGCTTTGTGTGCGCAGGTGCATTGTCATAGAGCAAAATTATCTTGTCGTGTCTTTTGACCCTTTCTGATCGTTTTTCGATCAATGTATGGTTCAAATTGTTCATTTGTTTTCGGTAGTGATCAGCATTAACAGTTTCACTGTTTCACCAGGTTTTTGGGAGCTCGTGGTACACCACACTAATCCGATCCCACCGCAGACACACAGCATCTTCGTCGTCTGGCCGAAACGATTTTGTTTTGCAGTCAATGTTAATGGTTAACCTGGAATAACCCATTATTTTTTCCGTTTAGAATTCTTAAAATATATCCATTGCATTCAGTGCCAGTAACAATTTGATGCAAAACTGATTTTTTTTCGTGTCTGGCAAGCAAAATTTCACCTGTATTTTTTCGGTTTTCCATCTCAACTCAATTTATGTGGCACCCATTTTCCACCGTTTTGCATCTTACCCGCATAGCTTTTAAAGGGTCAGAAATTGTTTGTTTTTTGGTGCAACATTTAACATTTCTGCCATTTGCTTCTGATTCTAGGTGTCATTTTCATCCAATATTTCTTGAAATACAGCGTCTTCAAACTTTTTTGGTGGTCCTCCTCCACGTACATTATTTCTCACATCAAAATGATTATCTCTGAACCGTTGAAATCATATTTTGTATGGTGCTTCTGATAGAGCATGATCACCATATGCCTCGCGTCAAGCATTCGATGCGACTCTGGAGCACTTTTCTTTCTTTTTTCTTTTAACACTATGACTAAATTATGATGTTGTTTGTAACGCAATGACTTGATTGACATACGTAAATATGTTCGACCAGATGTCATAGCAATCAAATAAAAAAATTAAGGCACGTTCACAACAAATGTTCCCTATCGAGACATTTGTATCTTGACGTTCACTTGATACCGATACACCTGGTAAATGTTGTTTTGCTACATTGTATTATTTTAATTTACATAAACCAAGCGAAAAGTTATTACAATTGAAAAACATGATTAAAAATCCGTCAATTTGACAGGTGCCGTAAAACTGGGTATATATTTAACATCGGTAGTTCTAGTGTTAAATCTACACACACACACACACACACACACACACACAAAACCAACACTTGATAATACGACGTACAAACAACAAATAAAAGCCAACAACAATAACATAAACAAAAAGAATAACCATAAAACAACAACTTTTACAGTAGCAGCACTCGCCCATATAGAGATATTTGACTATAGATAAATTCACGATAAAATAATGTATATTTTAAAATAAAAAATGTATTAAACGGAAATTACACGCCCTTTGAATGTTATGTTTTTTTCCTTTTTTATTTACAGTGAATCGGTTTTTTATTTATTTATTTTAATTATATTTTTACCTTGCCCCGCGTATATGAATTGTTTTTTATTCTGTTTTGTTGTTGTTGTTTTTTTTTGTGTTTTATATCTTTAGAGGTGGTGGTGGTGGTGGTGGTGGTGGTGGTGGTGAAGTATTATTCATTTTCACAGAGAAAAAAATTAAAAAAAAAACAGAATTATTTTCTGATTTGTGTTTGATGAATGTTGTTTCAAAATACTGTGTGATGCTGTGTGATGCTGCATCTCATATCAGTAGGTGTATATGAATCCATTGTTGAGCTATTGAATTATGAAAAATAACATTTTTAGATGCGAAATGAATCAACCAACACCCACCCACCCACACCACCTAACCTAACCACCTATCGAACGACAAGAAAATTACAATAATAATAAATGCCAAATTAAGTATTGATTTGATTTGTCCTTTTCATATAATTTTTTTTGTCCATCTAACTTTTACGCTAACTTTTACTCATACAAAATTAAATTCCAAAATTTGGTGTTTTTGGTGTCTATTGAAATTTTAACAATTTTAAACTCTACTGCATTGAATGCATGAAAAATGACCGGAATAGAAGCACTAAATTTGAGAGATATCTTATTGGATTTTTTTACCAGAAAATGCGATTTGAGGAAATTGCATAAAATTTTTGTGTTCATTTGAAGAAAAGTATGTCGCATCGATAGGCATATGGTGAACATGATGCTCTATCAGCAAAAACAACATGAAAACGGATGGATTCAACGGTTCAGAGATAATGATTTTGATGTGAAAAATAATGAACGTGGAAGAAGATCACCAAAAAAAAGTTTGAAGGTGCCAAATTGCAAGCAATATTTGTTGAAGACGACACATTGAATCAAAAGGAAATGGCAGAAATGTTAATTGTTGCACCACAACAAACAATTTCTGATCGTTTAAAAGCTATGTGGGAAAGATCCAAAACGGTGGAAAATGGCTGCCGCATGAATTGAGTTGAAAGACAGATGGACCTAAGAAAAAACACTTGTAAAATATTGTTTGCCAGACACGAAAAAAAATCAGTTTTGTATCGAATTGTCAATGGCGCCGAATGGAATGGATTTATTTTAAGCATCCTAAACGAAAAAAAAAAAAATGGGTTTAAGCCAGGACACACACAAAAACACTCAGCAGTGCAGTTGCATAGCGCCGAAATATATATATTATTAATCATTTATTAATCAGCCATAAACCAACGCACGAAGACAAAAAGTCATTTAAATGTAATATTTGTTCAAAGCTATTTTTGCGGAATGGTCACTTAAAAAGACATAAACTGAAGCACGAAGATGAAAAATCCTTTAAATGTGATATTTGTTCGAAGCTATTTACGTGGAATTGTGGCTTAGTCAGACATAAATTATTACATAATAAAGACCAAGAAAGTGAATGTGATATTTGTTTAAGTAAATTTATCACTTTACACTAACTAACAATTCATATGTTCAAACATAATGGAAAAACTCCACTCAAATGTAGCGTGTGCTCAAAGGAATTCCTCACAAATTTATATTTAATCCAACACTTGAAAATACATAATAAAAAATTTAAATGTCCCGTCTGCTCAAGTATATTTGCACATTCTTTACCATCTTTGTAAAACTGGATTAATTAGACTCATCGATGGATCGATAACAAAGAAAATTTAGAGACCCATCTGCAGAGTTATTTGTCATCAAATGTGGAATACAACATTAAATGACTCGAGAATAAGATTTGATAAGAGAAGGACAACGGCATGAACTTACAGTTGCTAAAACGACTACATTCCGATAATCGGAAGATATAAATCCACTGACCAAGTTAAGTCATTCGGATAAGTCTTTTATTCTTCAGACTTTGGGTGATGAAACATCTGTTGGAACAACATATCATCCAGAAGATTTTAATTACACTAGCTCTGGGCAATTTACTCAGAAAAATTGAAGATCTACTGTTCAAGTACTAGTACTGAAAAACCTTTCTCGTGCATTTGTTTTTTTGTTATCTATGGAACAAAGTGCCTATTTCTGATGGGTTTCGTGTTGTGATAATTTTCCAATAGCAATGGAATTGGAACTGAGTAACCGAATCAAACAAAAGCGGAAAACAAGCGAAAGTCGTTTTTTAAATGGATTGTCAGTGGCGTGCCATGAAATATCGATTTATTTGAACATGAGCTGCCTGAGCATTGCTTCCATAAATATGTTAAAAATTTTCAACCAGAATCCGGTGGTTAAATCTATCAATAAAATAGGTAACAAAATCAGATAACGCAACACATTTGATGCGTTGTTCACTTCCGCATACGTGTAATCGTGTAATACTTTTTATTTTTCATTCAGTTTCAAGTCACATTCGTGAAGAAAATTCAAGAAGTTTCTAAACAATAATTTCTTACTATTTCAATATGGCAATACTTTTTTAATAATTTCGTTTAATCGCCAATTTTTATAATATTTTCGAATGGTTAAATTAGTTCTATTGCGATTTTCAAAGTGAGTGGACGTGCTGTTCAATTTCTTCTCTTACAAGTAAAAAGCGGTTAAAGGATAATAAATTTCAACATTGTTACACAAAAACTTATTCAAAAATTTGGAAAATAATCGAAGTGTTAGAATTATTTTGAACTACCGTATTCTTAACAAAGACAATGGATTCAAAACAAAGTGGAAGTGACGAGAAGCGGAATTTTTCAAAGGATAAAAATTTATTCAAATGTATAATTTGTAGCAAAATTTTTCCAATTGAAACTGATTTAAAATCTCATTTAAACGAGCATAAAATTCAATGCGATTTATGTTCCAAAACTTTTGCAAGTAAATCAAGCTTTAGAAATCACATTAAAATACATACCGATGAAAAGATATTTAAATGTGATATTTGTTCGAAGCTATTTTTGCGGAATGGTGAATTAAACAGCCATAAACTAATGCACGAAGGTACAAAGTCATTTAAATGTGATATTTGTTCGAAACTATTTTTGCGGAATGGCGACTTAAACATCCATAAACTAATGCACGAAGGTAAAAAATCATTTAAATGTGATATTTGTTCGAAGCTATTTTTGCGGAATGGTGAATTAAACAAACATAAACTGAAGCACGAAGGTAAAAAATCCTTTAAATGTGATATTTGTTCGAAGCTATTTTGGCAGAATAGTGAATTAATCATCCATAAACTAACGCACGAAGGTAAAAAGTCATTTAAATGTGATATTTGTTCGAAGCTATTTTTGCGGAATGGTCACTTAAAAAGCCATAAACTAACGCACGAAGGCAAAAAGTCATTTAAATGTGATATTTGTTCAAAGCTGTTTTTGCGGAAAGGTGACTTAAACAGCCATAAACTAACGCACGAAGGTAAAAAGTCATTTAAATGTGATATTTGTTCGAAGCTATTTATGCGGAATAGTGACTTAGTCAGACATAAATTATTACATAATAAAGACCAAGAAAGAGAATGTGATATTTGTTTAAGTAAATTTATCACTTTACATGAACTAAAATTTCATCTGTTCAAACATAATGGAAAGACTCCACTCAAATGTAGCGTGTGCTCAAAGGAATTCCTCACAAATATATATTTAATCCAACACTTGAAAATACATAATAAAAAATTTAAATGTCCCGTCTGCTCAAGAATATTTGCACATTCTCATCATTTAGTCAAACACAAAATTAATTGTAAAAGTACAAATATGACACCAGCCGAACAACAATCAACATCAAAGGATGCATTAAAGTCAATACAAATCGAGAAGGATAACAAGGAAATTTCATTGGAAAGAAATATCGTTGAACCAAACACAAGCGCTTATTTCGAAAGAGGTGAAAATGTTAATGTTCTGCGTAAATTGAATAAACAGAGCACTGCGAAAAAACGAAACGAAAATAAATTGAATGAAGAGCTATTTGAAATGAAACCAGAGCTAGATATAATTTATCCCGACACACAAGAAAATCCAATTATACAAGAGTCAGATGAAAACTTCGCAACCGATAATATTTCATTGGGTTTGGAACAACAAGACGACGGTGAATTACATTCCATCATAGACATCGTTAAAGTTGAACGTGAAGACAGTGATTAATATTCACACACACACACACGCACACAGCACCAAAGACAAATAAAATTTATCACTAAATCCAAAATTTTATGCAATCGGAAACTAAAGTTTAATCAAAAGAGTTCACTAACAGTTTTGACGAAAAATCATTTGAAAATATAAATGAAATTTTAAAAATACAAATATAAAATGTTCATTGAATTATTATTAAAATTTAAGGACGATTGAAAGGATTCTTTCATTGAAAATATATTTTGAGAAAATTATTGTAAACTAAAACTTTATTTCATTAAAAGTAGATTTGAAAATGAAAACCTTGAGCTTTTTCTTATACTCATTCCAACCATTGAATAAGACTTCAGGGTTTTTGCGAAAATTTGTATGTTCTTCTGAATTTACTTGTCATGGTCATCTTTGTAAAATTGGATTAATCAGACTCATCGATGGATTGATTGCAAAGAAAATTTAGAGACCCATCTGTAGAGTTATTTGTCATCAAATGTGGAATACATCATTAAATGCCTCGAGAATATGATTTGATAATAGAAGGACATCGGCACGAACTTACAGTTGCTAAAACGATTACATTCCCATAATCGGAAGATACAAATCCACTGAACAAGATAAGTCTTTCGGATATGTCTTTTATGCTTCAGACTTTTGGTGATGAAACATCTGTTGGAACAACATATCATCCAGAAGATTTTAATTACACTAGATCTGGGTAATTTTCTAAGAAAAAGTGAATATCTACTGTTCAAGTACTACTACTGCAAACCTTTGCCTATAGCAATGGAATTGGAACTGAGGGACCGAATCAAACAAAAGCGGAAAACAAGTGAAAGTCGTTTTTTAATTGAATTGTCAGTGACGTGCGATGAAATATCGATTTATTTGAACATGAGCTTCCTGAGCATTGCTTCCATAAATATGTTGAAAATTTTCAACCAGAATCCGGTGGTTAAATCTATCAATAAAATAGGTAACAAAATCAGATAACGCAACACATTTGATGCGTTGTTCACTTACGCATACGTGTAATCGTGTAATACTTTTTATTTTTCGTTCAGTTTCAAGTCACATTTGTGTAGAAAATTCAAGAAGTTTCTAAACAATAATTTCTTACTATTTCAATATGGCAATACTTTTTTAATAATTTCGTTTAATCGCCAATTTTTATAATATTTTCGAATGGTTAAATTAGTTCTATTGCGATTTTCAAAGTGAGTGGACGCACTGTTCAATTTCTTCTCTTACAAATAAAAAGCGGTAAAAGGATAATAAATTTCAACATTTTTACACAAAAACTTATTCAAAAATTTGGAAAATAATCGAAGTGTTAGAATTATTTTGAATTACCGTATTCTTAACAAAGACAATGGATTCAAAACAAAGTGGAAGTGACGAGAAGCGGAATTTTTCAAAGGATAAAAATTTATTCAAATGTATAATTTGTAGCAAAATTTTTCCAATTGAAAGTGATTTAAAATCTCATTTAAACGAGCATAAAATTCAATGCGATTTATGTTCCAAAACTCTTGCAAGTAAATCAAGCTTTAGAAATCACATTAAAATACATACCCATGAAAAGACATTTAAATGTGATATTTGTTCGAAGCTATTTTTGCGGAATGGTGAATTAAACATCCATAAACTAATGCACGAAGGTAAAAAGTCATTTAAATGTGATATTTGTTCGAAGCTATTTTTGCGGAATAGTGGATTAATCAGCCATAAACTAATGCACGAAGGTAAAAAGTCATTTAAATGTAATATTTGTTTGAAGCTATTTTTGCGGAATGGTGACTTAAACAGCCATAAACTAACGCACGATGGTAAAAAGTCATTTAAATGTGATATTTGTTCGAAGCTATTTTTGCGGATTGGTGAATTAAACAAACATAAACTGAAGCACGAAGGTAAAAAATCCTTTAAATGTGATATTTGTTCGAAGCTATTTTGGCGGAATGGTGAATTAAACAGCCATAAACTAAAGCACGAAGGTAAAAAGTCATTTAAATGTGATATTTGTTCGAAGGTATTTTTGCGGAATGGTGACTTAAACAGCCATAAACTAACGCACGAAGGTAAAAAGTCATTTAAATGTGATATTTGTTCGAAGCTATTTTTGCGGATTGGTGAATTAAACCGCCATAAACTGAAGCACGAAGGTAAAAAATCCTTTAAATGTGATATTTGTTCGAAGCTATTTTGGCGGAATGGTGAATTAAAGAGCCATAAACTAACTCACGAAGGTAAAAAGTTATTTAAATGTGATATTTGTTCGAAACTATTTTTGCGGAATGGTGACTTAGGCAAACATAAATTAATACATTATAAAAACCAAGAAAGAGAATGTGATATTTGTTTAAGTAAATTTATCACTTTACACGAACTAAAAATTCATATGTTCAAACATAATGGAAAGACTCCACTCAAATGTAGCGTGTGCTCAAAGGAATTCCTCACAAATATATATTTAATCCAACACTTGAAAATACATAATAAAAAATTTAAATGTCCCGTCTGCTCAAGAATATTTGCACATTCTCATCATTTAGTCAAACACAAAATTAATTGTAAAAGTACAAATGTGACACCAGCCGAACAACAATCAACATCAAAGGATGCATTAAAATCAATACAAATCGAGAAGGATAACAACAAGGAAATGCCATTGGAAAGAAATTTCGTTGAACCAAACACAAGCGCTTATTTCGACAGAAGTGAAAATGTTAATGTTCTGCGTAAATTGAATAAACAGAGCACTGCGAAAAAACGAAACGAAAATAAATTGAATGAAGAGCTATTTGAAATGAAACCAGAGCTAGATATAATTTATCCCGACACACAAGAAAACCCAATTATACAAGAGCCAGATGAAAACTTCGAAACCGATAATATTTCATTGGGTTTGGAACAACAAGACGACGGTGAATTACATTCCATCATAGACATCGTTAAAGTTGAACGTGAGGACAGTGATTAATATTCACACACACACACACACGCACACAGCACCAAAGACAAATAAAATTTATCACTAAATCCAAAATTTTATGCAATCGGAAACTAAAGTTTAATCAAAAGAGTTCACTGACAGTTTTGACGAGAAATCATTTGAAAATATAAATGAAATTTTAAAAATACAAATACAAAATGTTCATTGAATTATTATTGAAATTTAAGGACGATTGAAAGGATTCTTTCATTGAAAATGTATTTCGAGAAAATTATTATAAACTAAAACTTTATTTCATTAAAAGTAGATTTGAAAATGAAAACCTTGAACTTTTTCTTATACTCATTCCAACCATTGAATAAGACTTCAGGGTTTTTGCGAAAATTTGTATGTTCTTCTGAATTTACTTGCCATGATCATCTTTGTAAAACTGGATTAATCAGATTCATCGATGGATCGATTACAATGAAAATTTAGAGACCCATCAAACAAAAGCGGAAAACAAATGAAAGTCGTTTTTTAATTGAATTGTCAGTGGCGTGCGATGAAATATCGGTTTATTTGAACATGAGCTTCCTGAGCATTGCTTCCATAAATATGTTGAAAATTTTCAACCAGAATCCGGTGGTTAAATCTATCAATAAAATAGGTAACAAAATCAGATAACGCAACACATTTGATGCGTTGTTCACTTACGCATACGTGTAATCGTGTAATACTTTTTATTTATCGTTCAGTTTCAAGTCACATTCGTGAAGAAAATTCAAGAAGTTTCTAAACAATAATTTCTTACTATTTCAATATGGCAATACTTTTTTAATAATTTCGTTTAATCGCCAATTTTTGTAATATTTTCGAATGGTTAAATTAGTTCTATTGCGATTTTCAAAGTGAGTGGACGCGCTGTTCAATTTCTTCTCTTATAAATAAAAAGCGGTAAAAGGATAATAAATTTCAACATTTTTACACAAAAACTTATTCAAAAATTTGGAAAATAATCGAAGTGTTAGAATTATTTTGAATTACCGTATTCTTAACAAAGACAATGGATTCAAAACAAAGTGGAAGTGACGAGAAGCGGAATTTTTCAAACGATAAAAATTTGTTCAAATGCAAAATTTGTAAGAAAATTTTTACAATTGAAAGTGATTTAAAATCTCACTTAAACGAACATAAAATTCAATGCGATTTATGTTCCAAAACTCTTGCAAGCAAATCAAGTTTTAGAAGTCACATTAAAATGCATACCGATGAAAAGACATTTAAATGTGATATTTGTTCGAAGCTATTTTTGCGGAATGGTGAATTAAACAGCCATAAACTAATGCACGAAGGTAAAAAGTCATTTAAATGTGATATTTGTTCGAAGCTATTTTGGCGGATTGGTGAATTAAACAAACATAAACTGAAGCACGAAGGTAAAAAATCCTTTAAATGTGATAATTGTTCGAAGCTATTTTGGCGGAATAGTGAATTAATCATCCATAAACTAACGCACGAAGGTAAAAAGTCATTTAAATGTAATATTTGTTCGAAGCTATTTTTGCGGAATGGTGACTTAAAAGTCCATAAACTAACGCACGAAGGTAAAAAGTCATTTAAATGTGATATTTGTTCGAAGCTATTTTTGCGGAATAGTGGATTAATCAGCCATAAACTAATGCACGAAAGTAAAAAGACATTTAAATGTGATATTTGTTCGAAGTTATTTATGCGGAAAGGTGAATTAAACAGCCATAAACGAACGCACGAAGGTAAAAAGTCATTTAAATGTGATATTTGTTCGAAGGTATTTTTGCGGAATGGTGACTTAGGCAAACATAAATTAATACATAATAAAAACCAAGAAAGAGAATGTGATATTTGTTTAAGTAAATTTATCACTTTACACGAACTAAAATTTCATATGTTCAAACATAATGGAAAGACTCCACTCAAATGTAGCGTGTGCTCAAAGGAATTCCTCACAAATATATATTTAATCCAACACTTGAAAATACATAATAAAAAATTTAAATGTCCCGTCTGCTCAAGAATATTTGCACATTCTCATGTTTTAGTCAAACACAAAATTAATTGTAAAAGTACAAATGTGACACCAGCCGAACAACAATCAACATCAAAGAATGCATTAAAATCAATACAAATCGAGAAGGATAACAACAAGGAAATGCCATTGGAAAGAATTGTCGTTGAACCAAACACAAGCGCTTATTTCGAAAGAGGTGAAAATGTTAATGTTCTGCGTAAATTGAATAAACAGAGCACTGCGAAAAAACGAAACGAAAAGAAATTGAATGAAGAGCTATTTGAAATGAAACCAGAGCTAGATATAATTTATCCCGACACACAAGAAAATCCAATTATACAAGAGTCAGATGAAAACTTCGAAACCGATAATATTTCATTGGGTTTGGAACAACAAGACGACGGTGAATTACATTCCATCATTGACATCGTTAAAGTTGAACGTGAAGACAGTGATTAATATTCACACACACACACACACACACACGCATACACACACACACACAACACCAAAGACAAATAAAATTTATCACTAAATCCAAAATTTTATGCAATCGGAAACTAAAGTTTAATCGAAAGAGTTCACTGACAGTTTTGACGAGAAATCATTTGAAAATATAAATGAAATTTTAAAAATACAAATATAAAATGTTCATTGAATTATTATTGAAATTTAAGGACGATTGAAAGGATTCTTTCATTGAAAATATATTTTGAGAAAATTATTGTAAACTAAAACTTTATTTCATTAAAAGTAGATTTGAAAATGAAAACCTTGGACATTTTCTTATTCTCATTCCAAACATTGAATAAGACTTCAGGGTTTTTGCGAAAATTTGTATGTTCTTCTGATTTTACTTGCCATGATCATCTTTGTAAAACTGGATTAATCAGATTCATCGATGGATCGATTACAATGAAAATTTAGAGACCCATCTGTAGAGTTATTTGTCATCAAATGTGGAATACATCAATAAATGACTCGAGAATATGATTTGATAAGAGAAGGACATCGGCATGAACTTACTGTTGCTAAAACGATTACATTCCGATAATCGGAAGATATAAATCCACTGACCAAGTTAAGTCATTCGGATAAGTCTTTTATGCATCAGATTTTGGGTGATGAAACATCTGTTGGAACAACATATCATCCAGACGATTTTAATTACACTAGCTCTGGGCAATTTACTCAGAAAAAGTGAAAATCTACTGTTCAAGTACTAGTACTGCAAACCTTTCTCGTACATTTGTTTTTTTGTTATCTATGGAACAAAGTGCCTATTTCTGATGGGTTTCGTGTTGTGATAATTTTCCTATAGCAATGGAATTGGAACTGAGTAACCGAATTAAACAAAAGCGGAAAACAAGCGAAAGTCGTTTTTTAATTGGATTGTCAGTGGCGTGCGATGAATCCGGTGGTTAAATCTATCAATAAAATAGGTAACAAAATCAGATAACGCAACACATTTGATGCGTTGTTCACTTACGCATACGTGTAATCGTGTAATACTTTTTATTTTTCGTTCAGTTTCAAGTCACATTCGTGAAGAAAATTCAAGAAGTTTCTAAACAATAATTTCAATATGGCAATACTTTTTTAAAAATTTCGTTTAATCGCCAATTTTTATAATATTTTCGAATGGTTAAATTAGTTCTATTGCGATTTTCAAAGTGAGTGGACGTGCTGTTCAATTTCTTCTCTTACAAGTAAAAAGCGGTTAAAGGATAATAAATTTCAACATTTTTACACAAAAACTTATTCAAAATTTTGGAAAATAATCGAAGTGTTAGAATTATTTTGAATTACCGTATTCTTAACAAAGACAATGGATTCAAAACAAAGTGGAAGTGTCGAAAAGCGGAATTTATCAAACGATAAAAATTTGATTGGATGCAAAATTTGTAAGCAAATTTTTACAATTGAAAGTGATTTAATATCTCACTTAAATGAACATAAAATTCAATGCCATCTATGTTCAAAAACTCTTGCAAGTAAATCAAGCTTTAGAAATCACATTAAAATACATACCCATGAAAAGACATTTAAATGTGATATTTGTTCGAAGCTATTTTTGCGGAATAGTGAATTAATCAGCCATAAACTAATGCACGAAGGTAAAAAGTCATTTAAATGTGATATTTGTTCGAAGCTATTTTTGCGGAATGGCGACTTAAACATCCATAAACTAATGCACGAAGGTAAAAAATCATTTAAATGTGATATTTGTTCGAAGCTATTTTTGCGGAATGGTGAATTAAACAAACATAAACTGAAGCACGAAGGTAAAAAATCCTTTAAATGTGATATTTGTTCGAAGCTATTTTGGCAGAATAGTGAATTAATCAGCCATAAACTAACGCACGAAGGTAAAAAGTCATTTAAATGTGATATTTGTTCGAAGCTATTTTTGCGGAATAGTGAATTAATCAGCCATAAACTAACGCACGAAGGCAAAAAGTCATTTAAATGTGATATTTGTTCAAAGCTATTTTTGCGGAAAGGTGACTTAAACAGCCATAAACTGAAGCACGAAGGTAAAAAGTCATTTAAATGTAATATTTGTTCGAAGCTATTTTTGCGGAATGGTGACTTAAAAGTCCATAAACTAACGCACGAAGGTAAAAAGTCATTTAAATGTGATATTTGTTCGAAGCTATTTTTGCGGAATAGTGGATTAATCAGCCATAAACTAATGCACGAAAGTAAAAAGACATTTAAATGTGATATTTGTTCGAAGTTATTTATGCGGAAAGGTGAATTAAACAGCCATAAACGAACGCACGAAGGTAAAAAGTCATTTAAATGTGATATTTGTTCGAAGGTATTTTTGCGGAATGGTGACTTAGGCAAACATAAATTAATACATAATAAAAACCAAGAAAGAGAATGTGATATTTGTTTAAGTAAATTTATCACTTTACACGAACTAAAATTTCATATGTTCAAACATAATGGAAAGACTCCACTCAAATGTAGCGTGTGCTCAAAGGAATTCCTCACAAATATATATTTAATCCAACACTTGAAAATACATAATAAAAAATTTAAATGTCCCGTCTGCTCAAGAATATTTGCACATTCTCATGTTTTAGTCAAACACAAAATTAATTGTAAAAGTACAAATGTGACACCAGCCGAACAACAATCAACATCAAAGGATGCATTAAAATCAATACAAATCGAGAAGGATAACAACAAGGAAATGTCATTGGAAAGAAATATCGTTGAACCAAACACAAGCGCTTATTTCGACAGAAGTGAAAATGTTAATGTTCTGCGTAAATTGAATAAACAGAGCACTGCGGAAAAACGAAACGAAAAGAAATTGAATGAAGAGCTATTTGAAATGAAACCAGAGCTAGATATAATTTATCCCGACACACAAGAAAATCCAATTAAACAAGAGTCAGATGAAAACTTCGAAACCGATAATATTTCATTGGGTTTGGAACAACAAGACGACGGTGAATTACATTCCATCATTGACATCGTTAAAGTTGAACGTGAAGACAGTGATTAATATTCACACACACACACACAACACCAAAGACAAATAAAATTTATCTCTTAATCTAAAATTTTATGCAATCGGAAACAAAAGTTTAATCAAAAGAGTTCACTGACAGTTTTGACGAGAAATCATTTGAAAATATAAATGAAATTTTAAAAATACAAATATAAAATGTTCATTGAATTATTATTGAAATTTAAGGACGATTGGAAGGATTCTTTCATTGAAAATATATTTTGAGAAAATTGTTGAAACTTAAAATTATTTCATTAATAGTAGATTTGAAAATGAAAACCTTGAAATTTTTCTTATACTCATTCCAACCATTGAATAAGACTTCGATTTTTACGAAAATTTATATGTTCTTCTGAATTTACTTGCCTTGATCATCTTTGTAAAACTGGATTAATCAGATTCATCGATGGATCGATTACAATGAAAATTTAGAGACCCATCTGTAGAGTTATTTGTCATCAAATGTGGAATACATCATTAAATGACTCGAGAATATGATTTGATAAGAGAAGGACATCGGCATGAACTTACAGTTGCTAAAACGATTACATTCCGATAATCGGAAGATACAAATCCACTGACCAAGTTAAGTCATTCGGATAAGTCTTTTATGCTTCAGACTTTGGGTGATGAAACATCTGTTGGAACAACATATCATCCAGAAGATTTTAATTACACTAGGTCTGGGCAATTTACTCAGAAAAAGTGAAGATCTACTGTTCAAGTACTAGTACTGCAAACCTTTCTCGTACATTTGTTTTTTTGTTAGCTATGGAACAAAGTGCCTTTTTCTGATGGGTTTCGTGTCGTGATAATTTTCCTATAGCAATGGAATTGGAACTGAGTAACCGCATTAAACGAAAGCGGAAAACAAGCGAAAGTCATTTTTTAATTGGATTGTCAGTGGCGTGCCATGAAATATCGATTTATTTGAACATGACCTGCCTGAGCATTGCTTCCATAAATATGTTGAAAGTTTTCAACCAGAATCCGGTGGTTAAATCTATCAATAAAATAGGTAACAAAATCAGATAACGCAACACATTTGATGCGTTGTTCACTTCCGCATACGTGTAATCGTGTAATACTTTTTATTTTTCGTTCAGTTTCAAGTCACATTCGTGAAGAAAATTCAAGAAGTTTCTAAACAATAATTTCTTACTATTTCAATATGGCAATACTTTTTTAATAATTTCGTTTAATCGCCAAATCTTGTAATATTTTCGAATGGTTAAATTAGTTCTATTGCGATTTTCAAAGTGAGTGGACGTGCTGTTCAATTTCTTCTCTTACAAATAAAAAGCGGTAAAAGGATAATAAATTTCAACATTTTTACACAAAAACTTATTCAAAAATTTGGAAAATAATCGAAGTTTTAGAATTATTTTGAATTACCGTATTCTTAACAAAGACAATGGATTCAAAACAAAGTGGAAGTGACGAGAAGCGGAATTTATCAAAGGATAAAAATTTGTGCAAATGCAAAATTTGTAGGAAAATTTTTCCAATTGAAAGTGGTTTAAAATCTCACTTAAATGAACATAAAATTCAATGCGATTTATGTTCCAAAACTTTTGCAAGTAAATCAAGCTTTAGAAATCACATTAAAATACATACCCATGAAAAGACATTAAAATGTGATATTTGTTCGAAGCTATTTTTGCGGAATGGTGAGTTAAACAGCCATAAACTAACGCACGAAAGTAAAAAGTCATTTAAATGTAATATTTGTTCGAAGCTATTTTTGCGGAATGGTCACTTAAAAAGGCATAAACTGAAGCACGAAGGTAAAAAATCCTTTAAATGTGATATTTGTTCGAAGCTATTTATGCGGAATTGTGGCTTAGTCAGGCATAAATTATTACATAATAAAGACCAAGAAAGTGAATGTGATATTTGTTTAAGTAAATTTATCACTTTACACGAACTAAAAATTCATATGTTCAAACATAATGGAAAGACTCCACTCAAATGTAGCGTGTGCTCAAAGGAATTCCTCACAAATAAATGTTTATTCCAACACTTGAAAACACATAATAAAAAATTTAAATGTCCCGTCTGCTCAAGAATATTTGCACATTCTCATCATTTAGTCAAACACAAAATTAATTGTAAAAGTACAAATGTGACACCAGCCGAACAACAATCAACATCAAAGGATGCATTAAAATCAATACAAATCGAGAAGGATAACAACAAGGAAATGCCATTGGAAAGAAATATCGTTGAACCAAACACAAGCGCTTATTTCGACAGAAGTGAAAATGTTAATGTTCTGCGTAAATTGTATAAACAGAGCACTGCGAAAAAACGAAACGAAAAGAAATTGAATGAAGAGCTATTTGAAATGAAACCAGAGCTAGATATAATTTATCCCGACACACAAGAAACCCCAATTATACAAGAGTCAGATGAAAACTTCGAAACCGATAGTATTTCATTGGGTTTGGAACAACAAGACGACGGTGAATTACATTCCATCATAGACATCGTTAAAGTTGAACGTGAAGACAGTGATTAATATTCACACACACACACACACGCACACAGCACCAAAGACAAATAAAATTTATCACTAAATCTAAAATTTTATGCAATCGGAAACTAAAGTTTAATCAAAAGAGTTCACTGACAGTTTTGACGAGAAATCATTTGAAAATATAAATGAAATTTTAAAAATACAAATATAAAATGTTCATTGAATTATTATTAAAATTTAAGGACGATTGAAAGAATTCTTTCATTGAAAATGTATTTCGAGAAAATTATTGTAAACTAAAACTTTATTTCATTAAAAGTAGATTTGAAAATGAAAACCTTGAACTTTTTCTTATACTCATTCCAACCATTGAATAAGACTTCAGGGTTTTTGCGAAAATTTGTATGTTCTTCTGAATTTACTTGTCATGATCATCTTTGTAAATTTATTAATCAGACTTATCGGTGGAAAATCTGCAAAGTAATTTTCCACCAAATGTGGAATACATCATTAAATGCCTCGAGAATATGATTTGATAATAGAAGGACATCGGCACGAACTTACAGTTGCTAAAACGATTACATTCCCATAATCGGAAGATACAAATCCACTGAACAAGTTAAATCATTCGGATAAGTCTTTTATGCTTGAGACATTGGGTGATGAAACATCTGTTGGAACAACATATCATCCAGAAGATTTTAATTACACTAGGTCTGGGCAATTTACTCAGAAAAAGTGAAGATCTACTGTTCAAGTACTAGTACTGCAAACCTTTCTCGTACATTTGTTTTTTGTTATCTATGGAACAAAGTGCCTTTTTCTGATGGGTTTCGTGTCGTGATAATTTGTCTATAGCAATGGAATTGAAACTGAAGGACCGAATCAAACAAAAGCAGAAAACAAGTGAAAGTCGTTTTTTAATTGAATTGTCAGTAGAGTGCGATGAAATATCGATTTATTTGAACATGAGCTGCCTGAACGTTGCTTCCATAAATATGTTGAAAAATTTCAACCAGAATCCGGTGGTTAAATCTATCAATAAAATAGGTAACAAAATCAGATAACGCAACACATTTGATGCGTTGTTCACTTACGCATACGTGTAATCGTGTAATACTTTTTATTTTTCGTTCAGTTTCAAGTCACATTTGTGTAGAAAATTCAAGAAGTTTCTAAACAATAATTTCTTACTATTTCAATATGGCAATACTTTTTTAATAATTTCGTTTAATCGCCAATTTTTGTAATATTTTCGAATGGTTAAATTAGTTCTATTGCGATTTTCAAAGTGAGTGGACGCGCTGTTCAATTTCTTCTCTTACAAATAAAAAGCGGTAAATGGATAATAAATTTCAACATTTTTACACAAAAACTTATTCAAAAATTTGGAAAATAATCGAAGTGTTAGAATTATTTTGAATTACCGTATTCTTAACAAAGACAATGGATTCAAAACAAAGTGGAAGTGACGAGAAGCGGAATTTTTCAAAGGATAAAAATTTATTCAAATGTATAATTTGTAGCAAAATTTTTCCAATTGAAACTGATTTAAAATCTCATTTAAACGAGCATAAAATTCAATGCGATTTATGTTCCAAAACTTTTGCAAGTAAATCAAGCTTTAGAAATCACATTAAAATACATACCGATGAAAAGATATTTAAATGTGATATTTGTTCGAAGCTATTTTTGCGGAATGGTGAATTAAACAGCCATAAACTAATGCACGAAGGTACAAAGTCATTCAAATGTAATATTTGTTCGAAGCTATTTTTGCGAAATGGTGACTTAAACAGCCATAAACTGAATCACGAAGGTAAAAAATCATTTAAATGTGATATTTGTTCAAAGCTATTTTTGCGGAATGGTGACTTAAACAGCCATAAACTAACGCACGATGGTAAAAAGTCATTTAAATGTAATATTTGTTCGAAGCTATTTTTGCGGAATGGTGACTTAAACAGCCATAAACTAATGCACGAAGGTAAAAAGTCATTTAAATGTAATATTTGTTCGAAGCTATTTTTGCGGAATGGTGACTTAAACAGCCATAAACTAACGCACGAAGGTAAAAAGTCATTTAAATGTGATATTTGTTCGAAACTATTTTTGCGGAATGGTGACTTAGGCAAGCATAAATTAATACATAATAAAAACCAAGAAAGAGAATGTGATATTTGTTTTAGTAAATTTATCACTTTACACGAACTAAAATTTCATATGTTCAAACATAATGGAAAGACTCCACTCAAATGTAGCGTGTGCTCAAAGGAATTCCTCACAAATATATGTTTAATCCGACACTTGAAAATTCATAATAAAAAATTTAAATGTCCCGTCTACTCAAGAATATTTGCACATTCTCATGTTTTAGTCAAACACAAAATTAATTGTAAAAGTACAAATGTGACACCAGCCGAACAACAATCAACATCAAAGGTTGCATTAAAATCAATACAAATCGAGAAGGATAACAACAAGGAAATGCCATTGGAAAGAATTGTCGTTGAACCAAACACAAGCGCTTATTTCGACAGAGGTGAAAATGTTAATGTTCTGCGTAAATTGTATAAACAGAGCACTGCGAAAAAACGAAACGAAAAGAAATTGAATGAAGAGCTATTTGAAATGAAACCAGAGCTAGATATAATTTATCCCGACACACAAGAAAATCGAATTATACAAGAGTCAGATGAAAACTTCGAAACCGATAATATTTCATTGGGTTTGGAACAACAAGCCGACGGTGAATTACATTCCATCATTGGCATCGTTAAAGTTGAACGTGAAGACAGTGATTAATATTCACATACACACACACACAGCACCAAAGACAAATAAAATTTATCACTAAATCTAAAATTTTATGCAATCGGAAACTAAAGTTTAATCAAAAATTTTTGATGAGAAATCATTTGAAAATATAAAAGAAATTTTAAAAATACAAATATAAAATGTTCATTGAATTATCATTGAAATTTAAGGACGATTGAAAGGATTCTTTCATTGAAAATATATTTTGAGAAAATAAATATAGCGGGTTCTATTCCGCTGTATTGTTCATGGAAAATTTTTCGGTATTTATTTTAATACTGAAATTTTTCTACTGGCTGATCATTTGTTCGTTTATGAAAAAGAAAAACGGATAGTTTTGAAAATATTGTTGTGTTGGACGCTATGCTCAAAGGTTAACAATGTCTGCACACACACACACACACACACACACACACACATCACTATGGGCTAATCACCCAAATAAAAATAATAGTATTTTGAAAACATTTCTATCTTTCGTTAATTACAGTTCAATTGGTAAAATGTTATGTACTCTTATGCGGAGTAATTTACCAAGTTGGCTGTAATGAAAGGTTTATTAGATGACATAAAGCTCTAGTTGGAGCAATATATGACGTTAAAAAAATAAAAAAAAAAGCCAGGACAACCATCAACATCGACTGCAAAACCAAATGCTGTGTGTCTGCGGTGGGACCAGAAAAGTGTGTTGTGCCACCAGCTCCCAAAAACATGAAATTGTTAAAGTTAATCGCTACCGACAAAAAGTAATCAATTTGAACCATGCATTCGATCGAAAAATGACCAAAATGGACCAAAAGACACGACAAGATAATTTTGTTCCATGACAATGCACCGGCACACAACAAATCAAAACCGATTCAGAATACAATAAAAAGCACTTGGCTGGGAGCTGCTACTCCACCCGCCGTCGTATTCACCAGACTTGACTCCTTCTGACCACCATTTGTTTGCATCGATGGGACACGCATTGGCACTGAGCAGCACTTCAATTCCGATACGAAGAAATTTGATTGTCTAATTGGTTTACTTTGACGCAACGGCGTGGTATCCGCAACAAATTGCCACAAAAGGTGAACATCAAAATGTGTAGCAAAAGCAATGTGACCAATATTTTGAATATGAAATGTTTTTTTTACTTTCACCTGATAATTAACAATTAATATCCATCGCACAACAACTTTTGCCACATCGAAAGCATTTTTAATAGAACACAAATTTTATTCTATTTAACAATTTTCAGCAAGGGTTTGTAAATTCATGACAATAGAGATTCCAGTCAAAACTCTGTATTCTCTTTATAAAAAACATCATCAGTATCTTTTACAATACAAACACACACACACACACACACAAGACCGGAGAAATGACATATGCAGATATCTTGCGTTTGGTCAAGAACGATTCTGGCCTAATGGGACTGGGTGAAAGGGTAACACGAATAAGAAGGACACAGAAAGGAGAAATGCTGCTGGAGCTCGGTGGTGCAGCAAAGGACGATGGGCTTAATTACGGTAAATTGATAAAGGAAGCGTTGGGTGAACAGGTAAATGTGAAGACGCTGTCACCGGAGATTTTAATACAGTGCAAGGACATGGACGAAATCACAACAAAAGAAGATATATGCAGTGCTCTAGAGGCTCAATTTGACATAGGTAAAGTTGAGGAGTCGGCAGTTAGAAGAATGTGGAAGTCGTATGGTGGTACGCAAAGGGCGATGATCAGTCTGCCAGTTGGAGCGGCGCGCTCGGCACTGGAGGCGGGTAAAGTGAAGATTGGTTGGTCGGTTTGTAGGATTAGACAAATAGAACAACCTAGGTGGTGCTTTAGATGCTGGGGTCCTGGACATCTCGCAAGGGATTGTAAGCAGGAGGACCGATCTAAATTGTGTAGGAGATGTGGTAACGAAGGGCACATGGCCAGAACATGTCGCCTAGATCCGAAATGCATACTATGTGTTGGTACGGAGGGTCGGAGAAGTGATCACATGGTGGGTGATGCAAACTGCTTTGCACATAGGAGAAGGTCGGGATACACGAAATCATGAAAGTGATACAAATAAACTTAAATCATTGTGACGCCGCACAGGATCTGCTAAGACAAACCATTGCAGAAAAAAAAATAGACGTGGCTATAATTTCTGAGCCATACTGGATACCAAAACAGAACACGTGGATTCAAGACGAAACCGGGAAGTCGGCATTATGGGCATGTGGTAAATACCCGTTTCAGGAGGTAGCGACACAAGAATATACTGGCTTTACACTGGCTAAGATTAATGGAATTTACATCTTCAGCTGCTATGTTCCACCCAGTGTACAATTCATTCAATACCAGCGAATATTAGATAATATTGTCTCCCGGGCAAGGCAACTCCAACCGGTGGTCATTGCCGGAGACTTTAATGCGTGGGCTGTGGAATGGGGCAGCAAAAAAACTAATGCTAGGGGGGATGCGCTGCTAGAAGCATTTGCTCAGTTGGATGTCGTAATCCTGAATAGTGGAAGCGGGGCTACCTTCGAGAGAAACGGGTGTACCTCAGTTATAGATGTAACGTTCGTCAGCAAACAAATATGTAAAAATACACAATGGATGGTCAGTGAGGTTTACACTCATAGTGATCACCGTGCGTTGACCTATGAAATATATGTTAATAAGGGGTCAAAGAGACAACTAAAAACAAAGGGGAAATCAAGAAGATGTGGGTGGATCGCCAAAACACTTGACGAAGGGACTCTTAAGGAGCTCATAATTAATGAGGAAATCGATCAGGGCACAGCTACTGACCAGGCTAACGAACTGACAAAAAAACTGACCAAAATATGTGACGCTACTATGGTTAGGCGGAGAGTCAACGAGACTAAAAGGCCGGCTTACTGGTGGAATGACGTGGTCCGGGACCTGAGAACCAAATGTCTCGGGGCCAGAAGAAGAAGGCAGAGAAGTTTTGGTGGACCGAATTTTGAAGCTTGTAATGAAAATTATAAGGTGGTAAGAGGCATGCTCCGGGATGAAATTAAGAAAAGTAAGAGGGAGCAAATCAGGAAATTATGTGACGATGTTGACTTGAACCCTTGGGGTAGCGCATATAAAATAATTATGGCAAGGCTGAGGGGATATAAATCTCCAACGGAGAGAGACCCTAAAATGCTGCTAAATATCATATCGACGTTATTCCCGTATTGTTCCGCAAAAACAACGCCGCGGGTTTTTTATCACCATGACGAGGGAGATGTTTTGGAGGTTACACCAGAGGAAATACTGGATTGCTGCAAAAAAATAGGTGACAATAAGGCTCCTGGGCCGGACAATATCCCAAATCGCGTATTAAAAATTTCAATGTGCAGTAACCCCATGATATTTGTTAGAGTTATGCAAACATGTTTAGAAGAAGGAATATTTCCTAAAATATGGAAGAAGCAAAAACTTGTGCTCTTGCCTAAACCTGGAAAACAACCAGGAGATCCATCGTCATATAGGCCGATCTGTCTTATTGACACGGTGGGAAAAATCCTAGAAAGGATAATTCTAAATAGAATTACCACATTCACCGAGGGAACAAATGGATTATCCAACCAACAATATGGTTTTCGAAGAGCGCGCTCTACTCTGGACGCGGTGAAGGCTGTAACAGATATAGCTAAGGAGGCAATACGGGGCAAGAGGTGGAGGGGTGGCACAAAGAAATACTGTGCCATCATAACACTGGACATTAAAAATGCATTTAACTCGGCAAATTGGTGCCACATAATGGGGTCGCTACGGGCAATGGGAATATCATCGTATTTGTTACGAATACTTGACAATTACTTTCAGGACAGGGTCCTGGAATATGATAGTGAAGATGGACCAAAAACGTATGGCGTAACGGCCGGGGTCCCGCAGGGCTCTGTATTGGGACCAACATTATGGAATGTTATGTACGATGGCATACTGGGGCTGAAAACACCAGAAGGTACATCGATAGTGGCGTTTGCTGACGACATTGCAATTGTAGCAGTAGGAAAACACATTGACGAGATCGAAACGATCGCAAACCGGACAATTCTGCTGATAGGAAGGTGGCTAAAATCCATGTCACTGGAACTTGCAGAACAAAAATCGGAGGCGGTACTTATCAGCAGCCGCAAAAAAAGTGAGGGTGCTCAGTTTAAAATTGGGGCCCAAAACATATTGACGAATAAAAAACTAAAATATTTGGGTATTATAATTGACGACAGGCTAAGCTTCAGGGAGCACTTGGTATATGCATCCGAAAGAGCGGCCAGAGTTCATTCGGCACTGACAAGAATCTTGCCAAATATTGGGGGACCAAGGCCAAAGAAGAGAGTACTATTGGCTGGAGTAATAAAATCTACACTGTTGTATGGTTCACCCATCTGGGCGGATGCATTAGCGACGGTAGAGGGAAGAAGGAAAATAAACAGTGTATACAGACTAAGTGCTCTGAGAACAATTAGCGCTTATAGAACAACATCTGATGATGCGGCCTACGTTATAGCTGGTATGATCCCGATTTATATTGTAGCCAAAGACGCAAAAAGAACTTTTGAAGAAAAAAGAAGAAATCCGGGTACGACAGTGACAAACAAAAAGAGGGTGTGGTCACTGGAGGAATGGCAAGAGCATTGGGACAATAGCAAGAAGGGTCGATGGACACATAGGTTGATCCCGAATATAGAGAGATGGACCAACAGGAAATGCGGAGAACTGAACTACTACCTGACACAATTTCTAACGGGTCATGGGGGTTATAGGGAGTACCTGTACAAACTAGGACACGAGACCTCGCCCTACTGTCCTGAATGTGACGATGCAATTGAAAATGCTGAACACGTGATGTTTAAATGTAAAAGATTCGGTGAAATTATTGCGGCGTTGGAACTACGCATAGGCGGAAAAGTAAACCCTGATAACATAATAGGAGTTATGACGACCAGCGAGGAAAACTGGACAATAATAAGTGACGCAATTGTTAAAATACAAAAAGAACTAGAAAAAAGAAGAAAGCTTATGGCTGCAGCAGGGAGCATGAATTAAGTCTCCGCCTCCCCTTCCGAAGGAATACCGAAAGGCAGTACCGGGAGGGTGGCATAGAAGTATATAGTAGGTGGTTTTAGATGGTAAAAACCCATCACTGCCGCAAGGGCGGCGTCTTCCTGAAGATTTCCACCTACTTAAAAAAAAAAAAAAAAAAAAAAAAAAAAAAACACACACACACACACACACACACACACAAAAACACACACACACACACACACCCTTTTATAATCTCAGACAACCCAATATGTCATTTGGAAAAATTTAAAAATAATATTTATGGTGTCAATTTAAAAATTTTAACAAATTGTTAATAAAACCAAATTGTTATATGAAAACGTTATTAAATAAGAGGGAAAAAAAATATATTGTAATAAAACAAAAATTTATGTAAAAACAATTATAGTTTGAGGAAGTGATGGTGGTGAGTAGCAGCAGTAGCAGTAGCAGTAGCAGTAGCAGTAGCAGCAGCAGCAGCAGAGACTACTGTGGCATGAAAATATTTAAATAAATTCATTCAACCGTACAATAATTTTATAATAATTAAATATAAATTTTATTTTAATTGAAATTAATTTGATGAGACGAAAACTATTAACAATCGGTCTTATCTGTAAACAATATCAAATGTTGTTAAAATTATGTGATGCGCTATAAAAAATATATTGTTATACAAAAGAAACAAATAAAACATCCTCCTCCACCTCCGCTACCGCCACTACAAAATATACTTTTAATATGCAAAAGAAAACCATACATGGAACCGTAACACAAAAACTGAATGAAGAATTCTCAATATGTTGTTGTATGTAATTTGCATAATTATTTGTTGTTTTGTTGCGACAAAATGCGGTAGTAACAACAACAACAACAACAACAACAAACAACAATAACAATAACAATAACAATAATAATTATAATTGTAACAATAATTTAAATATCACATGGCCAATGATTTTTTTATTTATTATTTATTTTATTACATTATTTTTAGTATTATTTCGTTGTGTGCATTTATTCATTTTGCCTTTATTTTTAATTATAATTGATTATATTTTAATATACTTTAATTTTATCCATTATTTATTTATTTATTTATTTATTTATTTGTTTATTGTTGTATTTAATATATGTGAAAAGATTCGGTTGGTTAATTATTTGTCCAACTGAATGTGACAAAAAAACACAACATTAAACAAAACAAGAACAAAAAAGGTAAAGGAAGACCCTACGTTTTTAAAGAGTATTTTACCATAAAATAATGTATATTTTCATCGGCCACATATAAATAAATACGTACAGATGTGTGTGTGTGTGTGTGTGTGTGTGTGTGCGTTTAGTGAGTGTAATGTTCCACGGACAAAAGGAGTCGATAATTTCTAGTTTCTTGTTTCGGACGATTTTTGAGGTCAAGTGTTTTGTCCAATAATATCTGAAATATGTTGTAGGCTAAAACTTTTTGTTGAACACCAATCGATGATCGATCGACCATTTTGGCCACACTACATTTAATAAAATCAAAGTAACAGTGTGCAACGACAATAGTCTGGGTCTATAACTAAGTCCTGCGGATAATCGGATAGGTGTCGTAAGTAAGAAATTGCTTGTACGCAGTGTGAAATACTTCACTGTTTTTGTTGTAGTTGAATCCATCGTTCATATTCAGTATTTTGACATTCAGTTGAAGTGTAAACAAGCACTATTTTTTTAGTAGTTGATTAAAAATGGAAAAAATTTTGTACCACCAACAAAACAGCATTTGGGGGGGCGCGAAGTTATGTTTGAGTAATTTTTTATTCGGGAAGAAAATAGCAGCAGAAACTTACAAAACAATTGTGACAGTATTGGTTTAGACGACGGTTTAAAAATAATGATTATGATGTTAGTGATTAGAAACGTGTTGGAACTGTTTTGATGTGACGCGTAGCACGCATGGAGGAAAAGCTAGTGCCGAAAGAACTGTTAAATGGTAAACCAGAAGGTAGAAGGAAAGCCGAACGGAAGACCTAAGGCGAGATGGCTAGATGCAGTAAACTGTGTTGTATAAAGATCCTTAAAATTCGGGATTGGAAGACATTTCGGCTGCGGATGGGTCAGGTTGGCGAAGCGTGTTGGAGAAGGCTAAAACCGTACCTGGGTTATGACGCCATGGAGTAAGAGTAAGTAAGTAAGTAGTAAGGAACACCAAAAAAATTAGAAGACGAAGAATTTCGAAGCTTTATTTTCAGTGTAGATCCATGTTCTCAGGAAAGAAGAATTAGCATTGGCATTACATGTTACCCAAGCACAAGTGTTTCCAAACGTTCCAAAGAAAATGGGAATGGTCCAAAAGCTATCGTATTGGGTACCACATGAGAATTGACGGAAAGACAACAAGAAAATCGATTAAAACAATTTTGCATCGAATTTTGTGACTGGTAATGAAAAGTGGATCCATTACGATAATTCAAAACTACTGAAAGCATGGGTGGAAGACAGGTGAACCAGGACCATCGACATCAAAACGCAATATTCATGGTTCTAAGGTTATACTGTGTATCTGGGTGGGACATATGCTTGGTGTAGTGAACTATGAGCTGTTTAAACCGGGACATACCATCACTGCTGAACGTTACCGAAAGCAATTAATCCAATTGATCCGAGAATTGCATCAAAAACGATGAGAATATGCCAACAGACATGACCGTGTGATTCTGTGCAGCAAGATAATGCTAGACCACACGTTGCAAAATCGGACAAAGAAACGTTAGAAGCACTTGGCTGGAAAGTCCTACCCCACCCGTCACATTCACCAGACATTTGTCCATCAGACTACCATTTGATTCCGTTCAATGC
This sequence comes from Bibio marci, assembly GCA_910594885.2. Lineage (NCBI taxonomy): Eukaryota > Metazoa > Arthropoda > Insecta > Diptera > Bibionidae > Bibio > Bibio marci. The sequence goes on along the minus strand of OU343119.1, from coordinate 3,157,080 downwards.
AGTCAGCCCATCCTGCACAGCGGTTCAATTCATACTAAGATATTAAAAAATGGCTAGATTCATGGATTGCTTCAAAACCTAAGAAGTTCTTCTATGAGCGAATTCATAATTTGCCACAAAGATGGTCAAAATGGTTGTAGCTTCAGAGGGGGCAAAATATGATGTACCGTTACTTTCAAATAAATGTGTTTTTCTTACCAAAATACGCCCAAAACTTAGTGATTGACCCAATAATACAAATGATTGTCATTCAATAATGGCGTGCAACATCTTCATGTAATAATTTACATTTTAAGTCAGATTGTGTAATGACTATAAATTTATAGAAGTTTATAATACTTAATAATATATTGTTAAATAACCCCACAATCACACAATTTAAATTCGATTGTATACATTTGGTTAGAAATTGCTTCGTAATTGTTATACCACTTTCACTCCATCATAGCTTTTTATATTAAATATATTGTTGTATTGTTCAAAGAAAAAAAAATCCATGAATGGATACTTGAGTTTCTTACTTACTCCGGCGCGTTAGAACCAACAGGTGCAGTCTTAGCCTTCTCCAACCTGACCTATCCGCCGCAATCAATGTCTTTCAATTCCGCGAATTTTAAGCATCTTCGTATCACAATTTATTGCATCTAGCCATCTTGCCTTAGGTCTTTCGGCTCTCCTTCTACCTTCTGGTTTACCATTTAACAGTTTTTCGGCACACACTCCTCCTCCATGCGCAATACGTGTCCAACAGTCCAAGAATTGTTTTTTTTTAGCCCTTAATAACATCTGTTTCCAGTTGCTACTCTGCACGGTGAATTTCCACTTCAATATCATTTTCTACATTTAATAAACGATCCTAAGTGCACAAAACTATTGACTATTTCAAAATTGTGTTCTCCAATATTAAATGAGTTTGATCTCGAATTCGTGATGTGCATTCGTTGTCACCAAATATTTTGTTTTTTCTACATTCACTTTGAGACCCAGTCCCGATGCCTCCTTTTGTAACGATTCGAAAGCATCCGTGACAGTTATCATATTTCGACCAATTATGTTTACATCATCAGCGCATACGCTAATAATTGACACGATTTTGTGAAAATAGTGTCTTGTTTATCAAGATTTAAGCCCCTCACTGCCTTCTCTGAAGCGTAATATTAAATAGTAGTGTTGATAATGGGTCGCCTTGTTGTAAGCCATCAACCGTCTTAAAGTGATTAGATAATATACTTCGGATTTGTAATTGTGACTTCACATTTTCCAATGTCATGGCCACCAAATCTATCAGTTTTTTTGGAATACCAAACTCTTCCATAATTTTCCATAACTTTGACGTATTGCGGCTATCCAATATACCGCTTTGAAATCAACAAACAAATGGTGTGTATCAACATTGAATTCCATACACTTTTCTAAGATCTGTCGTACAGTAAATATTTGATCAGATGAAGATCGATGTGCGCAGAAATCACGCTGGGATTCTCCGATAATTTCATTGGCGTATGGAATAAGTCTATGATATTGTGTATTAGCAAATACCTTATAGCTAATGTTTAATAAAGTTATTCCTCTGCAGTTGTTACAATCCAAATTTATCACCCTTCTTGTACAATGCACAGATAATACCATCCTTCCACTCATCTGGCACCTGTTCATTATTCCAAATATTTACAATTAGCTGGTGCAATTGACATCATAATGCAATTCCACCATATTTAAGGAGTTCACCTGGGGTAAGTTATCACATCCGCAGGTGATTTATTATTCTTGAGCTTCTGAATAACATTCTTTACTTCGTGTATTGATGTGGTTCAGCTACAAATGGCTGGCCAGTTTGAAATTGCACATTTTCCACAGTATTCACTGGTGTATTAACATTTAATAGGTTTTTAAATTAATCGGTCCATCTTTCGAGGCACTTGTCCTCCGGCGCCACAACCTGACCATCTCTGTTTTTGCACAAAAAACAGTTGTTGATTGTATCGGTTTGCAAAAACGATTAACAATCCGGTACATTCTTCTATTATCGTTGTTCCTGTTAAATTTTTCCATTTCGACTTGAACTTTTCGTTCCAGTTTTCGCGTTTTTTCTTACTAATTAATTTACGCTCAAAAATTCCTCTTCGCGCGATAGTTTTCCACAGTGGGCTAATCACCCCATATAAAAATAATAACGTTTTGAAAACATCTATTAATTAGTTAATTGGTAAATTGTTATGTACTCGCATGCGGTCGACTAATTTACCAACTTGGCTGCAATGACTAAAGTTTATTAGATGACATAAAGACCTCCATTTCGTGCAATATATGACTTTAATTAATCGGTAAATTTTAATAATAGTCGAAAACTAATGCATGTTAAACATGGAGTCGATGTTGGCTTTTACTGATGGATTTTTTTTGCAATTCCATGTATTCACGAAATTATATCACACAGTTTTTGGAGAATGGTTACGAAATATTGCCAACATGTAAATTTATCATAATTATTGTAGCGGCGAGCACCGCATTTCCTTTATCCATATACCAATACACAACACGGTGGTGACAAAGCGTCCGAAACTCTATCGATGAACATCATTGGGTTGGTTTGGGAGTATTTATTTGTTTTAAAAAATATTACAAACGCAATACACCAGACATTGCCTCCACATTACCAAAACTATAATTTATGTAATTGTTGCAAAATTATACATTTACTTGCCCATTTTTTATATGTTGACGACACAAATGTAGCGCCAAAATAATAATTATAGATTTATTTTTATCATCAATCAAGAAATTAGAATATATTTGTTGTTGCCATATTTTTTTTTTTACCATTCATTTATTATTGAGACAATTATAAATGTTAAATAAATATATTGTAATTTAACATTCATTCGTACAAATGGTTGAAAAGGGTTAAAATTATCATTACAAAATATCATAAAATATGTTGTTATGGAAAATAATATTACAATAATTTACGAGAAATATTTAGATAAATTCAAAATTTTGTATTGTGAAAATAATATTCGTATAATAAATAAGAGATGATGATATTTTGATGGTGGTGTGATTAAACGATGGTAGTGAAAAGGGTTTTTATTATACAATAAATGTGAATATGGGCTTTGTGCGATGGAATACATTATAATGTTTAATTGGATAAGGTGGTTCATTGCATATTGGTTAGTTGGTTAGTTTGATATTCTCACAATGACTAACAGACGACAAAACGACATGTTGAATGAATGAATGAATGCTGAATGCAATGAATAAATGGTTGAATAAATTTTATTTTGAATTTTAATGTTTTTATTAAAATTATAATATTCGAGTGTGTGTGTGTGTGTGTGTGTGTGTGTATAGAAATATGCTCTGGTAAATGTATGTAATTCGAGACGACGGTGGGATGAAAAGTGCGTTTTTTCTTGTTATCTTTTTTTTTTGCTGTGATCCGAAACTTGTGACTGAGTCCGTCTATGATGTATAATAGAATATGATCCAAAAATCACTGTCATTAGTTCAGTAACATCAAAAGAATCATTGTCCGGAAATTGTTTTAACATCGTTAAATAGAAACAACGATAAACTTATATATTTTAACCTGAATAATATTGTTGAAGTTAAATTATATTCTGTGGCATTCATTTTTGGAAAAGTTTTAAGACAAATACCACAAAATATTGTATATAACTAAGAGCAGCACCCTCGTACATTTGTACGATCATTAAATATGTAAATTAAATATATATCCGTATAAATTTGAATAGATTTTAAAGGATGAGAATAATGAATTTATCTAATGATACAGAGAATAGAATATGTATATTTGACACAAACACACACACACACACACCCACCCACACATATTTTTTTTATTACAAATTTATACTACAGATATAAAAGATAAAGGGTTAAATGTATAACATTATTTCTTGTTATAATTATAACTGACGGGCGCCGTAGATATGCAAATAATAAGAGTAATTACAAAATATTATTTCTGACATTTATTATAATAATAATAGGAATAATAATAATAATAATAATAATGAAACGAAATTCAAATACAAATTTTGTCGAATATTGTGGTGGATATAACTAAGTTTTGGGGATATTTTGGTAAGAAGAACAGACATTTATTTATATATTTTTTATTCAAAGTATTTGCCATCGGAAGCTACAACCATTTTGATCATCATTGTGTTGTAAATTATAGATTTCCTCGTAGAAGAACTTCTTAGGGTTTGAAGCAATTCATGAATTCAGTCGTTTTTTCATATCATCGACCGGAACAAATGTTAGTCTGATGGAGCAATGTATGGTGAATATGGCTGGTTGGGTAGAACTTCCCAGCCAAGTGCTTCTAACATGCTTCTTTGACCGGTCTTACAACGTGTGGTTTAGCATTATCATGCTGCACAGAATCACACGGTCATGTTTGTTGGCATATTGTGGTTGTTTTTGATGCAATTCTCGGCTCAATTGGATTAATTGCTCTCGGTAATGTTCAGCAGTGATGGTTTGTCCCGGTTTTCAGCAGCTCATAGTACACTACACCAAGCATTGATTCCACCAGATACACAGCATACCCTTAGAACCAAGAATATTGTGTTTTGGTTTCGATGGACCTAGATCATCTGTCTTCACCCATGCTTTCAGACGTTTTGGATTATCGTAATGGATCCACTTTTCATTACCAGTCACAAAATTCGATGCAAAATTGAATGTCTTTGAAGCAAACATTCACACACATTGTTTTCGATTTTCTTGTTGTCATTCCGTCAATTTATAATTTACCCAATACGATAGCTTTTGGACCATTCCCATCTTCTTTGGAACGTTTGAAAACACTTTTGCTTGGGTAACATCTAATGCCACTGCTAATTCTTCATCTCTGTGAACATGGATCTTCACTGAAAATAAAGCTTCGAAATTCTTCGTCTTCAAATTTTTTTGGTGTTCCTTACTACTTACTTACTTACTCTTACTCCATGGCGTTATAACCCAGGTACGGTTTTAGCCTTCCCCAACACGTTTTTCCAACCTAGCCTATCCGCAGCCGAAATCTCATCCAATCCCGAATTTTAAGGATCTTTATATAACCCAGTTTACTGCATCTAGCCATCTCGCCTTAGGTCTTCCGTTCGGCTCTCCTTCTACCTTCTGGTTTACCATTTAACAGTTCTTTCGGCACTCGCTCCTCCTCCATGTGTACTATGCGTCGTGTTTTGGTGTGCCAACACGTTCCTAATCACTAACATCAAAATCATTATTTTTAAACCGTCGTCTAAACCAATACTGTCACAATTGTTTTGTAAGTTTCTGCTGCTATTTTCTTCCCGAATAAAAAATTACTCAAACATAACTTCCCGCTCCCCCATATGCTGTTTTGTTGGTGGTACAAAATTTTTTCCATTTTTAATCAACTATTAAAAAAAACACTTGTTTACACTTCAACTGAATGTCAAAATACTGAATATGAACGATGGATTCAACTACTACAAAATAGCGTAGTATTACCACTACTTCACACTGCGTACAAGCAATACTACTTACGACACCTATCCGATTACCCTCAGGACTTAGTTATAGACCCAATAGAATATATATTTAAAATATATTGAGTGTGTCTGTAACATGTGGATGAGCAATGGCATTCATCAAATTGACTGTATAATGTCTTTTTTTTCGAGAATTTTTCTAATTTTCATTGTGTTTCAAAAGGTTTACAACAAATACATAAATGTTTCGATACGACTTACTACTAAACCCTAAAACATTAATTTCAGTCTGGTTGGTATAGAATACGGCGTCTCTCATCAGTCACTTAATGACATTTTATCAATTGGTTTGCTTTTTGTAAATTTATAATTAGGAATAGTTTTGGAAATTATGATACCAACGATAACACAGTACTGAGGTGAGTCTTTTAATTAATTTTTATATTTTTGTAAATTGGTCCTTCGATGGTACATTTTATTTTGTACTTGTTTCTCTTTTCCACACATAAAACAAATCCTGAATTTGTTACTGTTTCCTGCTTAATTTCTTGTTCTTCCTGTCGATGTTGTTGGAAATTTTGGTCTAGTTCTTCTACTAATTTTAATTGAAATTGTTGCCTAGAAATTTTTTCGCCAGTTGTTTCTGTATATTTAGCGCCGATGAATTCATTCCGGCAAGGTCAAGAATATAGAAAAAAAATCTGCAGAGGCTATCTTCGGGATATAGATTTCACAGAGTACTTTTTTGCCATCCAATCTGCCATGTCTGCACCAAATTCGAGTTCTATTATAAAATTTGATAGTCTCAGGTAAAAACTTATCGTTTTTTTGCAATGCGTATAATGATGAATGTCTTGAGCTAAGTAGAAGCACTTTTTTCTTCGGTTTACGTTTGTAAATTGTAAGTGTGCAATGATTGGCTTTATATAATTTCGTTGAGAAACGTGGCACACCATCTTTCGTTTGGTAGGCAAATTTTTGGGTAATTCTTTTTTATTTGCTCTAATGGTTCCAACAATTGTGGTTTATTTCTTTAGTAATTTTGTGGCCAGCGATAAAGTTGTAAAGAAATTATCAGTTGTAACGCTTCTTCCTCAACCTGTGAACGGTTCTAATAGTTTTAGAACTACGAATTCCCCAAGCGGAACTGATGAATCTCTGATATCATCTTTCCCTAAATATAATATTTCTTCTTCCATAAAAATGAGATGTTTAAATTCTTAGCCTCATATCCGCCCACGTCCACATAGAACTGCAATAAATGTATTTAGTTTTTCATTACTAAATTCCATGTAGTTCCCATACACCCGAGATGCCTCTTCTTCGCTAGATTTTATTATCTGTTTCATTATATGGTTGTCGATAATTGCAGTTCTCATTTTTCCTTTCATAACATTTCTTTTGGCATATCCTGTTGGACCCACAACCTTTACAATTATGAATAGGTGTCCGTTAAGGAGTAGACATGTCTTGTATTTCTTGCCATTCAGTACCATCAGTTGAAACTTCGATGTATTGTTCTTCTTCACTTTCAGAACTGGACAACATCATCACTTCTTTTTACGTTATTCACTTCACTTTCAGATAGTTCCTCGTCACTGAATTCTGAAAAATCAACATTTATGTTATTTATTTCCTTCAATAATTTCAAATATCTTAAACTTCTCGACATATTTTTGGGTACAAATTGTCAATAGAATAATGAATCAGGAATTCTTGACTCACTACTACGTCTATCAAGTACACAGATTGTTCATTTTTGATATTTCTCCCTAGGAAATGATCTAACAAGATGAAATTATGGTCAAAATGTATTTACAATTATCGAACAGATATAAATCCTCATGTTTCATATAAATTATCGTAGGGGTCAAATGACCCGTTGCGGTAGTTTAGTCAAATCTGTTTTTTCTACCAGTAAACAGTAGCCAGTAGAGAAGCGAAATTTGGAAGAAAACTTGGTTTCAATAAAAGTGGTATAAAAAGAATCTGATTTTAATGTTAATTTCAAAGAAATTTTTGAGCAAATTGTTTAAAAGGGGTCAGTTGATGCCTTCCGGCAGTTTTACTGTTATCACCAAAAATTCTAATCATAGCCTTTTGTCGTGTTTTTGACAACTTACATCATTTTGTTGTTCATCTAAATGCTCTGATTCTTTCATCAGCAAAACTACAGTATCCCCGTAAAATTAGTCCTGGATGTTGAACAAAAATGTTACAGTTTATTTTTATTTTAATTAATTTTTTTTTAACACAAAAACAAATTAAAAATTAATTATTTATGCATGAAATACAGTATGACAAAATGAAGAAAATAAAATGGTGAAATTAGTTTAGACACTTTTGATTGTGAGCTAGTGCCTATATATTTTAAGGGGAAACATTGTTGAAAATAAATAAGGTTTATGTATAGGATGACTGAATTTTGTTGAATTAATAGAAAATATGCAATGATGTAATAGAATTAATTCCTTTTCTTACTTCAACTTTTGACATTTCAATCAAATCATATGTTGTTTTTGTAATTCTTTTCTTTATTGACATTTGTTTTCCAGCTCGTAAGAACAACGAAAAGGCTGTACGTAATTTTATTGAAAAATATATAAATAAATAATAATATAAATAAAAATAATAATAATAATAATTATAAAAATACAATTAATATTAAATTATATTTATTTGTTATTGAATTACTATGTGTAGAGTGTCAACCACAAGATTTTCATAGCTTCATAGGAATGTGTTTGTGCCGGTCAATGCTTTCCGTATCAGCACACATGGATTGCAATTTGAATTTATTAATGCAAGTCATTTATTATTAAAAAATAAATTATTTAATAATTGTTTCCATATTAAATGCATTAAAATGTATAATAAATATTAAACAAAATAGATTTTGCAACATCATCATTGTACAACAACAATTTGTAGAAAAAAAAAATCATCATCAGAACATAACCTGCAAATTTGAACAATGCATTATTTTTGGAATATAATTGAAATGTAATTGAAAAAGTGTTAGAAGATATTATGGATAAATCTAATTGTAGGTAAATTCCCAATCATTCTATATTACATTTAATTTTAATTAACTAAGAATTATTAATTTTAAAATACTCAATACTTTACAAAAATGGAAAAAGTATAATATTGTTACATCAGCTGTGGTGTACCAGCAACATTAATTAAAGTCCATTTGGGTTAATAACAATTTACCAATTGGTTTGCTATTATGAATGCTGTGTGTATCAACAGTATCTGTTTAATTGGACGTTTAAAGTACGTGAACATATTAAATACAACTAGTATTTTAACATGAAAACATTACCCGTTTAGTAACGAGCTATAAATTAGGATATATTTGATATTAAGGTCAGCATAGCTGATTGATTACTATGATACCAACGGTTAAACGGAGGTGAGTCATTTAATTAATTTAATATTTACGTAACTCAAAATTAATGTTTATATGTACCACCAAAAATTTAAATCATAGACTTTTGCCGTATTTTTGCCAACTCCATCATTTCTTGCTCATTTAACTAACCGAACTGAAATAATCGTTATCATTATTATTATTGTTAAATTCTTATGTCGTTCAAGATCAGAACATATAGAGGATATAAACACTAATCGATATTCAGTAAATTATTTGATAATTAAAAATATATGATCTGTGAAGATGAAATCCAATGATTTCAGCCTCCTAATTTCTGAACTTAGTTAAAATATAACAACATAGAATTTTTGTATTACGGTTACTAATCTACAAATCGTGTAGCCCGGGCCTATATCTTTTTAATCTTCTGGTTTGATTGTTGTTTTTTAGTAAATTATTTACCAAGATGTTTGGATGCACTTTTAATCTATTGTAGTAATTTTTGCTAAATGTTCCAATTGATCACACTTCACAGAACATATTTTTAAGTATTGTTGTATGGTTGAGTTTCTTACATGCACTTAATACTTTTGCTTGAAATCTTTCCAAAATTTCAAAGTTTGACTTCCTTATCGCCCCCGTACGTCCGTACGTCCATACGGGTTTCAAAATACATTGGCAAAGTATTACCTTGCTCTCAAATGACAATTGTGATTTTATGCCCAGTAACCAGTACTGTGCAATTTCAATCTGAGTTGCCATGTTTCTGCCACGTTAATCTTCTATCCAAATAGAGGCCCAAGTATCTTGCCGAAACGGTGTATGGTAGTGTTATGTCCTGATCCTCCATCTTTTCAACCAGTGTTGTATTTTGTTTAGGGAATTTTATAATTTCACCGATGCAATTTGAGCATTTATACTTGATGACCTTGTCATCAGCAAATGTGGCTATCAGTTTGTAGATCCGCCGTTTAAAGTATATATAACACAAGTCCAAAAACACTGCTCTGAGGTACTCTCGAATGCATTTCTGCCAATGATGTGCATATTTCGTGATGCGTGATTATAACATTTCTGTTGACCAGGTCGGTAATAGTGATGTGGTAGCATTACCTTAAGTTTATACAATAAGCCGTGATGACAGACTTTATCAAACTGCTGCGTGATATAGAGGAATGTCGAACAATATCTTTTGGCCTCCAGATCTTTACCATTTTTATCAAGAACACTGTGTACCGGTTCTATTGATGAATGTTGTTGACCTGGTGTTTTTTTGTGGCTAATTTCCCTATAAATAGTGTGTTGAATATCCTTTATAGTGAACTTTTTTATTAACCGATCCTTTTGAAAAGGCCATTGTAGAAATCTGATTATTTCGTTGTTTTCATATTCAGTAATCACAGGTATGGAAGATATGGTACAAAAGTATTTTGAAGATGTTCGACAAACGCTGATGCGTTTTCTTTATTACTCTTTGCCCATTCATTCCATTGTTCATTTTAATTGGTGGAATATGTTGTTGAGGACATTTCAATCCTCTAGTTGTCTTCCATAATAAATAATCGGTTAATTCAGTAGCTGTAAAATTTTGAAAAATAATTTTGAATTGAATCATTTTTTTTTTGTTTTATGAAGTAGTATTTTTATTTCCTTGACTGCCCTATTGAATTTCACTTTTGTCCGTTCGAAACTTTGTACGTTGCCAAGTCTTTCGAAGCTTTCGCTTTTCTTTGATCTTTTCTTTTACGAGCGTTGCACAAACATCAAATGTATCATTTTGACTCCGTTCGGGCGTTGATTCCCTAGCAGCTTCCAGTATTGCACGATTGAAGTCATTTATTGATTGTGATATATTTTCAGAAATGAGCATTGCGAAGATGTATATATATATGGAAACAGATTCTACAATAAACAATACAACGGGATCCTTAAGTGCAAGCTGTATACAACATTAAATCGTCCAATATTAACGTATGGATCGTAGATTTGGTTCCGCACACAGCACCAGGAACAATTACTTCGGATTTTTGAACGAAACAAATACTCCGTCGCATATTTGGTGCCGCGTCAAAGAACATAATAGTTGGCGTGGCGAAGATACAAATTTGAATTTTAAACAAGTTGTAATGGTCAACCAACCAATTGTCAAAACAATCAAAATCAACAGATTAAGATTGGAGGTTGGACACGTATTCCGCATGGAGGAGGAGTATGTGCCGCATAAACTGGTGAATGGCATTCCAGTAGGAAGAAGAAGATGCGACAAGACCATTTAAGGCTAGATGGCTAGATCCAGTGAACTGTGAGATGAAGATCCTTAAAATTTTGGATTTGAGGACGATGGACTTTAGCATATTTTCATAATATATTCTTTTGGCACTTGCTCTGGTTCTATTGAATATAAATAATTTGAATCAGAGTCATTCGTGTGCAGTATTCTAAAAGTCAGTTTTATTCACTGGTGTAAAGGTTAATGAAATTTAAAGAAAATGTAATATTTAAATACTTTAATTTATTTAAGTATATTTAAAATTGTCTCACGTTTTACAAACTAATAATATTTACATAAAATTGTTGTATTTAGAAATTAAAATAATATTAAAAATTAACGATTTCAGAAATTGCAAATGTTTTGTCAATGATTTTGTTAGTTTTTCTAATTATAAATGTTTAAGTAGACAGCGTCATTAATATTGTAAACGAAAACTTAGTTTTATTATATTTAAAAACTTGTCACTTAATAGCGGCATTGACTAAATCAATTTTAATTATGTAAAATTTTCATGTGATTATGTCCATTTAAATGTTTCTTCTGTTTCAAGTGTTTCCGCAAAGAACTTGTTGTTGAAAATCTTTTTTTACAAACAAAACAATGGTAAGGCTTTTCATTAGAATGCAATAATTTATGAATATTCAAATTCCCTAATTGAGAAAAATTTTTAAAACATTGTCCACATTCAAATGGCTTTTCACCAGAGTGTGTTCGTAAATGCATTGTTAAATGAGATTTTCTTGTGAATTTTCTTTCACATATATTGCATTCAAATGGCTTTTCACCAGTGTGTGTTCGTAAATGATAGCGTAAATGAGAATTTCCGGTAAACTTTCTTTCACATATAGTACATTCAAATGGCTTTTCACCAGTGTGTGTTCGTAAATGCATTGTTAAATTAGATTTACTTGTGAATTTTCTTTCACATATATTGCATTCAAATGACTTTTCACCAGTGTGTGTTCGCAAATGATCGGTTAAATTTGATTTTTGGGTGAACTTTCTTTCACATACAGTACATTCAAATGGCTTTTCACCAGTGTGTGTTCGTAAATGATAGCGTAAATGAGAATTTCCGGAAAATTTTCTTTCACATACGTTACATTCAAATGGCTTTTCACCAGAGTGTGTTCGTAAATGCATTGTTAAATGAGATTTTATTGTGAAATTTTTTTCACATATATTGCATTCAAATGGCTTTTCACCAGTGTGTGTTCGTAAATGATCGGTTAAATTTGATTTTTGGGTGAACTTTATTTCACACACGTTGCATTCAAATTGTTTTTCACCAGTGTGCATGCGTAAGTGTACCATTAATTCCGACTTACGATGAAATTTTCTTTGACACCACTCACAATTACTCATTTTATTTTTCTTATTTGCATCTGTCGCCGATTCATTTAATTGCAGACTTTTGCTTTTACTTTCCAATTGTTTCCAATCCATGACAGCTGGTAGTTTTTCGGCCATTTTAATTACTATTAAATTTTGTGTCAATTTCAACTATTTTTATTTCAATTTTATCTTTTAAAAATTAATGTCAATAAACTTACAATTACCCGTTCGAAATAATTTTTTAGTATTTTTCCGCTCTTAAGAATTTTCCGGAAATTTCCAAAACTGATTGGAGCCTATAGAAGTTGGTGAAGAAATTTTAGAATTTTCTGAAAATTTATTTAGCCGGTAAAAGTGGTTCTTAAGAATTTTGAAATTCTGAACCTGGTAGTGAAAAGAAATATTTATGTGCAAAGTGTTCGGCATCATTTAACCATTTATCTGACTTAAATCGGCATTTGAGAATTCACAATGAGTCACAACAACAACTGCAATTACTTTCACTACAGAGACAGCATCAATACCAATTACCACAACAACTACAACAACGACAACAACAACGACAACAACAACCACTACATCAGCAACAAAAACTTCCACAATAACAACAAATGTTATGGCAACCATATTATCAGCATCGACAAGAAGAAAAAGAAGATGAGCAACGACAACAACAATAAAAACAACAACCACAACAACAACAACAACAACTACGACAACAACAACAACAACTACAACAACTACAACTACAACAACAACAACCAAGTCTCCCAGATTTATATTACGATGACTTAATGCGCCTGGACTAATTGTAATCCTAAATCAGATGACGTGAAACTGTAATTGCAATTGTTTCTATGCTGACTATTAATTGGGCAACAATTTTGATTGGAACTAATTAGAAATGTTGAAAAAATATATTAGAAAATTCTCAAAGTTTCAATTTAGAAGAAAGAAGAGTTCTTTGACAATTTAAATAAGTATTGCCATCTACTAAAAATTAATATCACACCACAAACAAGAAGAAGTATTACCACTGATCAAATTGTATCGAAATTAACAAAATATAATCACCACTTCGAAGAATACAATCCTGAGGTTTGTACAAATTATTAGTAATCACAACACCACAACCTTTTGGATAAAATTGGTTTCAAAGTTAAATCCACTTTTCTAAGTAGTGACGAACATTAGTATTAATTTACAGTACCTCTACTGTGTCCAGATCTTAAGAGGAAAGTAAGACATCGAGGTGGGCATAAATGGGTGAGACTGATAAATTTGATTTTTAATGGTTTTGTGTGTAAAATTCAAGTGGATCATTACCCAATCCAATCGAATTAGAATTATTCGACATAATTGTAAATATAAATCAAATACAGTAAAACATTATGAAAGGAATTTGAGTATCTTGACGGTCATCATCCTGTTTCTGTAAGTGAAGCTAATGAGTAGGGTCCAACTTTTCCAATCAGTTTCTAAAATCTATCGATCGCCAAAGAAGTGGGACATCCTAAATGGCAATATTTATTATCAAGGCTTATGACAAATCTGAATTTTCGGAACCCAAATTGTCGGCATCAGAAAAATTGAGTGGATCGAGAAAATAAATCAGAAAATAGTTTTTCATTTTATTTTGAAACATTTATTATAGGCAAAAAAATCATTAAATATAATTTGTCCAGAAAAACTTTCGGAATTCTTTTGTCATTTAGTTTTGCCTTTTGTGATTCTAATTATCAATTTATTTTGAAGGAAAATATCGTCAAATGTTTATGAATTTTGATAGCCGTCGGCTAAATTATCGGAATCTTCGGATTCATTTAGTGATGGCATTTGTTGTGATTCGTAAACATTTGCTGCATTGAATTCTTCAATTGGTTGGTGAGGAATGTCACTTTGAATAGGTTCATTTTCGAATAATATTCTTGGATTTTGTTAGTCGACAATATTGACATTCGCATCGGTTGGAAAACTGTTTTCATCAGCTGTCGTTATATTGTTTTGTAGTAATGAATTCGGCTGATTGTCAATCTGTTGTTGTTGTTGTTGTTGTTGTTGTTGTTGTTGTTGTAACAAATCATGCATTCTCAAATGCCGATTTAAGTCAGATAAATGGTTAAATGATGCCGAACACTTTGTACATAAATATTTCTTTTCACTTCCAGCATAGAAACAATTGCAATTACAGTTTCACGTCATCTGATTTAGGATTACAATTAGTCCAGGCGCATTAAGTCATCGTAAAATAAATCTGAATGTTGTTGTGTTTGTTGTTCTTGTGGCTGTTGTTGTGGTTGTTGTAGCTGATTATATTGTTGTTGTTGTTGTGGTCGTTGTGGTTGAATCTGATAATATTCTTGTTGTTGTTGTGGTTGTTGTTGCCGTTGTTGTTGAATCTGATAATATTCTTGTTGTTGTTGTGGTTGTTGTTGCAGTTGTTGTTGAAGCTGATAATATTGTTGTTGTTGTCGTTGTTGTTGTTGTTGTTGTTGTTGTTGTTGTTGTTGTTGTTGTTGTTGTTGTTGTTGTTGTTGTTGTTGTTGTTGTTGTTGTTGTTGTTGTTGTTGTTGTTGTTGTGGCAGTTGTTGTGGCAGTTGTTGTTGTTGTTGTTGTTGTTGTTGTTGTTGTTGTTGTTGTTGTTGTTGTTGTTGTTGTTGTTGTTGTGGCAGTTGTTGTTGTTGTTGTTGTTGTTGTTGTTGTTGTTGTTGCTGTTGTTGTTGTTGTTGTTGTTGTTGTTGTTGTTGTTGTTGTTGTTGTGGCAGTTGTTGTTGTTGTTGTTGTTGTTGTTGTGGTTGAATCTGATAATATTCTTGTTGTTGTTGTGGTTGTTGTTGCAGTTGTTGTTGAATCTGATAATATTCTTGTTGTTGTTGTGGTTGTTGTTGCAGTTGTTGTTGAATCTGATAATATTGTTGTTGTTGTCGTTGTTGTTGTTGTTGTGGCAGTTGTTGTTGTTGTTGTTGTTGTTGTTGTTGTTGTTGTTGTTGTTGTTGTTGTTGTTGTTGTTGTTGTTGTTGTTGTTGAATCTGATAATATTCTTGTTGTTGTTGTGGTTGTTGTTGTAGTTGTTGTTGAATCTGATAATATTGTTGTAGTTGTTTTTGTTGTTGTTGTTGTGGCTGTTGTTGTTGTTGTTGTTGTTGTTGTTGTGGCAGTTGTTGTTGTTGTTGTTGTTGTTGTTGTGGTTGAATCTGATAATATTCTTGTTGTTGTTGTGGTTGTTGTTGCAGTTGTTGTTGAATCTGATAATATTCTTGTTGTTGTTGTGGTTGTTGTTGCAGTTGTTGTTGAATCTGATAATATTGTTGTTGTTGTTTTTGTTGTTGTTGTTGTTGTTGTTGTTGTTGTTGTTGTTGTTGTTGTTGTTGTTGTTGTTGTTGTTGTTGTTGTTGTTGTTGTTGTTGTTGTTGTTGTTGTTGTTGTTGTTGTTGTTGTTGTTGTTGTTGTTGTTGTTGTTGTTGTTGTTGTTGTTGTTGTTGTTGTAACAAATCATGCTTTCTCAAATGCCGATTTAAGTCAGATAAATGGTTAAATGATGCCGAACACTTTGTACATAAATATTTCTTTTCACTACCATGTTCAATTGTAATTTTATTTGTCCGAGTGTCATCTAAATCGAGCTCTTGTCTCATTTGTGGTAATTGTTTCATCAATTTGTTTTTGTATTGTTTTGGATGAATATTATCATTTTCATTTCGGATGAAATAAGCGCTTGTGTTCGGTTGTTCAACGATATTTTCAGGAATTTCATTTCTGCTGTTACATGTTTTATCGCCTATGTGCCTTTTTCTATGAGCAATTAGATTTGATTGGGCTTTAAAGTCTTTCTCACAAATATCACATTTATATGGTCTTTCACCGGTGTGCACTCTTTTATGTCTGATTAAAGCTGAACTTTCCGAAAATTTTTTCTTACGAATATCACATTTATATGGTTTTTCACCGGTGTGCACTCTTTTATGTCTGATTAAAGCTGAACTTTCCGAAAATTTTTTCTTACAAATATCACATTTATATGGTTTTTCACCGGTGTGCACTCTTATATGATTGATTAAAGCTGAACTTTCCGAAAATTTTTTCTTACGAATATCACATTTATATGGTTTTTCACCGGTGTGCACTCTTTTATGTCTGATTAAAGCTGAACTTTCCGAAAATTTTTTCTTACAAATATCACATTTATATGGTTTTTCACCGGTGTGCACTCTATCATGTTTAATTAGATTTGATTTTTGTGTAAATTCTTTGTTACAAAAATCACATTTATATGGTGTTTCACCGGTGTGCACTCTTTTATGGGTAATTAGATTTGATTTTTGTGCAAAATCATTCTCACAAATATCACATTTATATGGTTTTTCACTTGTGTGCACTCTTATATGATTGATTAAAGATGATTTTTGCGAAAAATTTTTCTTACATATATCACATTTATATAGTTTTTCACCAGTGTGCACTATTTTATGTGTAATGAGGTTTGATATGTCTGCAAATTCTTTGTTACAAAAATCACATTTATATGGTTTTTCACCGGTGTGCACTCTTTTATGTCTGATTAAAGCTGAACTTCGCGAAAATTTTTTGTTACAAAAATCACATTTATATGGTTTTTCACCGGTGTGCACTCTTTTATGTTTGATTAAAGTTGAACTTTGCGAAAATTCTTTGTTACAAAAATCACATTTATATGGTCTTTCACCGGTGTGCATTCTTTTATGTTTGATTAAATATGAACCATCCGCAAATCTTTTCTTACAAAAATCACATTTATATGGTTTTTCACCGGTGTGAATTCTTTTATGTTTGATTAAATATGAACCATCCGCAAATCTTTTCTTACAAATATCACATTTATATGGTTTTTCACCGGTGTGCACTCTTTTATGTATGATTAAAGTTGAATTTTGCGAAAATTCTTTATTACAAAAATCACATTTATATGGTTTTTCACCGGTGTGCACTCTTTTATGTGTGATTAAACCTGAATTAAACGCAAATTCTTTCTTACAAAAATCACTTTTATATGGTTTTTCACCAGTGTGTAATTTTATATGTTGTTTTAAACTTGACTTGTGTCCAAAAGTTTTGGAACAGTTAGTGCATTTAAATCTTTGATGTTTATTTTGGTGAGATTTTAAATTTTGTTCTGTTGTAAATATTTCCTTGCAAATTTTGCATTTTAATAAATTTTCATCATTAGATAAATTCTGCGTCTCGTCACTTCCACTTTGTTCTGAATCACTCATTTTTCCTTTTGTCTTATTTGCGAAAATTAACGGAAAAATTATAACAATTTAATTAATTTCGAATTTTCGAGTAATTTCTATTTAAAATATTCAATTATTTTGTTGCGGTTAATAACTTTTAGAATGCTTATGAGAAACAAAAGCAGCGTCCATTCACTTTGTGAATTTTAATAGAACTGAAATTCGAAACAATTACAAAAATAAATAATCCAGTTAACGAAATCGAAAGTATTGCCACATCTAACAAAATTTCTTGAATTATTTTGACATTTCATTTCGATTTGGAACTGAACGAAAGCAAAATTGGGTGTTACGCAGCCAATCGCAATGAAAAGTAAAAGTTAATCGTATTAGTAATTCGTTAAAAATGAAAGTAATCGGGACGGTAATCTGTTGCCACATAATAATATTTTTCACAGCACATTTGCATCTTTAAAATTTGGTGTCTATAAAGAAAATCACTTAAGGCGTCGACTGTTTTTCAACCAATTTCGATAATATTTCATTTATGACCGTAGACTCATATTTTATGAAAGAGGTTTGAGCAATCAACTTCGACACGTCAGCAAGGCAAACGATGATGAAGGCCAAAAAAGGAATTATTGTTAAATGGGATTTTTGTATAATTAATTTTATTTACAATTCGTCTGATCGAAAATTAATTTAATTAATTCTTATTATGAAATCACATTTTATTTAATTATTATTTTCACAAGAGTTTTTGTCACTTATTTCTTTTCAAATTATTTCACAAATTTAATTGTCACTTAATGTTCTAAATTTTCTGATTTCGGTGCAGCAGCCAAACAAACAGTCAAATTCAGATAATTTCATTTGACAATTTCTTTTTTTTGTCCTTAAATGGCCAAATGAAATTTTTTTCATTAGCTGTTGCATAATTACCGCGCCAACCGAACTCTAAAAAGTAAACATTATTTCAAAATAACTCAAGAAATAGATTCACAAAAGTATCGTAAAGTGAGACATTTGCATTATCGAGTACATTTTCTGTATTTGATGGCAAATGAATTGTAAAATTATTTGTAGTTTGTTGTAAATTTGTTAGTTGATGAGACACGGACTCATTGTCATTAATTTGACGAATTGCACAATTAGTGTACTGTGTGTCAATTGTATTTGTGTTATGTGACGAAATGTTTGACAAATTTGACGGCGGTTGGTGTACAATTGGAAATGATGATGAATCTGAATTACTATCTACTTATTCGCTTTCGAATTCAACGGCCATAACATCAATTCGGTTTCCAATATTACTTTCGACCTTCAATAAAGAAGATTTATTTAGAGTGGCTACACAATCATTTGGTATTTCCATATTGGACTCACTATCAACGAAATGTTTCACTTTGAAAACGAATGAAAGTTTTCATTTCTGATGCAAAACAACAATTCGAGTTAAACGATTTTTGGTAATTCTTACGTTGAACTGTTGTCACATCATGGTTTTTCATATGCCGATTTAAGTCAGATAAATGGTTAAATGATGTTGAACGCTTTGTACATAAATATTTCTTTTCACTTGTAGGTTTTATTGTAATTTTATTTGCTCGACTGTAATCTAAATCGAGGTCTGGTCTCATTTGTGACAATTCTTTAAACCAATTTATTTTCGAAGTGTTTCGCCAAACGAATATTATCATTTTTAATTCTGTTGAAATCAGTGTTTGTGTTCGGTTATTCAAAAATGTTTTCAAGAATTTCATTTCGGTTGTTATCTCCCATTTCTAATATCGACCGTTCGGTTGATGGTGATTGGTTTTCTTTTGGTACAATGTCTGTATTTTTGCAATTAATTTTGTGTTTGATTAGTAAACGAGAATGTGCAAATAATTTTTGTTATGGATTTTGAAATGTTGAATCAAGTCTGAAGAAGTGGGGAATGCCTTTGAACATACGCTACATTTAAATGGTGTCTTTCCATTCTGTTTGAACATGTGCATTTTTAGTTCATTTATATACAAACTTTTAGTTAAGTAATCATC
Organism: Bibio marci; assembly: GCA_910594885.2. Classification (NCBI taxonomy): domain Eukaryota; kingdom Metazoa; phylum Arthropoda; class Insecta; order Diptera; family Bibionidae; genus Bibio; species Bibio marci. Next base: position 3,137,350 of record OU343119.1, on the reverse strand, counting down.
ACATTTATATGGTTTTTCAATTATATGAATTGTGCATTTTGTAAAGTTTGTTTCATTAAATATGATTTCAAACAAATCTTACATTTAAATGGTCGCTCACCGATATGAATTCTAGTGTGAGTTTGCAAATTTAATTTCAGCGCAATTGATTTCAATTCAAAAATTTAAATGTTTTCGGACTCACGTCACACTTATATTTATTGTTCTCTTTATCAGAATTTGAATTACCTTCATTTTGTATATTCCGGTTCTGATTTTGATCTTGTTCGGAATTCATGTTAACAATTATTTTTCGTTTATTGTTTGTAATTATTTATACTTTAAGCTCAAATCTATTCACGTTGAAAGTTTTATTGGAACTGATTAGAAATGCTGAGAATTTTATATTTTAAACTGATAGGAAAATTCTCAAAGTTTCAATTAATAAGAAAGGAGAGTTCTTTGACAATTTAAATAAGTATTGCCATTTACTAAAAATTAATATCACACCACAATCAAGAAGAAGTATTACCACTGATCAAATTGTATTCGAAATTAACAAAATATAATCACCACTTCGAAGAATACAATCCTGAGGTTTGAACAAATTATTAGTAATCACAACACCACAACCTTTTGGATAAAATTGGTTTCAAGGTTAAATCCACTTTTCTAAGTAGTGACGAACATTAGTATTAATTTACAGTACCTCTACTGTGTCCAGATCTTAAGAGGAAAGTAAGACATCGAGGTGGGCATAAATGGGTGAGACTGATAAATTTGATTTTTAATGGTTTTGTGTGTAAAATTCAAGTGGATCATTACCCAATCCAATCGAATTAGAATTATTCGACATAATTGTAAATATAAATCAAATACAGTAAAACATTATGAAAGGAATTTGAGTATCTTGACGGTCATCATCCTGTTTCTGTAAGTGAGCTAATGAGTAGGGTCCAACTTTTCCAATCAGTTTCTAAAATCTATCGATCGCCAAAGAAGTGGGACATCCAAAATGGCAATATTTATTATCAAGGCTTATGACAAATCTGAATTTTCGGAACCCAAATTATCGGCATCAGAAAAATTGAGTGGATCGAGAAAATAAATCAGAAAATAGTTTTTCATTTTATTTTGAAACATTTATTATAGGCAAAAAAATCATTAAATATAATTTGTCCAGAAAAACTTTCGGAATTCTTTTGTCATTTAGTTTTGCCTTTTGTGATTCTAATTATCAATTTATTTTGAAGGAAAATATCGTCAAATGTTTATGAATTTTGATAGCCGGTCGGCTAAATTATCGGAATCTTCGGATTCATTTAGTGATGGCATTTGTTGTGATTCGTAAACATTTGCTGCATTGAATTCTTCAATTGGTTGGTGAGGAATGTCACTTTGAATAGGTTCATTTTCGAATAATATTCTTGGATTTTGTTAGTCGACAATATTGACATTCGCATCGGTTGGAAAACTGTTTTCATCAGCTGTCGTTATATTGTTTTGTAGTAATGAATTCGGCTGATTGTCAATCTGTTGTTGTTGTTGTTGTTGTTGTTGTTGTTGTTGTTGTTGTTGTTGTTGTTGTTGTTGTTGTTGTTGTTGTTGTTGTTGTTGTTGTTGTTGTTGTTGTTGTTGTTGTTGTTGTTGTGGTTGAATCTGATAATATTCTTGTTGTTGTTGTGGTTGTTGTTGTAGTTGTTGTTGAAGCTGATAATATTGTTGTTGTTGTCGTTGTTGTTGTTGTTGTTGTAACAAATCATGCTTTCTCAAATGCCGATTTAAGTCAGATAAATGGTTAAATGATGCCGAACACTTTGTACATAAATATTTCTTTTCACTTCCAGGTTCAATTGTAATTTTATTTGTCCGAGTGTCATCTAAATCGAGCTCTTGTCTCATTTGTGGTAATTGTTTCATCAATTTATTTTTGTATTGTTTCGCCGAATGAATATTATCATTTTTATTTCGGTTGAAATAAGCGCTTGTGTTCGGTTGTTCAACGATGTTTTGATGAATTTCATTTCTGCTGTTATCTGGTTTCTCACCTATGTGCCTTTTTCTATGAGCAATTAGATTTGATTGGCCTTTAAAGTCTTTCTCACAAATATCACATTTATATGGTGTTTCACCGGTGTGCACTCTTTTATGGGTAATTAGATTTGATTTTTGTGCAAAATCATTCTCACAAATATCACATTTATATGGTCTTTCACCGGTGTGCATTCTTTTATGTTTGATTAAATATGAACCATCCGCAAATCTTTTCTTACAAATATCACATTTATATGGTTTTTCACCGGTGTGCACTCTTTTATGTATGATTAAAGTTGAATTTTGCGAAAATTCTTTATTACAAAAATCACATTTATATGGTTTTTCACCGGTGTGCACTCTTTGATGTTTAATTAGATTTGATTTTTGTGTAAATTCTTTGTTACAAAAATCACATTTATATGGTTTTTCACCAGTGTGTAAATTTATATGTTGTTTTAAACTTGACTTGTGTCCAAAAGTTTTGGAACAGTTAGTGCATTTAAATCTTTGATGTTTATTTTGGTGAGATTTTAAATTTTGTTCTGTTGTAAATATTTCCTTGCAAATTTTGCATTTTAATAAATTTTCATCATTAGATAAATTCTGCGTCTCGTCACTTCCACTTTGTTCTGAATCACTCATTTTTCCTTTTGTCTTATTTGCGAAAATTAACGGAAAAATTATAACAATTTAATTAATTTCGAATTTTCGAGTAATTTCTATTTAAAATATTCAATTATTTTGTTGCGGTTAATAACTTTTAGAATGTTTATGAGAAACAAAAGCAGCGTCCATTCACTTTGAGAATTTTAATAGAACTGAAATTCGAAACAATTACAAAAATAAATAATCCAGTTAACGAAATCGAAAGTATTGCCACATCTAACAAAATTTCTTGAATTATTTTGACATTTCATTTCGATTTGGAACTGAACGAAAGCAAAATTGGGTGTTACGCAGCCAATCGAAATGGAAAGTAAAAGTTAATCGTATTAGTAATTCGTTAAAAATGAAAGTAATCGGGACGGTAATCTGTTGCCACACAATAATTAATTTCACAGCACATTTGCATCTTTAAAATTTGGTGTATATAAATAAAATCACTTAAGGCGTCTACTGTTTTTGAACCACTTTTGAACATATTTTATTCATGGCAGAAATCCCATAATTTGTGAAATAGTCTTAGAAATCATCTTCCACACGTTGGTTATGCAAATCCGATTCCACCGTTCTTTTCATCGATAGTTAATTTATTTATTGGTCAATATTCTTCTGCTCTGCTCGTATTTGTTATTTTAGGAAAAAAGGATTAGTTTGCGACTTTTCCCAATTTTAGGACAACCAACCAATGAAAATAGCCATTGCCACAATTTGTGTTTATGATAATTTCACCTTATTTATGTCTGATTTTAGACTTTCACATTTTTCAGATCTAATTAGCTTATTATACTTATTTCGACCTTAGACTTTTAGGTAGCAATGCCAGTTCCAGCTTTGTACCCGTCACTGCAAAATGCCATTATAGAGCACCGGTATTTCAGAGTACGCACTGCCAGTAGGTGATCCTGTCACTATTCCAGTCACCGAATATGGTACAATAGTTTTTCAACCACATCTAGTTGTTGACAGCTATTTATTAATTGTACCTGTAATCACTGTCTCAACTATTCCCGGTAAAAAATTAATGTTGGCTGGGAACAATGGTACAATTTCTAATACAAAACTTTGGTTAATATTCGATTCCTTTTTAAAAGTGTCACATGCCCAAATACAATTTACGCAACTAAAGTCTTTTGATTTACCCGATTGTTGCTCATGCTCACCTGCACAATTTCTGTATTCTCTCGAAAATGACCATAACCGAGGCAATTAATATATTCAAATGTTTTACGTATTGGCCGTCCTACAAAACCTTTTTTATTTAACATTAATTTATTTTACAAACCAATATCCTCTTCAATTTATAAAAGTAGAACTTGTAAATTAATTAGGTTGTTTCAATGCATTCATTTTCATTTCCGTTAAGCTTTTAATTAAATCGTCTCCACACTTATATTTCCATTTGAGCCAACAATTTTAAGTTTTGGTTTTATTTTAATTCACTTTGAGTTATCCGTTGTACGAGCGATTACGATTATACTTGTCGAAGTATTTACTTTCCTAATTGTCCTACACGAATTCGTTAATCTGGAAATTAAAGCTTCACGACTGACACACTTTAAGGTGGATGCACTGGTTATGATTTCAAATTTTGCATAATTATAGTGAAAATTGTGTAACAAATTCACGTAATAAATTTCCCAGTGTCGCTCTAAAAATTGTTCATAAATCGGTCTGGAAACTCCTTTGTCTTCTGGTGTTAGAAAAACATTCGAAAATCTTCGTTGATTTATGGATCAACGCATAATCCAACATCGCATGCACTTTTATAATAGAAACGACTTTCACACTTTGAATCGCCGTCTGGTCTTGTTTCTCGGGAGCAGCATACAAACCACATCTTCTTGTTGATTTCACCTTACATGATTTGGAATATATTGAAAAAAGGTCGTGCATTTTGGTAACTCCAATATCAGATAAAAACTCATGAGCAGGTTATGGATTAAGAAATCACATTGATAACATCAACTACTGTCCTTAGGTTCTTATTGGTTCTAAAACCAATGAAATATTATCGGTTTTGGCGTTATCATTTCATTCTTTTAAATGGCAACTTTATTTCACAGAATATTTAATTATAATATCAATAATATTCAAATCCCCGTTTTAGGAAGCGAAGATAAGTTAATGCGGCAATGGTCAGTAAAGTCTCAGAGTAAAGACCCATCATTCACATAAAATAACATCTTGTTTTCTTCGCAACTTTGTAAGTGAAAAGCACAAGTGGAGTATAGTTGCTTATCTGATATCAATGGAACACAAAGTTGTGAACCAGTTGTGGTGTCTGGACACAAACTCGCCAACTTCGTGACTAATATGTGTGGCCGAAATCATCTGATGTAAGTACAGGTCAGCCATTAGTGCATTAAATGTAACAGAAAGTTGTGAATTTTCTCAAAGTAATTTTTGTCTGGCCGAATCGATTATCCAAGTGCGATTGGTTAGTATATTTCCTGTTCCGAATCAAGGCCAATCTGTGAATAAATTATCAATAATTCACAAAAATTTATAATAAATTAAGAGTTAAAACCGAAATTTTTGAGTAATTTTTAGAATAAACCTTTTAATTAATATTTTTTGAATTGTAATAATAAATTTTGTTGGAATATTTTGAATAACTGATTTGAAGTTCAAAGTGTCAATTTTGATTTAATTTTCTAAAATTTCTAATTATAATTTTTCTTTCCATTTTTTCTATAATTTTCGTCATAATTTATTTTCAAAATTGTTGCCCAATTCATTGTCAGCATAGAAACAATTGCAATTACAGTTTCACGTCATCTGATTTAGGATGCGCATTAAGTCATCGTCATATAAATCTGGGAGACTTGGTTGTTGTTGTTGTAATTGTTGTTGTTGTAATTGTTGTTGTTGTTGTTGTTGTTGTTGTTGTTGTTGTTGTGGTTGTTGTTGTTCAAGCTGATAATATTGTTGTTGTTGTTGTTGTTGTTGTTGTTGTTGTTCTTGTTGTTGTTGTTGAACCTGACAATATTGATGTTGTTGTTGTTGTTGTTGTTGTGGCTGCTGTTGATGTTGTTGTTGTTGTTGTTGTTGTAATTGTTGTTGTTGTTGTTGTAATTGTTGTTGTTGTTGTTGTTGTTGTTGTTGTAATTGTTGTTGTTGTTGTTGTTGTTGTAATTGTTGTTGTTGTTGTTGTTGTTGTTGAAGCTGATAAAATAGTTGTTGTTGTTGTGATTGTCGTGGTTGAATCTGATAATATTCTTGTTGTTGTTGTGGTTGTTGTTGTTGTTGTTGTTGTTGTTGTTGTTGTTGTTGTTGTTGTTGAATCTGATAATATTGTTGTTGTTGTTGTGGTTGTCGTGGTTGAATCTGATAATATTCTTGTTGTTGTTGTGGTTGTTGTTGTAGTTGTTGTTGAAGCTGATAATATTGTTGTTGTTGTCGTTGTTGTTGTTGTTGTTGTTGTTGTTGTTGTTGTAGTATTTGTTGTTGTTGTTGTTGTTGTTGTTGTTGTTGTTGTTGTTGTTGTTGTTGTTGTTGTTGTTGTTGTTGTTGTTGTTGTTGTTGTTGTTGTTGTTGTAGTGGTTGTAGTGGTTGTTGTTGTTGTTGTAGTTGTTGTGGCAGTTTTTGTTGTGGTGACCGTTGTTGTTGTGGTTTTTGTTGTTGATTTTGTCGTTGTTGTTGTTGTTGTTGTTGTTGTTTTAACTCATCGTGAATTCTCAAATGCCGATTTAAGTCGGATAAATGATTAAATGATGCCGAACACTTTGTACATAAATATTTCTTTTCACTTCCAGGTTCAATTCTAATTTTATTTGTCCGCGTGTCATCTAAATCGAGCTCTTGTCTCATTTGTGGTAATTGTTTCATCAATTTATTTTTGTATTGTTTCGCCGAATGAATATTATCATTTTTATTTCGGTTGAAATAAGCACTTGTGTTCGGTTGTTCAACGATGTTTTGATGAATTTCATTTCTGCTGTTATCTGGTTTCTCACCTATGTGCCTTTTTCTATGAACAATTAGATTTGATTGGGCTTTAAAGTCTTTCTCACAAATATCACATTTATATGGTGTTTCACCGGTGTGCAGTCTTTTATGGGTAATTAGATTTGATTTTTGTGCAAAATCATTCTCACAAATATCACATTTATATGGTTTTTCACCGGTGTGCATTCTTTTATGTATGATTAAAGCTGAACTATCCGAAAATTTTTTCTTACAAAAATCACATTTATATGGTTTTTCACCGGTGTGCACTCTTTTATGTCTGATTAAAGCTGAACTATCCGAAAATTTTTTCTTACAAAAATCACATTTATATGGTCTTTCACCGGTGTGCACTCTTTTATGTTTGATTAAAGATGATTTTTGCGAAAATTCTTTGTTACAAAAATCACATTTATATGGTCTTTCACCGGTGTGCACTCTTTTATGTCTGATTAAAGCTGAACTATCCGAAAATTTTTTCTTACAAATATCACATTTATATGGTTTTTCACCGGTGTGCCCTCTTTTATGAGTAATTAGATTTGATTTGTGTGCAAATTCATTCTCACAAATGTCAGATTTATATGGTTTTTCACCGGTGTGCACTCTTTTATGATTGATGAAAGATGATCTTTGCGAAAAGTTTTTCTTACATATATCACATTTATATTGTTTTTCACCGGTGTGCACTCTTATATGATTGATTAAAGATGATCTTTGCGAAAAATTTTTCTTACATATTTCACATTTATATAGTTTTTCACCAGTGTGCACTCTTTTATGTTTAATGAGGTTTGATATGTCTGCAAATTTTTTGTTACAAAAATCACATTTATATGGTTTTTCACCGGTGTGCACTCTTTTATGTATGATTAAAGTTAAATTTTGCGAAAATTCTTTATTACAAAAATCACATTTATATGGTGTTTCACCGGTGTGCATTCTTTTATGAGTAATTAGATTTGATTTTTGTGCAAATTCTTTGTTACAAAAATCACATTTATATGGTTTTTCACCGGTGTGTAATTTTATATGTTGTTTTAAACTTGACTTGTGTCCAAAAGTTTTGGAACAGTTAGTGCATTTAAATCTTTGATGTTTATTTTGGTGAGATTTTAAATTTTGTTCAGTTGTAAATATTTCCTTGCAAATTTTGCATTTTAATAAATTTTCATCATTAGATAAATTCTGCGTCTCGTCACTTCCACTTTGTTCTGAATCACTCATTTTTCCTTTTGTCTTATTTGCGAAAATTAACGGAAAAATTATAACAATTTAATTAATTTCGAATTTTCGAGTAATTTCTATTTAAAATATTCAATTATTTTGTTGCGGTTAATAACTTTTAGAATGCTTATGAGAAACAAAAGCAGCGTCCATTCACTTTGTGAATTTTAATAGAACTGAAATTCGAAACAATTACAAAAATAAATAATCCAGTTAACGAAATCGAAAGTATTGCCACATTTAACTAAAATTATGAAAATATTCAACCGGAAATTTCTTGAATTATTTTGACATTTCATTTCGATTTGGAACTGAACGAAAGCAAAATTGGGTGTTACGCACCCAATCCCAATGAAAAGTAAAAGTTAATCGTATTAGTAAATCGTTAAAAATGAAAGTAATCGGGACGGTAATCTGTTGCCACACAATAATTAATTTCACAGCACATTTGCATCTTTAAAATTTGGTGTATATAAATAAAATCACTTAAGGCGTTTACTGTTTTTGAACCACTTTTGAACATATTTTATTCATGGCACAAATCCCATAATTTGTGAAATAGTCTTAGAAATCATCTTCCACACGTTGGTTATGCAAATCCAATTCCACCGTTCTTTTCATCGATTGTTAATTTATTTATTGGTCAATATTCTTCTGCTCTGCTCGTATTTGTTATTTTAGGAAAAAGGATTAGTTTGCGACTTTTCCTAATTTTAGGACAACCAACCAATGAAAATAGCCATTGCCACAATTTGTGTTTATGATAATTTCACCTTATTTATGTCTGATTTTAGACTTTCACATTTTTCAGATCTAATTAGCTTATTATACTTATTTCGACCTTAGACTTTTAGGTAGCAATGCCAGTTCCAGCTTTGTACCCGTCACTGCAAAATGCCATTATAGAGCACCGGTATTTCAGAGTACGCACTGCCAGTAGGTGATCCTGTCACTATTCCAGTCACCGAATATGGTACAATAGTTTTTCAACCACATCTAGTTGTTGACAGCTATTTATTAATTGTACCTGTAATCACTGTCTCAACCATTCCCGGTAAAAAATTAATGTTGGCTGGGAACAATGGTACAATTTCTAATACAAAACTTTGGTTAATATTCGATTCCTTTTTAAAAGTGTCACATGCACAAATACAATTTACGCAACTAAAGTCTTTTGATTTACCTGATTGTTGCTCATGCTCACCTGCACAATTTCTGTATTCTCTCGAAAATGACCATAACCGAGGCAATTAATATATTCAAATGTTTTACGTATTGGCCGTCCTACAAAACCTTTTTTATTTAACATTAATTTATTTTACAAACCAATATCCTCTTCAATTTATAAAAGTAGAACTTGTAAATTAATTAGGTTGTTTCAATGCATTCATTTTCATTTCCGTTAAGCTTTTAATTAAATCGTCTCCACACTTATATTTCCATTTGAGCCAACAATTTTAAGTTTTGGTTTTATTTTAATTCACTTTGAGTTATCCGTTGTACGAGCGATTACGATTATACTTGTCGAAGTATTTACTTTCCTAATTGTCCTACACGAATTCGTTAATCTGGAAATTAAAGCTTCACGACTGACACACTTTAAGGTGGATGCACAGGTTATGATTTCAAATTTTGCATAATTATAGTGAAAATTGTGTAACAAATTCACGTAATAAATTTCCCATTGTCGCCCTAAAAATTGTTCATAAATCGGTCTGGAAACTCCTTTGTCTTCTGGTGTTAGAAAAACATTCGAAAATCTTCGTTGATTTATGGATCAACGCATAATCCAACATCGCATGCACTTTTTATAATAGAAACGACTTTCACACTTTGAATCGCCGTCTGGTCTTGTTTCTCGGGAGCAGCATACAAACCACATCTTCTTGTTGATTTCACCTTACATGATTTGGAATATATTGAAAAAAGGTCGTGCATTTTGGTCACTCCAATGTCAGATAAAAACTCATGAGCAGGTTATGGATTAAGAAATCACATTGATAACATCAACTACTGTCCTTAGGTTCTTATTGGTTCTAAAACCAATGAAATATTATCGGTTTTGGCGTTATCATTTCATTCTTTTAAACGGCAACTTTATTTCACAGAATATTTAATTATAATATCAATAATATTCAAATCCCCGTTTTAGGAAGCGAAGATAAGTTAATGCGGCAATGGTCAGTAAAGTCTCAGAGTAAAGACCCATCATTCACATTCAGTGAAAAGCACAAGTGGAGTGTAGTTGCTTATCTGATATCAATGGAACACAAAGTTGTGAACCAGTTGTGGTGTCTGGACACAAACTCGCCAACTTCGTGACTAATATGTGTGGCCGAAATCATCTGATGTAAGTGCAGGTCAGCCATTAGTGCATTAAATGTAACAGAAAGTTGTGAATTTTCTCAAAGTAATTTTTGTCTGGCCGAATCGATTATCCAAGTGCGATTGGTTAGTATATTTCCTGTTCCGAATCAAGGCCAATCTGTGAATAAATTATCAATAATTCACAAAAATTTATAATAAATTAAGAGTTAAAACCGAAATTTTTGAGTAATTTTTAGAATAAACCTTTTAATTAATATTTTTTGAATTGTAATAATAAATTTTGTTGGAATATTTTGAATAACTGATTTGAAGTTCAAAGTGTCAATTTTGATTTAATTTTCTAAAATTTCTAATTATAATTTTTCTTTCCATTTTTTCTATAATTTTCGTCATAATTTATTTTCAAAATTGTTGCCCAATTCATTGTCAGCATAGAAACAATTGCAATTACAGTTTCACGTCATCTGATTTAGGATGCGCATTAAGTCATCGTCATATAAATCTGGGAGACTTGGTTGTTGTTGTTGTAATTGTTGTTGTTGTAATTGTTGTTGTTGTTGTTGTTGTTGTTGTTGTTGTAATTGTTGTTGTTGTTGTAATTGTTGTTGTTGTAATTGTTGTTGTTGTAATTGTTGTTGTTGTTGTTGTTGTAATTGTTGTTGTTGTTGTTGTTGTTGTTGTTGAAGCTGATAATATTGTTGTTGTTGTTGTAGTTGTCGTGGTTGAATCTGATAATATTCTTGTTGTTGTTGTGGTTGTTGTTGTAGTTGTTGTTGTTGTTGTTGAAGCTGACAATATTGTTGTTGTTGTTGTGGCTGTTGTTGTGACTGTTGTTGTTGTTGTTGTCGTAGTTGTTGTTGTTGTTGTTGTTGTTGTTGTTGTTGTCCTTGTTGTTGTTGTTGAAGCTGACAATATTGTTGTTGTTGTTGTTGTTGTTGTTGTTGTTGTTGTTGTTGTTGTTGTTGTTGTGGCTGTTGTTGTTGTGTTTGTTGTCGTAGTTGTTGTTGTTGTAGTATTTGTTGTTGTTGTTGTTGTTGTTGTTGCTGTTGTTGAAGCTGACAATATTGTTGTTGTTGTTGTGGCTGCTGCTGTGGTTGCTGTGGCTGTTGTTGTTGTTGTTGTCGTAGTTGTTGTTGTTGTTGTTGTCGTAGTTGTTGTTGTTGATGTTGTTGTTGTAATTGTTGTTGTTGTTGTTGTTGTAATTGTTGTTGTTGTTGTTGTTGTTGTTGTTGTTGTTGTTGTTGTTGTTGTTGTTGTTGTTGTTGTTGTTGTTGTTGTTGTTGTTGTTGTTGTTGTTGTTGTGGTTGTCGTGGTTGAATCTGATAATATTCTTGTTGTTGTTGTGGTTGTTGTTGTTGTTGTTGTTGTTGAAGCTGATAATATTGTTGTTGTTGTCGTTGTTGTTGTTTTTGTTGTTGTTGTAGTATTTGTTGTTGTTGTTGTGGTTGTCGTGGTTGAATCTGATAATATTCTTGTTGTTGTTGTGGTTGTTGTTGTAGTTGTTGTTGAAGCTGATAATATTGTTGTTGTTGTCGTTGTTGTTGTTGTTGTAATTGTTGTTGTTGTTGTTGTTGTTGAAGCTGATTATATTGTTGTTGTTGTTGTTGTTGTTGTGGTTGAATCTGATAATATTCTTGTTGTTGTTGTGGTTGTTGTTGTAGTTGTTGTTGAAGCTGATAATATTGTTGTTGTTGTCGTTGTTGTTGTTGTTGTTGTAACAAATCATGCTTTCTCAAATGCCGATTTAAGTCAGATAAATGGTTAAATGATGCCGAACACTTTGTACATAAATATTTCTTTTCACTTCCAGGTTCAATTGTAATTTTATTTGTCCGAGTGTCATCTAAATCGAGCTCTTGTCTCATTTGTGGTAATTGTTTCATCAATTTATTTTTGTATTGTTTCGCCGAATGAATATTATCATTTTTATTTCGGTTGAAATAAGCGCTTGTGTTCGGTTGTTCAACGATATTTTCAGGAATTTCATTTCTGCTGTTACATGGTTTATCGCCTATGTGCCTTCTTCTATGAGCAATTAGATTTGATTGGGTATTAAAGTCTTTCTCACAAATATCACATTTATATGGTCTTTCACCGGTGTGCACTCTTTTATGTCTAATTAGATTTGATTTGTCTGCAAATTCTTTGTTACAAATATCACATTTATATGGTGTTTCACCGGTGTGCACTCTTTTATGTGTGATTAAACCTGAACTTCGCGAAAATTTTTTGTTACAAATATCACATTTATATGGTGTTTCACCGGTGTGCACTCTTTTATGTCTGATTAAAGATGATCTTTGCGAAAAATTTTTCTTACATATATCACATTTATATAGTTTTTCAGCAGTGTGCACTCTTTTATGTGTAATGAGGTTTGATATATCTGCAAATTTTTTGTTACAAAAATCACATTTATATGGTTTTTCACCGGTGTGCATTCTTTTATGAGTAATTAGATTTGATTTTTGTGCAAATTCTTTGTTACAAATATCACATTTATATGGTGTTTCACCGGTGTGCCTTCTTTTATGAGTAATTAGATTTGATTTTTGTGCAAATTCTTTGTTACAAATATCACATTTATATGGTTTTTCACCGGTGTGTAATTTTATATGTTTTGTTAAACTTGACTTATGGCCAAAAGTTTTGGAACAGTTAGTGCATTTAAATCTTTGATGTTTATTTTGGTGAGATTTTAAATTTTGTTCAGTTGTAAATATTTCCTTGCAAATTTTGCATTTTAATAAATTTTCATCATTAGATAAATTCTGCGTCTCGTCACTTCCACTTTGTTCTGAATCACTCATTTTTCCTTTTGTCTTATTTGCGAAAATTAACGGAAAAATTATAACAATTTAATTAATTTCGAATTTTCGAGTAATTTCTATTTAAAATATTCAATTATTTTGTTGCGGTTAATAACTTTTAGAATGCTTATGAGAAACAAAAGCAGCGTCCATTCACTTTGTGAATTTTAATAGAACTGAAATTCGAAACAATTACAAAAATAAATAATCCAGTTAACGAAATCGAAAGTATTGCCACATTTAACTAAAATTATGAAAATATTCAACCGGAAATTTCTTGAATTATTTTGACATTTCATTTCGATTTGGAACTGAACGAAAGCAAAATTGGGTGTTACGCAGCCAATCGAAATGGAAAGTAAAAGTTAATCGTATTAGTAATTCGTTAAAAATGAAAGTAATCGGGACGGTAATCTGTTGCCACACAATAATTAATTTCACAGCACATTTGCATCTTTAAAATTTGGTGTATATAAATAAAATCACTTAAGGCGTTTACTGTTTTTGAACCACTTTTGAACATATTTTATTCATGGCACAAATCCCATAATTTGTGAAATAGTCTTAGAAATCATCTTCCACACGTTGGTTATGCAAATCCAATTCCACCGTTCTTTTCATCGATTGTTAATTTATTTATTGGTCAATATTCTTCTGCTCTGCTCGTATTTGTTATTTTAGGAAAAAGGATTAGTTTGCGACTTTTCCTAATTTTAGGACAACCAACCAATGAAAATAGCCATTGCCACAATTTGTGTTTATGATAATTTCACCTTATTTATGTCTGATTTTAGACTTTCACATTTTTCAGATCTAATTAGCTTATTATACTTATTTCGACCTTAGACTTTTAGGTAGCAATGCCAGTTCCAGCTTTGTACCCGTCACTGCAAAATGCCATTATAGAGCACCGGTATTTCAGAGTACGCACTGCCAGTAGGTGATCCTGTCACTATTCCAGTCACCGAATATGGTACAATAGTTTTTCAACCACATCTAGTTGTTGACAGCTATTTATTAATTGTACCTGTAATCACTGTCTCAACTATTCCCGGTAAAAAATTAATGTTGGCTGGGAACAATGGTACAATTTCTAATACAAAACTTTGGTTAATATTCGATTCCTTTTTAAAAGTGTCACATGCCCAAATACAATTTACGCAACTAAAGTCTTTTGATTTACCCGATTGTTGCTCATGCTCACCTGCACAATTTCTGTATTCTCTCGAAAATGACCATAACCGAGGCAATTAATATATTCAAATGTTTTACGTATTGGCCGTCCTACAAAACCTTTTTTATTTAACATTAATTTATTTTACAAACCAATATCCTCTTCAATTTATAAAAGTAGAACTTGTAAATTAATTAGGTTGTTTCAATGCATTCATTTTCATTTCCGTTAAGCTTTTAATTAAATCGTCTCCACACTTATATTTCCATTTGAGCCAACAATTTTAAGTTTTGGTTTTATTTTAATTCACTTTGAGTTATCCGTTGTACGAGCGATTACGATTATACTTGTCGAAGTATTTACTTTCCTAATTGTCCTACACGAATTCGTTAATCTGGAAATTAAAGCTTCACGACTGACACACTTTAAGGTGGATGCACTGGTTATGATTTCAAATTTTGCATAATTATAGTGAAAATTGTGTAACAAATTCACGTAATAAATTTCCCAGTGTCGCTCTAAAAATTGTTCATAAATCGGTCTGGAAACTCCTTTGTCTTCTGGTGTTAGAAAAACATTCGAAAATCTTCGTTGATTTATGGATCAACGCATAATCCAACATCGCATGCACTTTTATAATAGAAACGACTTTCACACTTTGAATCGCCGTCTGGTCTTGTTTCTCGGGAGCAGCATACAAACCACATCTTCTTGTTGATTTCACCTTACATGATTTGGAATATATTGAAAAAAGGTCGTGCATTTTGGTAACTCCAATATCAGATAAAAACTCATGAGCAGGTTATGGATTAAGAAATCACATTGATAACATCAACTACTGTCCTTAGGTTCTTATTGGTTCTAAAACCAATGAAATATTATCGGTTTTGGCGTTATCATTTCATTCTTTTAAATGGCAACTTTATTTCACAGAATATTTAATTATAATATCAATAATATTCAAATCCCCGTTTTAGGAAGCGAAGATAAGTTAATGCGGCAATGGTCAGTAAAGTCTCAGAGTAAAGACCCATCATTCACATAAAATAACATCTTGTTTTCTTCGCAACTTTGTAAGTGAAAAGCACAAGTGGAGTATAGTTGCTTATCTGATATCAATGGAACACAAAGTTGTGAACCAGTTGTGGTGTCTGGACACAAACTCGCCAACTTCGTGACTAATATGTGTGGCCGAAATCATCTGATGTAAGTACAGGTCAGCCATTAGTGCATTAAATGTAACAGAAAGTTGTGAATTTTCTCAAAGTAATTTTTGTCTGGCCGAATCGATTATCCAAGTGCGATTGGTTAGTATATTTCCTGTTCCGAATCAAGGCCAATCTGTGAATAAATTATCAATAATTCACAAAAATTTATAATAAATTAAGAGTTAAAACCGAAATTTTTGAGTAATTTTTAGAATAAACCTTTTAATTAATATTTTTTGAATTGTAATAATAAATTTTGTTGGAATATTTTGAATAACTGATTTGAAGTTCAAAGTGTCAATTTTGATTTAATTTTCTAAAATTTCTAATTATAATTTTTCTTTCCATTTTTTCTATAATTTTCGTCATAATTTATTTTCAAAATTGTTGCCCAATTCATTGTCAGCATAGAAACAATTGCAATTACAGTTTCACGTCATCTGATTTAGGATGCGCATTAAGTCATCGTCATATAAATCTGGGAGACTTGGTTGTTGTTGTTGTAATTGTTGTTGTTGTAATTGTTGTTGTTGTTGTTGTTGTTGTTGTTGTTGTTGTTGTGGTTGTTGTTGTTCAAGCTGATAATATTGTTGTTGTTGTTGTTGTTGTTGTTGTTGTTGTTCTTGTTGTTGTTGTTGAACCTGACAATATTGATGTTGTTGTTGTTGTTGTTGTTGTGGCTGCTGTTGATGTTGTTGTTGTTGTTGTTGTTGTAATTGTTGTTGTTGTTGTTGTAATTGTTGTTGTTGTTGTTGTTGTTGTTGTTGTAATTGTTGTTGTTGTTGTTGTTGTTGTAATTGTTGTTGTTGTTGTTGTTGTTGTTGAAGCTGATAAAATAGTTGTTGTTGTTGTGATTGTCGTGGTTGAATCTGATAATATTCTTGTTGTTGTTGTGGTTGTTGTTGTTGTTGTTGTTGTTGTTGTTGTTGTTGTTGTTGTTGTTGAATCTGATAATATTGTTGTTGTTGTTGTGGTTGTCGTGGTTGAATCTGATAATATTCTTGTTGTTGTTGTGGTTGTTGTTGTAGTTGTTGTTGAAGCTGATAATATTGTTGTTGTTGTCGTTGTTGTTGTTGTTGTTGTTGTTGTTGTTGTTGTAGTATTTGTTGTTGTTGTTGTTGTTGTTGTTGTTGTTGTTGTTGTTGTTGTTGTTGTTGTTGTTGTTGTTGTTGTTGTTGTTGTTGTTGTTGTTGTTGTTGTTGTAGTGGTTGTAGTGGTTGTTGTTGTTGTTGTAGTTGTTGTGGCAGTTTTTGTTGTGGTGACCGTTGTTGTTGTGGTTTTTGTTGTTGATTTTGTCGTTGTTGTTGTTGTTGTTGTTGTTGTTTTAACTCATCGTGAATTCTCAAATGCCGATTTAAGTCGGATAAATGATTAAATGATGCCGAACACTTTGTACATAAATATTTCTTTTCACTTCCAGGTTCAATTCTAATTTTATTTGTCCGCGTGTCATCTAAATCGAGCTCTTGTCTCATTTGTGGTAATTGTTTCATCAATTTATTTTTGTATTGTTTCGCCGAATGAATATTATCATTTTTATTTCGGTTGAAATAAGCACTTGTGTTCGGTTGTTCAACGATGTTTTGATGAATTTCATTTCTGCTGTTATCTGGTTTCTCACCTATGTGCCTTTTTCTATGAACAATTAGATTTGATTGGGCTTTAAAGTCTTTCTCACAAATATCACATTTATATGGTGTTTCACCGGTGTGCAGTCTTTTATGGGTAATTAGATTTGATTTTTGTGCAAAATCATTCTCACAAATATCACATTTATATGGTTTTTCACCGGTGTGCATTCTTTTATGTATGATTAAAGCTGAACTATCCGAAAATTTTTTCTTACAAAAATCACATTTATATGGTTTTTCACCGGTGTGCACTCTTTTATGTCTGATTAAAGCTGAACTATCCGAAAATTTTTTCTTACAAAAATCACATTTATATGGTCTTTCACCGGTGTGCACTCTTTTATGTTTGATTAAAGATGATTTTTGCGAAAATTCTTTGTTACAAAAATCACATTTATATGGTCTTTCACCGGTGTGCACTCTTTTATGTCTGATTAAAGCTGAACTATCCGAAAATTTTTTCTTACAAATATCACATTTATATGGTTTTTCACCGGTGTGCCCTCTTTTATGAGTAATTAGATTTGATTTGTGTGCAAATTCATTCTCACAAATGTCAGATTTATATGGTTTTTCACCGGTGTGCACTCTTTTATGATTGATGAAAGATGATCTTTGCGAAAAGTTTTTCTTACATATATCACATTTATATTGTTTTTCACCGGTGTGCACTCTTATATGATTGATTAAAGATGATCTTTGCGAAAAATTTTTCTTACATATTTCACATTTATATAGTTTTTCACCAGTGTGCACTCTTTTATGTTTAATGAGGTTTGATATGTCTGCAAATTTTTTGTTACAAAAATCACATTTATATGGTTTTTCACCGGTGTGCACTCTTTTATGTATGATTAAAGTTAAATTTTGCGAAAATTCTTTATTACAAAAATCACATTTATATGGTGTTTCACCGGTGTGCATTCTTTTATGAGTAATTAGATTTGATTTTTGTGCAAATTCTTTGTTACAAAAATCACATTTATATGGTTTTTCACCGGTGTGTAATTTTATATGTTGTTTTAAACTTGACTTGTGTCCAAAAGTTTTGGAACAGTTAGTGCATTTAAATCTTTGATGTTTATTTTGGTGAGATTTTAAATTTTGTTCAGTTGTAAATATTTCCTTGCAAATTTTGCATTTTAATAAATTTTCATCATTAGATAAATTCTGCGTCTCGTCACTTCCACTTTGTTCTGAATCACTCATTTTTCCTTTTGTCTTATTTGCGAAAATTAACGGAAAAATTATAACAATTTAATTAATTTCGAATTTTCGAGTAATTTCTATTTAAAATATTCAATTATTTTGTTGCGGTTAATAACTTTTAGAATGCTTATGAGAAACAAAAGCAGCGTCCATTCACTTTGTGAATTTTAATAGAACTGAAATTCGAAACAATTACAAAAATAAATAATCCAGTTAACGAAATCGAAAGTATTGCCACATTTAACTAAAATTATGAAAATATTCAACCGGAAATTTCTTGAATTATTTTGACATTTCATTTCGATTTGGAACTGAACGAAAGCAAAATTGGGTGTTACGCACCCAATCCCAATGAAAAGTAAAAGTTAATCGTATTAGTAAATCGTTAAAAATGAAAGTAATCGGGACGGTAATCTGTTGCCACACAATAATTAATTTCACAGCACATTTGCATCTTTAAAATTTGGTGTATATAAATAAAATCACTTAAGGCGTTTACTGTTTTTGAACCACTTTTGAACATATTTTATTCATGGCACAAATCCCATAATTTGTGAAATAGTCTTAGAAATCATCTTCCACACGTTGGTTATGCAAATCCAATTCCACCGTTCTTTTCATCGATTGTTAATTTATTTATTGGTCAATATTCTTCTGCTCTGCTCGTATTTGTTATTTTAGGAAAAAGGATTAGTTTGCGACTTTTCCTAATTTTAGGACAACCAACCAATGAAAATAGCCATTGCCACAATTTGTGTTTATGATAATTTCACCTTATTTATGTCTGATTTTAGACTTTCACATTTTTCAGATCTAATTAGCTTATTATACTTATTTCGACCTTAGACTTTTAGGTAGCAATGCCAGTTCCAGCTTTGTACCCGTCACTGCAAAATGCCATTATAGAGCACCGGTATTTCAGAGTACGCACTGCCAGTAGGTGATCCTGTCACTATTCCAGTCACCGAATATGGTACAATAGTTTTTCAACCACATCTAGTTGTTGACAGCTATTTATTAATTGTACCTGTAATCACTGTCTCAACCATTCCCGGTAAAAAATTAATGTTGGCTGGGAACAATGGTACAATTTCTAATACAAAACTTTGGTTAATATTCGATTCCTTTTTAAAAGTGTCACATGCACAAATACAATTTACGCAACTAAAGTCTTTTGATTTACCTGATTGTTGCTCATGCTCACCTGCACAATTTCTGTATTCTCTCGAAAATGACCATAACCGAGGCAATTAATATATTCAAATGTTTTACGTATTGGCCGTCCTACAAAACCTTTTTTATTTAACATTAATTTATTTTACAAACCAATATCCTCTTCAATTTATAAAAGTAGAACTTGTAAATTAATTAGGTTGTTTCAATGCATTCATTTTCATTTCCGTTAAGCTTTTAATTAAATCGTCTCCACACTTATATTTCCATTTGAGCCAACAATTTTAAGTTTTGGTTTTATTTTAATTCACTTTGAGTTATCCGTTGTACGAGCGATTACGATTATACTTGTCGAAGTATTTACTTTCCTAATTGTCCTACACGAATTCGTTAATCTGGAAATTAAAGCTTCACGACTGACACACTTTAAGGTGGATGCACAGGTTATGATTTCAAATTTTGCATAATTATAGTGAAAATTGTGTAACAAATTCACGTAATAAATTTCCCATTGTCGCCCTAAAAATTGTTCATAAATCGGTCTGGAAACTCCTTTGTCTTCTGGTGTTAGAAAAACATTCGAAAATCTTCGTTGATTTATGGATCAACGCATAATCCAACATCGCATGCACTTTTTATAATAGAAACGACTTTCACACTTTGAATCGCCGTCTGGTCTTGTTTCTCGGGAGCAGCATACAAACCACATCTTCTTGTTGATTTCACCTTACATGATTTGGAATATATTGAAAAAAGGTCGTGCATTTTGGTCACTCCAATGTCAGATAAAAACTCATGAGCAGGTTATGGATTAAGAAATCACATTGATAACATCAACTACTGTCCTTAGGTTCTTATTGGTTCTAAAACCAATGAAATATTATCGGTTTTGGCGTTATCATTTCATTCTTTTAAACGGCAACTTTATTTCACAGAATATTTAATTATAATATCAATAATATTCAAATCCCCGTTTTAGGAAGCGAAGATAAGTTAATGCGGCAATGGTCAGTAAAGTCTCAGAGTAAAGACCCATCATTCACATTCAGTGAAAAGCACAAGTGGAGTGTAGTTGCTTATCTGATATCAATGGAACACAAAGTTGTGAACCAGTTGTGGTGTCTGGACACAAACTCGCCAACTTCGTGACTAATATGTGTGGCCGAAATCATCTGATGTAAGTGCAGGTCAGCCATTAGTGCATTAAATGTAACAGAAAGTTGTGAATTTTCTCAAAGTAATTTTTGTCTGGCCGAATCGATTATCCAAGTGCGATTGGTTAGTATATTTCCTGTTCCGAATCAAGGCCAATCTGTGAATAAATTATCAATAATTCACAAAAATTTATAATAAATTAAGAGTTAAAACCGAAATTTTTGAGTAATTTTTAGAATAAACCTTTTAATTAATATTTTTTGAATTGTAATAATAAATTTTGTTGGAATATTTTGAATAACTGATTTGAAGTTCAAAGTGTCAATTTTGATTTAATTTTCTAAAATTTCTAATTATAATTTTTCTTTCCATTTTTTCTATAATTTTCGTCATAATTTATTTTCAAAATTGTTGCCCAATTCATTGTCAGCATAGAAACAATTGCAATTACAGTTTCACGTCATCTGATTTAGGATGCGCATTAAGTCATCGTCATATAAATCTGGGAGACTTGGTTGTTGTTGTTGTAATTGTTGTTGTTGTAATTGTTGTTGTTGTTGTTGTTGTTGTTGTTGTTGTAATTGTTGTTGTTGTTGTAATTGTTGTTGTTGTAATTGTTGTTGTTGTAATTGTTGTTGTTGTTGTTGTTGTAATTGTTGTTGTTGTTGTTGTTGTTGTTGTTGAAGCTGATAATATTGTTGTTGTTGTTGTAGTTGTCGTGGTTGAATCTGATAATATTCTTGTTGTTGTTGTGGTTGTTGTTGTAGTTGTTGTTGTTGTTGTTGAAGCTGACAATATTGTTGTTGTTGTTGTGGCTGTTGTTGTGACTGTTGTTGTTGTTGTTGTCGTAGTTGTTGTTGTTGTTGTTGTTGTTGTTGTTGTTGTCCTTGTTGTTGTTGTTGAAGCTGACAATATTGTTGTTGTTGTTGTTGTTGTTGTTGTTGTTGTTGTTGTTGTTGTTGTTGTTGTGGCTGTTGTTGTTGTGTTTGTTGTCGTAGTTGTTGTTGTTGTAGTATTTGTTGTTGTTGTTGTTGTTGTTGTTGCTGTTGTTGAAGCTGACAATATTGTTGTTGTTGTTGTGGCTGCTGCTGTGGTTGCTGTGGCTGTTGTTGTTGTTGTTGTCGTAGTTGTTGTTGTTGTTGTTGTCGTAGTTGTTGTTGTTGATGTTGTTGTTGTAATTGTTGTTGTTGTTGTTGTTGTAATTGTTGTTGTTGTTGTTGTTGTTGTTGTTGTTGTTGTTGTTGTTGTTGTTGTTGTTGTTGTTGTTGTTGTTGTTGTTGTTGTTGTTGTTGTTGTTGTTGTGGTTGTCGTGGTTGAATCTGATAATATTCTTGTTGTTGTTGTGGTTGTTGTTGTTGTTGTTGTTGTTGAAGCTGATAATATTGTTGTTGTTGTCGTTGTTGTTGTTTTTGTTGTTGTTGTAGTATTTGTTGTTGTTGTTGTGGTTGTCGTGGTTGAATCTGATAATATTCTTGTTGTTGTTGTGGTTGTTGTTGTAGTTGTTGTTGAAGCTGATAATATTGTTGTTGTTGTCGTTGTTGTTGTTGTTGTAATTGTTGTTGTTGTTGTTGTTGTTGAAGCTGATTATATTGTTGTTGTTGTTGTTGTTGTTGTGGTTGAATCTGATAATATTCTTGTTGTTGTTGTGGTTGTTGTTGTAGTTGTTGTTGAAGCTGATAATATTGTTGTTGTTGTCGTTGTTGTTGTTGTTGTTGTAACAAATCATGCTTTCTCAAATGCCGATTTAAGTCAGATAAATGGTTAAATGATGCCGAACACTTTGTACATAAATATTTCTTTTCACTTCCAGGTTCAATTGTAATTTTATTTGTCCGAGTGTCATCTAAATCGAGCTCTTGTCTCATTTGTGGTAATTGTTTCATCAATTTATTTTTGTATTGTTTCGCCGAATGAATATTATCATTTTTATTTCGGTTGAAATAAGCGCTTGTGTTCGGTTGTTCAACGATATTTTCAGGAATTTCATTTCTGCTGTTACATGGTTTATCGCCTATGTGCCTTCTTCTATGAGCAATTAGATTTGATTGGGTATTAAAGTCTTTCTCACAAATATCACATTTATATGGTCTTTCACCGGTGTGCACTCTTTTATGTCTAATTAGATTTGATTTGTCTGCAAATTCTTTGTTACAAATATCACATTTATATGGTGTTTCACCGGTGTGCACTCTTTTATGTGTGATTAAACCTGAACTTCGCGAAAATTTTTTGTTACAAATATCACATTTATATGGTGTTTCACCGGTGTGCACTCTTTTATGTCTGATTAAAGATGATCTTTGCGAAAAATTTTTCTTACATATATCACATTTATATAGTTTTTCAGCAGTGTGCACTCTTTTATGTGTAATGAGGTTTGATATATCTGCAAATTTTTTGTTACAAAAATCACATTTATATGGTTTTTCACCGGTGTGCATTCTTTTATGAGTAATTAGATTTGATTTTTGTGCAAATTCTTTGTTACAAATATCACATTTATATGGTGTTTCACCGGTGTGCCTTCTTTTATGAGTAATTAGATTTGATTTTTGTGCAAATTCTTTGTTACAAATATCACATTTATATGGTTTTTCACCGGTGTGTAATTTTATATGTTTTGTTAAACTTGACTTATGGCCAAAAGTTTTGGAACAGTTAGTGCATTTAAATCTTTGATGTTTATTTTGGTGAGATTTTAAATTTTGTTCAGTTGTAAATATTTCCTTGCAAATTTTGCATTTTAATAAATTTTCATCATTAGATAAATTCTGCGTCTCGTCACTTCCACTTTGTTCTGAATCACTCATTTTTCCTTTTGTCTTATTTGCGAAAATTAACGGAAAAATTATAACAATTTAATTAATTTCGAATTTTCGAGTAATTTCTATTTAAAATATTCAATTATTTTGTTGCGGTTAATAACTTTTAGAATGCTTATGAGAAACAAAAGCAGCGTCCATTCACTTTGTGAATTTTAATAGAACTGAAATTCGAAACAATTACAAAAATAAATAATCCAGTTAACGAAATCGAAAGTATTGCCACATCTAACAAAATTTCTTGAATTATTTTGACATTTCATTTCGATTTGGAACTGAACGAAAGCAAAATTGGGTGTTACGCAGCCAATCGAAATGGAAAGTAAAAGTTAATCGTATTAGTAATTCGTTAAAAATGAAAGTAATCGGGACGGTAATCTGTTGCCACACAATAATTAATTTCACAGCACATTTGCATCTTTAAAATTTGGTGTATATAAATAAAATCACTTAAGGCGTCTACTGTTTTAGAACCACTTTTGAACATATTTTATTCATGGCACAAATCCCATAATTTGTGAAATAGTCTTAGAAATCATCTTCCACACGTTGGTTATGCAAATCCGATTCCACCGTTCTTTTCATCGATAGTTAATTTATTTATTGGTCAATATTCTTCTGCTCTGCTCGTATTTGTTATTTTAGGAAAAAAGGATTAGTTTGCGACTTTTCCCAATTTTAGGACAACCAACCAATGAAAATAGCCATTGCCACAATTTGTGTTTATGATAATTTCACCTTATTTATGTCTGATTTTAGACTTTCACATTTTTCAGATCTAATTAGCTTATTATACTTATTTCGACCTTAGACTTTTAGGTAGCAATGCCAGTTCCAGCTTTGTACCCGTCACTGCAAAAGGCCATTATAGAGCACCGGTATTTCAGAGTACGCACTGCCAGTAGGTGATCCTGTCACTATTCCAGTCACCGAATATGGTACAATAGTTTTTCAACCACATCAAGTTGTTGACAGCTATTTATTAATTGTACCTGTAATCACTGTCTCAACTATTCCCGGTAAAAAATTAATGTTGGCTGGGAACAATGGTACAATTTCTAATACAAAACTTTGGTTAATATTCGATTCCTTTTTAAAAGTGTCACATGCACAAATACAATTTACGCAACTAAAGTCTTTTGATTTACCTGATTGTTGCTCATGCTCACCTGCACAATTTCTGTATTCTCTCGAAAATGACCATAACCGAGGCAATTAATATATTCAAATGTTTTACGTATTGGCCGTCCTACAAAACCTTTTTTATTTAACATTAATTTATTTTACAAACCAATATCCTCTTCAATTTATAAAAGTAGAACTTGTAAATTAATTAGGTTGTTTCAATGCATTCATTTTCATTTCCGTTAAGCTTTTAATTAAATCGTCTCCACACTTATATTTCCATTTGAGCCAACAATTTTAAGTTTTGGTTTTATTTTAATTCACTTTGAGTTATCCGTTGTACGAGCGATTACGATTATACTTGTCGAAGTATTTACTTTCCTAATTGTCCTACACGAATTCGTTAATCTGGAAATTAAAGCTTCACGACTGACACACTTTAAGGTGGATGCACTGGTTATGATTTCAAATTTTGCATAATTATAGTGAAAATTGTGTAACAAATTCACGTAATAAATTTCCCAGTGTCGCTCTAAAAATTGTTCATAAATCGGTCTGGAAACTCCTTTGTCTTCTGGTGTTAGAAAAACATTCGAAAATCTTCGTTGATTTATGGATCAACGCATAATCCAACATCGCATGCACTTTTATAATAGAAACGACTTTCACACTTTGAATCGCCGTCTGGTCTTGTTTCTCGGGAGCAGCATACAAACCACATCTTCTTGTTGATTTCACCTTACATGATTTGGAATATATTGAAAAAAGGTCGTGCATTTTGGTAACTCCAATATCAGATAAAAACTCATGAGCAGGTTATGGATTAAGAAATCACATTGATAACATCAACTACTGTCCTTAGGTTCTTATTGGTTCTAAAACCAATGAAATATTATCGGTTTTGGCGTTATCATTTCATTATAATATCAATAATATTCAAATCCCCGTTTTAGGAAGCGAAGATAAGTTAATGTGGCAATGGTCAGTAAAGTCTCAGAGTAAAGACCCATCATTCACATAAAATAACATCTTGTTTTCTTCGCAACTTTGTAAGTGAAAAGCACAAGTGGAGTATAGTTGCTTATCTGATATCAATGGAACACAAAGTTGTGAACCAGTTGTGGTGTCTGGACACAAACTCGCCAACTTCGTGACTAATATGTGTGGCCGAAATCATCTGATGTAAGTGCAGGTCAGCCATTAGTGCATTAAATGTAACAGAAAGTTGTGAATTTTCTCAAAGTAATTTTTGTCTGGCCGAATCGATTATCCAAGTGCGATTGGTTAGTATATTTCCTGTTCCGAATCAAGGCCAATCTGTGAATAAATTATCAATAATTCACAAAAATTTATAATAAATTAAGAGTTAAAACCGGAATTTTTGAGTAATTTTTAGAATAAACCTTTTAATTAATATTTTTTGAATTGTAATAATAAATTTTGTTGGAATATTTTGAATAACTGATTTGAAGTTCAAAGTGTCAATTTTGATTTAATTTTCTAAAATTTCTAATTATAATTTTTCTTTCCATTTTTTCTATAATTTTCGTCATAATTTATTTGCAAAATTGTTGCCCAATTCATTGTCAGCATAGAAACAATTGCAATTACAGTTTCACGTCATCTGATTTAGGATGCGCATTAAGTCATCGTCATATAAATCTGGGAGACTTGGTAGTTGTTGTTGTAATTGTTGTTGTTGTAATTGTTGTGATTGTTGTTGTTGTTGTTGTTGTTGTTGTTGTTGTTGTTGTAATTGTTGTTGTTGTTGTAATTGTTGTTGTTGTAATTGTTGTTGTTGTAATTGTTGTTGTTGTTGTAGTTGTCGTGGTTGAATCTGATTATATTCTTGTTGTTGTTGTTGTTGTTGTTGTAGTTGTTGTTGAAGCTGATAATATTGTTGTTGTTGTCGGTGTTGTTGTTGTTGTTGTTGTTGTTGTTGTTGTTCTTGTTGTTGTTGTTGAACCTGACAATATTGTTGTTGCTGTTGTTGTTGTTGATGTGGCAGTTATTGTGGCTGTTGTTGTTGTTGTTGTCGTAGATGTTGTTGTTGTAGTATTTGTTGTTGTTGTTGTTGTTGTTGCTGTTGTTGAAGCTGACAATATTGTTGTTGTTGTTGTAATTGTTGTTGTTGTTGTTGTTGTTGTTGTTGTTGTTGTTGTTGTTGTTGTTGTTGTTGTTGTTGTTGTTGTTGTTGTTGTTGTTGTTGTTGTTGTTGTTGTTGTTGTTGTTGTTGTTGTTGTTGTTGTTGTTGTTGTTGTTGTTGTTGTTGTTGTTGTTGTTGTTGTTGTTGTTATTGTTGTTGTTGAAGCTGATAATATTGTTGTTGTTGTTGTTGTGGTTGTCGTGGTTGAATCTGATAATATTCTTGTTGTAATTGTGGTTGTTGTTGTTGTTGTTGTTGTTGTTGAAGCTGATAATATTGTTGTTGTTGTTGTTGTGGTTGTCGTGGTTGAATCTGATAATATTCTTGTTGTTGTTGTGGTTGTTGTTGTTGTTGTTGAAGCTGATAATATTGTTGTTGTTGTTGTTGTTGTTGTTGTTGTTGTTGTTGCT
This sequence comes from Bibio marci, assembly GCA_910594885.2. Classification (NCBI taxonomy): domain Eukaryota; kingdom Metazoa; phylum Arthropoda; class Insecta; order Diptera; family Bibionidae; genus Bibio; species Bibio marci. The sequence continues at coordinate 3,110,305 of OU343119.1, read as the reverse complement.
GTTGTTGTTGTTGTTGTGGCTGTTGTTGTTGTTGTTGTTGTTGTGATTGTTGTTGTTGTAGTTGTTGTTGTTGTTGATGTACTTGCGGCTGTTGGTGTTGTAGTAGTTGTTGTTGTTGTGGCTGTTGTTGTTGTTGTTGTTGTTGTTGTTGTGGCTGTTGTTGTTGTGTTTGTTGTCGTAGATGCTGTTGTTGTAGTAGTTGTTGTTGAAGCTGATTATATTGTTGCTGAGGTAATTGTTGTTGTTGTTGTTGTTGTTGTTGTTGTTGTTGTTGTTGTTGTTGCTGTAGTTGTTGTTGCTGTGTAATTCTAATTTTATTTGTCCGAGTGTCATCTAAATCGAGCTCTGGTCTCAATTGTGGTAATTCTTTCATCAATTTATTTTCGTATTGTTTCGCCGTATGACTATTATCATTTTTATTTCGGTTGAAATATGCGCTTGTGTTCGGTTGTTCAGCGATGTTTTGATGAATTTCATTTCTGCTGTTATCTGGTTTCTCACCTATGTGCCTTCTTCTATGAGCAATTAGATTTGATTGGGCTTTAAATTCTTTCTTACAAATATCACATTTATATGGTGTTTCACCGGTGTGCACTCTTTTATGTCTGATAAAAGCTGAACCATCCGCAAATCTTTTCTTACAAAAATCACATTTATATGGTTTTTCACCGGTGTGCATTCTTTTATGTCTGATTAAAGAAGAAACATGCGCAAATTCTCTGTTACAAAAAGCACATTTATATGGTGTTTCACCGGTGTGCACTCTTTTATGTCTGATTAAAGCTGAACCATCCGCAAATCTTTTCTTACAAATATCACATTTATATGGTGGTTCACCGGTGTGCCTTCTTTTATGAGTAATTAGATTTGATTTTTGTGCAAATTCTTTGTTACAAATATCACATTTATATGGTGTTTCACCGGTGTGCCTTCTTTTATGAGTAATTAGATTTGATTTTTGTGCAAATTCTTTGTTACAAATATCACATTTATATGGTGTTTCACCGGTGTGCCTTCTTTTATGAGTAATTAGATTTGATTTTTGTGCAAATTCTTTGTTACAAATATCACATTTATATGGTTTTTCACCGGTGTGTAATTTTATATGTTTTGTTAAACTTGACTTATGGCCAAAAGTTTTGGAACAGTTAGTGCATTTAAATCTTTGATGTTTATTTTGGTGAGATTTTAAATTTTGTTCAGTTGTAAATATTTCCTTGCAAATTTTGCATTTTAATAAATTTTCATCATTAGATAAATTCTGCGTCTCGTCACTTCCACTTTGTTCTGAATCACTCATTTTTCCTTTTGTCTTATTTGCGAAAATTAACGGAAAAATTATAACAATTTAATTAATTTCGAATTTTCGAGTAATTTCTATTTAAAATATTCAATTATTTTGTTGCGGTTAATAACTTTTAGAATGCTTATGAGAAACAAAAGCAGCGTCCATTCACTTTGTGAATTTTAATAGAACTGAAATTCGAAACAATTACAAAAATAAATAATCCAGTTAACGAAATCGAAAGTATTGCCACATTTAACTAAAATTATGAAAATATTCAACCGGAAATTTCTTGAATTATTTTGACATTTCATTTCGATTTGGAACTGAACGAAAGCAAAATTGGGTGTTACGCAGCCAATCGAAATGGAAAGTAAAAGTTAATCGTATTAGTAATTCGTTAAAAATGAAAGTAATCGGGACGGTAATCTGTTGCCACACAATAATTAATTTCACAGCACATTTGCATCTTTAAAATTTGGTGTATATAAATAAAATCACTTAAGGCGTTTACTGTTTTTGAACCACTTTTGAACATATTTTATTCATGGCACAAATCCCATAATTTGTGAAATAGTCTTAGAAATCATCTTCCACACGTTGGTTATGCAAATCCAATTCCACCGTTCTTTTCATCGATTGTTAATTTATTTATTGGTCAATATTCTTCTGCTCTGCTCGTATTTGTTATTTTAGGAAAAAGGATTAGTTTGCGACTTTTCCTAATTTTAGGACAACCAACCAATGAAAATAGCCATTGCCACAATTTGTGTTTATGATAATTTCACCTTATTTATGTCTGATTTTAGACTTTCACATTTTTCAGATCTAATTAGCTTATTATACTTATTTCGACCTTAGACTTTTAGGTAGCAATGCCAGTTCCAGCTTTGTACCCGTCACTGCAAAATGCCATTATAGAGCACCGGTATTTCAGAGTACGCACTGCCAGTAGGTGATCCTGTCACTATTCCAGTCACCGAATATGGTACAATAGTTTTTCAACCACATCTAGTTGTTGACAGCTATTTATTAATTGTACCTGTAATCACTGTCTCAACTATTCCCGGTAAAAAATTAATGTTGGCTGGGAACAATGGTACAATTTCTAATACAAAACTTTGGTTAATATTCGATTCCTTTTTAAAAGTGTCACATGCACAAATACAATTTACGCAACTAAAGTCTTTTGATTTACCCGATTGTTGCTCATGCTCACCTGCACAATTTCTGTATTCTCTCGAAAATGACCATAACCGAGGCAATTAATATATTCAAATGTTTTACGTATTGGCCGTCCTACAAAACCTTTTTTATTTAACATTAATTTATTTTACAAACCAATATCCTCTTCAATTTATAAAAGTAGAACTTGTAAATTAATTAGGTTGTTTCAATGCATTCATTTTCATTTCCGTTAAGCTTTTAATTAAATCGTCTCCACACTTATATTTCCATTTGAGCCAACAATTTTAAGTTTTGGTTTTATTTTAATTCACTTTGAGTTATCCGTTGTACGAGCGATTACGATTATACTTGTCGAAGTATTTACTTTCCTAATTGTCCTACACGAATTCGTTAATCTGGAAATTAAAGCTTCACGACTGACACACTTTAAGGTGGATGCACAGGTTATGATTTCAAATTTTGCATAATTATAGTGAAAATTGTGTAATAAATTCACGTAATAAATTTCCCAGTGTCGCCCTAAAAATTGTTCATAAATCGGTCTGGAAACTCCTTTGTCTTCTGGTGTTAGAAAAACATTCGAAAATCTTCGTTGATTTATGGATCAACGCATAATCCAACATCGCATGCACTTTTTATAATAGAAACGACTTTCACACTTTGAATCGCCGTCTGGTCTTGTTTCTCGGGAGCAGCATACAAACCACATCTTCTTGTTGATTTCACCTTACATGATTTGGAATATATTGAAAAAAGGTCGTGCATTTTGGTAACTCCAATGTCAGATAAAAACTCATGAGCAGGTTATGGATTAAGAAATCACATTGATAACATCAACTACTGTCCTTAGGTTCTTATTGGTTCTAAAACCAATGAAATATTATCGGTTTTGGCGTTATCATTTCATTATAATATCAATAATATTCAAATCCCCGTTTTAGGAAGCGAAGATAAGTTAATGTGGCAATGGTCAGTAAAGTCTCAGAGTAAAGACCCATCATTCACATAAAATAACATCTTGTTTTCTTCGCAACTTTGTAAGTGAAAAGCACAAGTGGAGTATAGTTGCTTATCTGATATCAATGGAACACAAAGTTGTGAACCAGTTGTGGTGTCTGAACACAAACTCGCCAACTTCGTGACTAATATGTGTGGCCGAAATCATCTGATGTAAGTGCAGGTCAGCCATTAGTGCATAAAATGTAACAGAAAGTTGTGAATTTTCTCAAAGTAATTTTTATCTGGCCGAATCGATTATCCAAGTGCGATTTGTTAGTATATTTCCTGTTCCGAATCAAGGCCAATCTGTGAATAAATTATCAATAATTCACAAAAATTTATAATAAATTAAGAGTTAAAACCGGAATTTTTGAGTAATTTTTAGAATAAACCTTTTAATTAATATTTTTTGAATTGTAATAATAAATTTTGTTGGAATATTTTGAATAACTGATTTGAAGTTCAAAGTGTCAATTTTGATTTAATTTTCTAAAATTTCTAATTATAATTTTTCTTTCCATTTTTTCTATAATTTTCGTCATAATTTATTTTCAAAATTGTTGCCCAATTCATTGTCAGCATAGAAACAATTGCAATTACAGTTTCACGTCATCTGATTTAGGATGCGCATTAAGTCATCGTCATATAAATCTGGGAGACTTGGTTGTTGTTGTTGTAATTGTTGTTGTTGTAATTGTTGTTGTTGTTGTTGTTGTTGTTGTTGTTGTTGTTGTTGTTGTTGTTGTTGTTGTTGTTGTTGTTGTTGTTGTTGTTGTTGTTGTTGTAATTGTTGTTGTTGTAATTGTTGTTGTTGTTGTTGTTGTTGTTGTTGTAATTGTTGTTGTTGTTGTTGTTGTTGTTGTTGTTGTTGTTGTTGTTGTTGTTGTTGTTGAAGCTGATAATATTGTTGTTGTTGTTGTAGTTGTCGTGGTTGAATCTGATAATATTCTTGTTGTTGTTGTGGTTGTTGTTGTAGTTGTTGTTGTTGTTGTTGTTGTGGCTGTTGTTGTTGTTGTTGTCGTAGTTGTTGTTGTTGTTGTTGTTGTTGTTGTTGTCCTTGTTGTTGTTGTTGAAGCTGACAATATTGTTGTTGTTGTTGTTGGTGTTGTTGTTGTTGTGGCTGTTGTTGTTGTTGTTGTCGTAGTTGTTGTTGTTGTAGTATTTGTTGTTGTTGTTGTTGTTGTTGTTGCTGTTGTTGAAGCTGACAATATTGTTGTTGTTGTTGTTGTTGTGGCTGTTGTTGTGGCTGTTGTTGTGGCTGTTGTTGTTGTTGTTGTCGTAGTTGTTGTTGTTGTAGTATTTGTTGTTGTTGTTGTTGTTGTTGCTGTTGTTGAAGCTGACAATATTGTTGTTGTTGTTGTGGCTGCTGTTGTGGTTGCTGTGGCTGTTGTTGTTGTTGTTGTCGTAGTTGTTGTTGTTGATGTTGTTGTTGTAATTGTTGTTGTTGTTGTTGTTGTAATTGTTGTTGTTGTTGTTGTTGTTGTTGTTGTTGTTGTTGTTGTTGTTGTTGTTGTTGTTGTTGTTGTTGTTGTTGTTGTTGTTGTTGTTGTTGTGGTTGTCGTGGTTGAATCAGATAATATTCTTGTTGTTGTTGTGGTTGTTGTTGTTGTTGTTGTTGAAGCTGATAATATTGTTGTTGTTGTCGTTGTTGTTGTTGTTGTTGTTGTTGTTGTAGTATTTGTTGTTGTTGTTGTGGTTGTCGTGGTTGAATCTGATAATATTCTTGTTGTTGTTGTGGTTGTTGTTGTAGTTGTTGTTGAAGCTGATAATATTGTTGTTGTTGTCGTTGTTGTTGTTGTTGTAATTGTTGTTGTTGTTGTTGTTGTTGTTGAAGCTGATTATATTGTTGTTGTTGTTGTTGTTGTTGTGGTTGAATCTGATAATATTCTTGTTGTTGTTGTGGTTGTTGTTGTAGTTGTTGTTGAAGCTGATAATATTGTTGTTGTTGTCGTTGTTGTTGTTGTTGTTGTAACAAATCATGCTTTCTCAAATGCCGATTTAAGTCAGATAAATGGTTAAATGATGCCGAACACTTTGTACATAAATATTTCTTTTCACTTCCAGGTTCAATTGTAATTTTATTTGTCCGAGTGTCATCTAAATCGAGCTCTTGTCTCATTTGTGGTAATTGTTTCATCAATTTATTTTTGTATTGTTTCGCCGAATGAATATTATCATTTTTATTTCGGTTGAAATAAGCGCTTGTGTTCGGTTGTTCAACGATATTTTCAGGAATTTCATTTCTGCTGTTACATGGTTTATCGCCTATGTGCCTTCTTCTATGAGCAATTAGATTTGATTGGGTATTAAAGTCTTTCTCACAAATATCACATTTATATGGTCTTTCACCGGTGTGCACTCTTTTATGTCTAATTAGATTTGATTTGTCTGCAAATTCTTTGTTACAAATATCACATTTATATGGTTTTTCACCGGTGTGCACTCTTTTATGTATGATTAAACCTGAATTTAACGCAAATTCTTTCTTACAAAAATCACATTTATATGGTGTTTCACCCGTGTGCACTCTTTTATGTGTGATTAAACCTGAACTTCGCGAAAATTTTTTGTTACAAATATCACATTTATATGGTGTTTCACCGGTGTGCACTCTTTTATGTCTGATTAAAGATGATCTTTGCGAAAAATTTTTCTTACATATATCACATTTATATAGTTTTTCAGCAGTGTGCACTCTTTTATGTGTAATGAGGTTTGATATATCTGTAAATTTTTTGTTACAAAAATCACATTTATATGGTTTTTCACCGGTGTGCATTCTTTTATGAGTAATTAGATTTGATTTTTGTGCAAATTCTTTGTTACAAATATCACATTTATATGGTGTTTCACCGGTGTGCCTTCTTTTATGAGTAATTAGATTTGATTTTTGTGCAAATTCTTTGTTACAAATATCACATTTATATGGTTTTTCACCGGTGTGTAATTTTATATGTTTTGTTAAACTTGACTTATGGCCAAAAGTTTTGGAACAGTTAGTGCATTTAAATCTTTGATGTTTATTTTGGTGAGATTTTAAATTTTGTTCAGTTGTAAATATTTCCTTGCAAATTTTGCATTTTAATAAATTTTCATCATTAGATAAATTCTGCGTCTCGTCACTTCCACTTTGTTCTGAATCACTCATTTTTCCTTTTGTCTTATTTGCGAAAATTAACGGAAAAATTATAACAATTTAATTAATTTCGAATTTTCGAGTAATTTCTATTTAAAATATTCAATTATTTTGTTGCGGTTAATAACTTTTAGAATGCTTATGAGAAACAAAAGCAGCGTCCATTCACTTTGTGAATTTTAATAGAACTGAAATTCGAAACAATTACAAAAATAAATAATCCAGTTAACGAAATCGAAAGTATTGCCACATCTAACAAAATTTCTTGAATTATTTTGACATTTCATTTCGATTTGGAACTGAACGAAAGCAAAATTGGGTGTTACGCAGCCAATCGAAATGGAAAGTAAAAGTTAATCGTATTAGTAATTCGTTAAAAATGAAAGTAATCGGGACGGTAATCTGTTGCCACACAATAATTAATTTCACAGCACATTTGCATCTTTAAAATTTGGTGTATATAAATAAAATCACTTAAGGCGTCTACTGTTTTAGAACCACTTTTGAACATATTTTATTCATGGCACAAATCCCATAATTTGTGAAATAGTCTTAGAAATCATCTTCCACACGTTGGTTATGCAAATCCGATTCCACCGTTCTTTTCATCGATAGTTAATTTATTTATTGGTCAATATTCTTCTGCTCTGCTCGTATTTGTTATTTTAGGAAAAAAGGATTAGTTTGCGACTTTTCCCAATTTTAGGACAACCAACCAATGAAAATAGCCATTGCCACAATTTGTGTTTATGATAATTTCACCTTATTTATGTCTGATTTTAGACTTTCACATTTTTCAGATCTAATTAGCTTATTATACTTATTTCGACCTTAGACTTTTAGGTAGCAATGCCAGTTCCAGCTTTGTACCCGTCACTGCAAAATGCCATTATAGAGCACCGGTATTTCAGAGTACGCACTGCCAGTAGGTGATCCTGTCACTATTCCAGTCACCGAATATGGTACAATAGTTTTTCAACCACATCTAGTTGTTGACAGCTATTTATTAATTGTACCTGTAATCACTGTCTCAACTATTCCCGGTAAAAAATTAATGTTGGCTGGGAACAATGGTACAATTTCTAATACAAAACTTTGGTTAATATTCGATTCCTTTTTAAAAGTGTCACATGCACAAATACAATTTACGCAACTAAAGTCTTTTGATTTACCTGATTGTTGCTCATGCTCACCTGCACAATTTCTGTATTCTCTCGAAAATGACCATAACCGAGGCAATTAATATATTCAAATGTTTTACGTATTGGCCGTCCTACAAAACCTTTTTTATTTAACATTAATTTATTTTACAAACCAATATCCTCTTCAATTTATAAAAGTAGAACTTGTAAATTAATTAGGTTGTTTCAATGCATTCATTTTCATTTCCGTTAAGCTTTTAATTAAATCGTCTCCACACTTATATTTCCATTTGAGCCAACAATTTTAAGTTTTGGTTTTATTTTAATTCACTTTGAGTTATCCGTTGTACGAGCGATTACGATTATACTTGTCGAAGTATTTACTTTCCTAATTGTCCTACACGAATTCGTTAATCTGGAAATTAAAGCTTCACGACTGACACACTTTAAGGTGGATGCACAGGTTATGATTTCAAATTTTGCATAATTATAGTGAATTGTGTAACAAATTCACGTAATAAATTTCCCATTGTCGCCCTAAAAATTGTTCATAAATCGGTCTGGAAACTCCTTTGTCTTCTGGTGTTAGAAAAACATTCGAAAATCTTCGTTGATTTATGGATCAACGCATAATCCAACATCGCATGCACTTTTTATAATAGAAACGACTTTCACACTTTGAATCGCCGTCTGGTCTTGTTTCTCGGGAGCAGCATACAAACCACATCTTCTTGTTGATTTCACCTTACATGATTTGGAATATATTGAAAAAAGGTCGTGCATTTTGGTCACTCCAATGTCAGATAAAAACTCATGAGCAGGTTATGGATTAAGAAATCACATTGATAACATCAACTACTGTCCTTAGGTTCTTATTGGTTCTAAAACCAATGAAATATTATCGGTTTTGGCGTTATCATTTCATTATAATATCAATAATATTCAAATCCCCGTTTTAGGAAGCGAAGATAAGTTAATGTGGCAATGGTCAGTAAAGTCTCAGAGTAAAGACCCATCATTCACATAAAATAACATCTTGTTTTCTTCGCAACTTTGTAAGTGAAAAGCACAAGTGGAGTATAGTTGCTTATCTGATATCAATGGAACACAAAGTTGTGAACCAGTTGTGGTGTCTGGACACAAACTCGCCAACTTCGTGACTAATATGTGTGGCCGAAATCATCTGATGTAAGTGCAGGTCAGCCATTAGTGCATTAAATGTAACAGAAAGTTGTGAATTTTCTCAAAGTAATTTTTGTCTGGCCGAATCGATTATCCAAGTGCGATTGGTTAGTATATTTCCTGTTCCGAATCAAGGCCAATCTGTGAATAAATTATCAATAATTCACAAAAATTTATAATAAATTAAGAGTTAAAACCGGAATTTTTGAGTAATTTTTAGAATAAACCTTTTAATTAATATTTTTTGAATTGTAATAATAAATTTTGTTGGAATATTTTGAATAACTGATTTGAAGTTCAAAGTGTCAATTTTGATTTAATTTTCTAAAATTTCTAATTATAATTTTTCTTTCCATTTTTTCTATAATTTTCGTCATAATTTATTTGCAAAATTGTTGCCCAATTCATTGTCAGCATAGAAACAATTGCAATTACAGTTTCACGTCATCTGATTTAGGATGCGCATTAAGTCATCGTCATATAAATCTGGGAGACTTGGTTGTTGTTGTTGTAATTGTTGTTGTTGTAATTGTTGTTGTTGTTGTTGTTGTTGTTGTTGTTGTTGTTGTTGTAGTTGTAATTGTTGTTGTTGTTGTAATTGTTGTTGTTGTAATTGTTGTTGTTGTAATTGTTGTTGTTGTTGTTGTTGTAATTGTTGTTGTTGTTGTTGTTGTTGTAATTGTTGTTGTTGTAATTGTTGTTGTTGTTGTTGTTGTTGTTGTTGTAATTGTTGTTGTTGTTGTGGTTGTTGTTGTTGTTGTTGTTGTTGTTGTTGTTGTTGTTGTTGTTGTTGTTGTTGTTGTTGTTGAAGCTGATAAACTTGTTGTTGTTGTTGTAGTTGTCGTGGTTGAATCTGATAATATTCTTGTTGTTGTTGTGGTTGTTGTTGTAGTTGTTGTTGTTGTTGTTGTTGTGGCTGTTGTTGTTGTTGTTGTCGTAGTTGTTGTTGTTGTTGTTGTTGTTGTTGTTGTCCTTGTTGTTGTTGTTGAAGCTGACAATATTGTTGTTGTTGTTGTAGTTGTCGTGGTTGAATCTGATAATATTCTTGTTGTTGTTGTTGTTGTTGTTGTGGCTGCTGTTGATGTTGTTGTTGTTGTTGTTGTAATTGTTGTTCTTGTTGTTGTTGTAATTGTTGTTGTTGTTGTTGTTGTTGTAGTTGTTGTTGTTGTTGTTGTTGTTGTTGTTGTTGTTGTTGTTGTTCTTGTTGTTGTTGTTGAACCTGACAATATTGTTGTTGTTGTTGTTGTTGTTGATGTGGCTGTTGTTGTGGCTGTTGTTGTTGTTGTTGTCGTAGTTGTTGTTGTTGTAGTATTTGTTGTTGTTGTTGTTGCTGTTGCTGTTGTTGAAGCTGACAATATTGTTGTTGTTGTTGTTGTTGTTGTTGTTGTTGTTGTTGTTGTTGTTGTTGTTGTGGCAGTTGTTGTTGTGGTGACCGTTGTTGTTGTGGTTTTTGTTGTTGATTTTGTCGTTGTTGTTGTTGTTGTTGTTGTTGTTGTTGAAGCTGATAATATTGTTGTTGTTGTCGTTGTTGTTGTTGTTGTTGTTGTTGTTGTTGTTGTTGTTGTTGTTGTTGTTGTTGTTGTTGTTGTTGTTGTTGTTGTTGTTGTTGTTGAAGCTGATAATATTGTTGTTGTTGTCGTTGTTGTTGTTGTTGTTGTAATTGTTGTTGTTGTTGTTGTTGTTGTTGTTGTTGTTGTTGTTGTTGAAGCTGATTATATTGTTGTTGTTGTTGTTGTGGTTGTCGTGGTTGAATCTGATAATATTCTTGTTGTTGTTGTGGTTGTTGTTGTAGTTGTTGTTGAAGCTGACAATATTGTTGTTGTTGTTGTTGTTGTTGTTGTTGTTGTTTTAACTCTTCGTGAATTCTCAAATGCCGATTTAAGTCGGATAAATGATTAAATGATGCCGAACACTTTGTACATAAATATTTCTTTTCACTTCCAGGTTCAATTGTAATTTTATTTGTCCGAGTGTCATCTAAATCGAGCTCTTGTCTCATGTGTGGTAATTGTTTCATCAATTTATTTTTGTATTGTTTCGCCGAATGAATATTATCATTTTTATTTCGGTTGAAATAAGCGCTTGTGTTCGGTTGTTCAACGATGTTTTGATGAATTTCATTTCTGCTGTTATCTGGTTTCTCACCTATGTGCCTTTTTCTATGAGCAATTAGATTTGATTGGGCTTTAAAGTCTTTCTCACAAATATCACATTTATATGGTGTTTCACCGGTGTGCAATCTTTTATGTCTGATTAAAGTTGAACTTTGCGAAAATTCTTTGTTACAAAAATCACATTTATATGGTCTTTCACCGGTGTGCACTCTTTTATGTCTGATTAAAGCTGAACTATCCGAAAATTTTTTCTTACAAAAATCACATTTATATGGTTTTTCACCGGTATGCACTCTTTTATGTATGATTAAAGTTGATTTTTTCGAAAATTCTTTGTTACAAAAATCACATTTATATGGTCTTTCACCGGTGTGCACTCTTTTATGTATGATTAAAGCTGAACTATCCGAAAATTTTTTCTTACATATATCACATTTATATTGTTTTTCACCGGTGTGCACTCTTTTATGTTTAATGAGGTTTGATATGTCTGCAAATTTTTTGTTACAAAAATCACATTTATATGGTTTTTCACCGGTGTGCACTCTTTTATGTATGATTAAAGTTGAATTTAGCGAAAATTCTTTATTACAAAAATCACATTTATATGGTTTTTCACCGGTGTGCACTCTTTTATGTTTAATTAGATTTGATTTTTGTGCAAATTCTTTGTTACAAATATCACATTTATATGGTTTTTCACCAGTGTGCACTCTTTTATGTTTGATTAAATATGTACCATCCGCAAATCTTTTCTTACAAATATCACATTTATATGGGTTTTCACCGGTGTGCACTTTTTTATGAGTAATTAGATTTGATTTGCGATTAAATTCATTCTAACAAATGTCACATTTATATGGTGTTTCACCGGTGTGCACTCTTTTATGAGTAATTAGGTTTGATTTGTCTGCAATTTCTTTGTTACAAATATCACATTTATATGGTTTTTCACCGGTGTGCACTCTTTGATGTTTAATTAGATTTGATTTTTGTGTAAATTCTTTGTTACAAAAATCACATTTATATGGTTTTTCACCAGTGTGTAATTTTATATGTTGTTTTAAACTTGACTTGTGTCCAAAAGTTTTGGAACAGTTAGTGCATTTAAATCTTTGATGTTTATTTTGGTGAGATTTTAAATTTTGTTCAGTTGTAAATATTTCCTTGCAAATTTTGCATTTTAATAAATTTTCATCATTAGATAAATTCTGCGTCTCGTCACTTCCACTTTGTTCTGAATCACTCATTTTTCCGTTTGTCTTATTTACGAAAATTAACGGAAAAATTATAACAATTTAATTAATTTCGAATTTTCGAGTAATTTTTATTTAAAATATTCAATTATTTTGTTGCGGTTAATAACTTTTAGAATGTTTATGAGAAACAAAAGCAGCGTCCATTCACTTTGAGAATTTTAATAGAACTGAAATTCGAAACAATTACAAAAAAGAAATAATCCAGTTAACGAAATCGAAAGTATTGCCACATTTAACTAAAATTATGAAAATATTCAACCGGAAATTTCTTGAATTATTTTGACATTTCATTTCGATTTGGAACTGAACGAAAGCAAAATTGGGTGTTACGCACCCAATCGCAATGAAAAGTAAAAGTTAATCGTATTAGTAATTCGTTAAAAATGAAAGTAATCGGGACGGTAATCTGTTGCCACACAATAATTAATTTCACAGCACATTTGCGTCTATAAAATTTAGTGTCTATAAAGAAAATCACTTAAGGCGTCTACTGTTTTTGAACCACTTTTGAACATATTTTATGTATGGCAGAAATCCCATAATTTGTGAAATAGTCTCAGAAATCATCTTCCACACGTTGGTTATGCAAATCCGATTCCACCGTTCTTTTCATCGATAGTTAATTTATTTATTGGTCAATATTCTTCTGCTCTGCTCGTATTTGTTATTTTAGGAAAAAGGATTAGTTTGCGACTTTTCCCAATTTTAGGACAACCAACCAGTGAAAATAGCCATTGCCACAATTTGTGTTTATGAAAATTTCACCTTATTTATGTCTGATTTTAGACTTTCACATTTTTCAGATCTAATTAGCTTATTATACTTATTTCGACCTTAGACTTTTAGGGAGCAATGCCAGTTCCAGCTTTGTACCCGTCACTGCAAAATGCCATTATAGAGCACCGGTATTTCAGAGTACCAATATAATATTTCTGCTAATATGCATTGCCAGTAGGTGATCCTGTCACTATTCCAGTCACCGAATATGGTACAATAGTTTTTCAACCACATCTAGTTGTTGACAGCTATTTATTAATTGTACCTGTAATCACTGTCTCAACTATTCCCGGTAAAAAATTAATGTTGGCTGGGAACAATGGTACAATTTCTAATACAAAACTTTGGTTAATATTCGATTCCTTTTTAAAAGTGTCACATGCCCAAATACAATTTACGCAACTAAAGTCTTTTGATTTACCCGATTGTTGCTCATGCTCACCTGCACAATTTCTGTATTCTCTCGAAAATGACCATAACCGAGGCAATTAATATATTCAAATGTTTTACGTATTGGCCGTCCTACAAAACCTTTTTTATTTAACATTAATTTATTTTACAAACCAATATCCTCTTCAATTTATAAAAGTAGAACTTGTAAATTAATTAGGTTGTTTCAATGCATTCATTTTCATTTCCGTTAAGCTTTTAATTAAATCGTCTCCACACTTATATTTCCATTTGAGCCAACAATTTTAAGTTTTGGTTTTATTTTAATTCACTTTGAGTTATCCGTTGTACGAGCGATTACGATTATACTTGTCGAAGTATTTACTTTCCTAATTGTCCTACACGAATTCGTTAATCTGGAAATTAAAGCTTCACGACTGACACACTTTAAGGTGGATGCACAGGTTATGATTTCAAATTTTGCATAATTATAGTGAAAATTGTGTAATAAATTCACGTAATAAATTTCCCAGTGTCGCCCTAAAAATTGTTCATAAATCGGTCTGGAAACTCCTTTGTCTTCTGGTGTTAGAAAAACATTCGAAAATCTTCGTTGATTTATGGATCAACGCATAATCCAACATCGCATGCACTTTTTATAATAGAAACGACTTTCACACTTTGAATCGCCGTCTGGTCTTGTTTCTCGGGAGCAGCATACAAACCACATCTTCTTGTTGATTTCACCTTACATGATTTGGAATATATTGAAAAAAGGTCGTGCATTTTGGTAACTCCAATGTCAGATAAAAACTCATGAGCAGGTTATGGATTAAGAAATCACATTGATAACATCAACTACTGTCCTTAGGTTCTTATTGGTTCTAAAACCAATGAAATATTATCGGTTTTGGCGTTATCATTTCATTCTTTTAAATGGCAACTTTATTTCACAGAATATTTAATTATAATATCAATAATATTCAAATCCCCGTTTTAGGAAGCGAAGATAAGTTAATGTGGCAATGGTCAGTAAAGTCTCAGAGTAAAGACCCATCATTCACATAAAATAACATCTTGTTTTCTTCGCAACTTTGTAAGTGAAAAGCACAAGTGGAGTATAGTTGCTTATCTGATATCAATGGAACACAAAGTTGTGAACCAGTTGTGGTGTCTGGACACAAACTCGCCAACTTCGTGACTAATATGTGTGGCCGAAATCATCTGATGTAAGTGCAGGTCAGCCATTAAATGTGCATAAAATGTAACAGAAAGTTGTGAATTTTCTCAAAGTAATTTTTGTCTGGCCGAATCGATTATCCAAGTGCGATTGGTTAGTATATTTCCTGTTCCGAATCAAGGCCAATCTGTGAATAAATTATCAATAATTCACAAAAATTTATAATAAATTAAGAGTTAAAACCGGAATTTTTGAGTAATTTTTAGAATAAACCTTTTAATTAATATTTTTTGAATTGTAATAATAAATTTTGTTGGAATATTTTGAATAACTGATTTGAAGTTCAAAGTGTCAATTTTGATTTAATTTTCTAAAATTTCTAATTATAATTTTTCTTTCCATTTTTTCTATAATTTTCGTCATAATTTATTTGCAAAATTGTTGCCCAATTCATTGTCAGCATAGAAACAATTGCAATTACAGTTTCACGTCATCTGATTTAGGATGCGCATTAAGTCATCGTCATATAAATCTGGGAGACTTGGTTGTTGTTGTTGTAATTGTTGTTGTTGTAATTGTTGTTGTTGTTGTTGTTGTTGTTGTTGTTGTTGTTGTTGTTGTTGTTGTTGTTGTTGTTGTTGTTGTTGTTGTAATTGTTGTTGTTGTTGTAATTGTTGTTGTTGTAATTGTTGTTGTTGTTGTTGTTGTAATTGTTGTTGTTGTTGTTGTTGTTGTTGTTGTTGTTGTTGAAGCTTATAATATTGTTGTTGTTGTTGTAGATGCCGTGGTTGAATCTGATAATATTCTTGTTGTTGTTGTGGTTGTTGTTGTAGTTGTTGTTGTTGTTGTTGTTGTGGCTGTTGTTGTTGTTGTTGTCGTAGTTGTTGTTGTTGTAATTGTTGTTGTTGTTGTTGTTGTTGTTGTTGTTGTTGTTGAAGCTGATAATATTGTTGTTGTTGTTGTAGTTGCGGTGGTTGAATCTGATAATATTCTTGTTGTTGTTGTGGTTGTTGTTGTAGTTGTTGTTGTTGTTGTTGTTGTGGCTGTTGTTGTTGTTGTTGTCGTAGTTGTTGTTGTTGTTGTTGTTGTTGTTGTTGTCCTTGTTGTTGTTGTTGAAGCTGACAATATTGTTGTTGTTGTTGTTGTTGTTGTTGTTGTTGTGGCTGTTGTTGTGGCAGTTGTTGTTGTTGTTGTCGTAGTTGTTGTTGTTGTAGTATTTGTTGTTGTTGTTGTATTTGTTGCTGTTGTTGAAGCTGACAATATTGTTGTTGTTGTTGTTGCTGTTGTTGTTGTTGTGGCTGTTGTTGTGGCTGTTGTTGTTGTTGTTGTCGTAGTTGTTGTTGTTGTAGTATTTGTTGTTGTTGTTGTTGTTGTTGCTGTTGTTGAAGCTGACAATATTGTTGTTGTTGTTGTGGCTGCTGTTGTGGTTGCTGTGGCTGTTGTTGTTGTTGTTGTTGTCGTAGTTGTTGTTGTTGTTGTTGTCGTAGTTGTTGTTGTTGATGTTGTTGTTGTAATTGTTGTTGTTGTTGTTGTTGTTGTTGTTGTTGTTGTTGTTGTTGTTGTTGTGGTTGTCGTGGTTGAATCTGATAATATTCTTGTTGTTGTTGTGGTTGTTGTTGTTGTTGTTGTTGTTGAAGCTGATAATATTGTTGTTGTTGTCGTTGTTGTTGTTGTTGTTGTTGTTGTAGTATTTGTTGTTGTTGTTGTGGTTGTCGTGGTTGAATCTGATAATATTCTTGTTGTTGTTGTGGTTGTTGTTGTAGTTGTTGTTGAAGCTGATAATATTGTTGTTGTTGTCGTTGTTGTTGTTGTTGTAATTGTTGTTGTTGTTGTTGTTGTTGAAGCTGATTATATTGTTGTTGTTGTTGTTGTTGTTGTTGTTGTTGTTGTGGTTGAATCTGATAATATTCATGTTGTTGTTGTGGTTGTTGTTGTAGTTGTAGTTGAAGCTGATAATATTGTTGTTGTTGTCGTTGTTGTTGTTGTTGTTGTAACAAATCATGCTTTCTCAAATGCCGATTTAAGTCGGATAAATGATTAAATGATGCCGAACAATTTGTACATAAATATTTCTTTTCACTTGTAGGTTTAATTGTAATTTTATTTGTCCGAGTGTCATCTAAATCGAGCTCTTGTCTCATTTGTGGTAATTGTTTCATCAATTTATTTTTGTATTGTTTCGCCGAATGAATATTATCATTTTTATTTCGGTTGAAATAAGCGCTTGTGTTCGGTTGTTCAACGATATTTTCAGGAATTTCATTTCTGCTGTTATCTGGTTTCTCACCTATGTGCCTTTTTCTATGAGCAATTAGATTTGATTGGGCTTTAAAGTCTTTCTCACAAATATCACATTTATATGGTGTTTCACCGGTGTGCACTCTTTTATGGGTAATTAGATTTGATTTTTGTGCAAAATCATTCTCACAAATATCACATTTATATGGTGTTTCACCGGTGTGCACTCTTTTATGTATGATTAAAGTTGAACTTTGCAAAAATTCTTTGTTACAAAAATCACATTTATATGGTGTTTCACCGGTGTGCACTCTTTTATGTCTGATTAAAGCTGAACTATCCGAAAATTTTTTCTTACAAAAATCACATTTATATGGTTTTTCACCGGTGTGCACTCTTTTATGTTTGATTAAAGATGATTTTTGCGAAAATTCTTTGTTACAAAAATCACATTTATATGGTCTTTCACCGGTGTGCATTCTTTTATGAGTAATTAGATTTGATTTTTGTGCAAATTCTTTGTTACAAAAATCACATTTATATGGTTTTTCACCGGTGTGTAATTTTATATGTTGTTTTAAATTTGACTTGTGTCCAAAAGTTTTGGAACAGTTAGTGCATTTAAATCTTTGATGTTTATTTTGGTGAGATTTTAAATTTTGTTCAGTTGTAAATATTTCCTTGCAAATTTTGCATTTTAATAAATTTTCATCATTAGATAAATTCTGCGTCTCGTCACTTCCACTTTGTTCTGAATCACTCATTTTTCCTTTTGTCTTATTTGCGAAAATTAACGGAAAAATTATAACAATTTAATTAATTTCGAATTTTCGAGTAATTTCTATTTAAAATATTCAATTATTTTGTTGCGGTTAATAACTTTTAGAGATGCTTATGAGAAACAAAAGCAGCGTCCATTCACTTTGTGAATTTTAATAGAACTGAAATTCGAAACAATTACAAAAATAAATAATCCAGTTAACGAAATCGAAAGTATTGCCACATTTAACTAAAATTATGAAAATATTCAACCGGAAATTTCTTGAATTATTTTGACATTTCATTTCGATTTGGAACTGAACGAAAGCAAAATTGGGTGTTACGCACCCAATCGCAATGAAAAGTAAAAGTTAATCGTATTAGTAATTCGTTAAAAATGAAAGTAATCGGGACGGTAATCTGTTGCCACACAATAATTAATTTCACAGCACATTTGCATCTTTAAAATTTGGTGTATATAAATAAAATCACTTAAGGCGTCTACTGTTTTTGAACCACTTTTGAACATATTTTATTCATGGCACAAATCCCATAATTTGTGAAATAGTCTTAGAAATCATCTTCCACACGTTGGTTATGCAAATCCGATTCCACCGTTCTTTTCATCGATAGTTAATTTATTTATTGGTCAATATTCTTCTGCTCTGCTCGTATTTGTTATTTTAGGAAAAAAGGATTAGTTTGCGACTTTTCCCAATTTTAGGACAACCAACCAATGAAAATAGCCATTGCCACAATTTGTGTTTATGAAAATTTCACCTTATTTATGTCTGATTTTAGACTTTCACATTTTTCAGATCTAATTAGCTTATTATACTTATTTCGACCTTAGACTTTTAGGTAGCAATGCCAGTTCCAGCTTTGTACCCGTCACTGCAAAATGCCATTATAGAGCACCGGTATTTCAGAGTACGCACTGCCAGTAGGTGATCCTGTCACTATTCCAGTCACCGAATATGGTACAATAGTTTTTCAACCACATCTAGTTGTTGACAGCTATTTATTAATTGTACCTGTAATCACTGTCTCAACTATTCCCGGTAAAAAATTAATGTTGGCTGGGAACAATGGTACAATTTCTAATACAAAACTTTGGTTAATATTCGATTCCTTTTTAAAAGTGTCACATGCCCAAATACAATTTACGCAACTAAAGTCTTTTGATTTACCCGATTGTTGCTCATGCTCACCTGCACAATTTCTGTATTCTCTCGAAAATGACCATAACCGAGGCAATTAATATATTCAAATGTTTTACGTATTGGCCGTCCTACAAAACCTTTTTTATTTAACATTAATTTATTTTACAAACCAATATCCTCTTCAATTTATAAAAGTAGAACTTGTAAATTAATTAGGTTGTTTCAATGCATTCATTTTCATTTCCGTTAAGCTTTTAATTAAATCGTCTCCACACTTATATTTCCATTTGAGCCAACAATTTTAAGTTTTGGTTTTATTTTAATTTACTTTGAGTTATCCGTTGTACGAGCGATTACGATTATACTTGTCGAAGTATTTACTTTCCTAATTGTTCTACACGAATTCGTTAATCTGGAAATTAAAGCGTCACGACTGACACACTTTAAGGTGGATGCACTGGTTATGATTTCAAATTTTGCATAATTATAGTGAAAATTGTGTAACACATTCACGTAATAAATTTCCCAGTGTCGCTCTAAAAATTGTTCATAAATCGGTCTGGAAACTCCTTTGTCTTCTGGTGTTAGAAAAACATTCGAAAATCTTCGTTGATTTATGGATCAACGCATAATCCAACATCGCATGCACTTTTATAATAGAAGCGACTTTCACACTTTGAATCGCCGTCTGGTCTTGTTTCTCGGGAGCAGCATACAAACCACATCTTCTTGTTGATTTCACCTTACATGATTTGGAATATATTGAAAAAAGGTCGTGCATTTTGGTAACTCCAATGTCAGATAAAAACTCGTGAGCAGGTTATGGATTAAGAAATCACATTGATAACATCAACTACTGTCCTTAGGTTCTTATTGGTTCTAAAACCAATGAAATATTATCGGTTTTGGCGTTATCATTTCATTCTTTTAAATGGCAACTTTATTTCACAGAATATTTAATTATAATATCAATAATATTCAAATCCCCGTTTTAGGAAGCGAAGATAAGTTAATGTGGCAATGGTCAGTAAAGTCGCAGAGTAAAGACCCATCATTCACATAAAATAACATCTTGTTTTCTTCGCAACTTTGTAAGTGAAAAGCACAAGTGGAGTATAGTTGCTTATCTGATATCAATGGAACACAAAGTTGTGAACCAGTTGTGGTGTCTGGACACAAACTCGCCAACTTCGTGACTAATATGTGTGGCCGAAATCATCTGATGTAAGTACAGGTCAGCCATTAGTGCATAAAATGTAACAGAAAGTTGTGAATTTTCTCAAAGTAATTTTTGTCTGGCCGAATCGATTATCCAAGTGCGATTGGTTAGTATATTTCCTGTTCCGAATCAAGGCCAATCTGTGAATAAATTATCAATAATAAATTTTATAATAAATTAAGAGTTAAAACCGAAATTTTTGAGTAATTTTTAGAATAAACCTTTTAATTAATATTTTTTAAATTGTAATATAATAAATTTTGTTGGAATATTTTGAATAACTGATTTGAAGTTCAAAGTGTCAATTTTGATTTAATTTTCTAAAATTTCTAATTATAATTTTTCTTTCCATTTTTTCTATAATTTTCGTCATAATTTATTTGAATTAATAAAATTTTGAACGTATGTTTATTCGTCAACGTTTGTTCTTGAACTGATTAAAAAGTCATTTGAAATCACCAAATACGCTCTGTTATATTTAATCTTTATTCTAGAAAGATTCTGTAAATGTCAAATAAATGAAATGTTGATGGAATAATATTTAAGTGTTGCCACATCGCATTTTTTTGATGAAGAGAAATTATTCAACCTGGCAATTTCTAGTGTTGGTGAAACAATATACTATTCAAAAACATTTTAAACAGTTAGACCAAAATCGACCTAAAAACAGTTTGTTTATCAATTTGTCAATTTTCCTATAAATATCAGTGTCGCCACAATTCAGGACGGGTCATGTTGGAAAAGCGTGTTGGAGAAGACTAACACCGCAACAGGCTTTCTAATTCCATGGAGTAAGTAAGTAAGGATTGAATCGTTTACTAAATCGTATTCGTCCTGAATTTTGCTTAATATTCATTTTTGTGTTCTTTTAATCCATACCAGTTTATTATGGGACACAGATATTGCTGGATTATTTATTTTCAAATTTTCTATTATTTTAATTATTGAATAATTAAATTTATTCATTGGCGTATAATTAATCGACGATGGGATTTGTTATTCAATATGAAATTTAATTGGTTTTACCGTCCACATGGTACTGAAAATTATTTCGAAATTATTAATGCATTTATAGTATCAATATTTATATTGGTCCAATTGTAAGTTCAGTGGATTGCCAGATTTCATAGTAATATGGTGACAATGCCTTTGAATGCTTATATTTTAACAATTGAAAATAGTTGCTCTTATTAATTTCAGAATTGTTGTAATACATTTATTGTGTGTAAATATTTATTAATTTCACAACCACAGGGCACTCCTAATATTTGCGGACAATTAAATGATGGTTTAAACATACATTGAGTTTAATTCATGCAGATTCCACTGTATTTATATTTGATATAAGAAAAAAATGGTTGAAATGGAAAATGCATATTTGTCATTTGATATAAAAGACTTTGGTGTCAGTACCATTTTTGGGACCAGATAAAAGTCGCAGAAAGTGGTGAATACAAACTAGATGTTCGTACTTTAATTTATTGAATTTTTCTATTGGTGCACTTCCAGTGCGACTTCACAATTGTCAATCGTTTTTTTATTTGTTGTTTTAATTGCGTGGGGTATCAACACATTTATGAAACGATGTCCATAAAGTCCATTTTATTTTGTTTAAAACGATCTTAAGATTGAGTGTGAGATAAAGGTATTCGAATACGTTTTTATGATACTCCCATCCGGTAAAAACAATTTTCATGGATAATTCTTCGCATGCAAAATATTTTCAATTGAGATGCCTATGATCTCGCAACTATAACATGCAGATTTACCAGACGATTGCATGCACCATCATATCATGAAGTATTTAAAATGATATGGCTATTTGCTGTGGGTGTCGGTACTTTAGCATATTTTCATAATATATTCTTTTGGCACTTGCTCTGGTTCTATTGAATATAAATAATTTGAATCAGAGTCATTCGTGTGCAGTATTCTAAAAGTCAGTTTTATTCATTGGTGTAAAGGTTAACGAAATTTAAAGAAAATGTAATATTTAAATACGTTAATTTATTTAAGTATATTTAAAATTGTCTCACGTTTTACAAACTAATAATATTTACATAAAATTGTTATATTTAGAAATTAAAATAATATTAAAAATTAACGATTTCAGAAATTGCAAATGTTTTGTCAATGATTTTGTTAGTTTTTCTAATTATAAATGTTTAAGTAGACAGCGTCATTAATATTGTAAACGAAAACTTAGTTTTATTATATTTAAAAACTTGTCACTTAATAGCGGCATTGACTAAATCAATTTTAATTATGTAAAATTTTCATGTGATTATGTCCATTTAAATGTTTCTTCTGTTTCAAGTGTTTCCGCAAAGAACTTGTTGTTGAAAATCTTTTTTTACAAACAAAACAATGGTAAGGCTTTTCATTAGAATGCAATAATTTATGAATATTCAAATTCCCTAATTGAGAAAAATTTTTAAAACATTGTCCACATTCAAATGGCTTTTCACCAGAGTGTGTTCGTAAATGCATTGTTAAATGAGATTTTCTTGTGAATTTTCTTTCACATATATTGCATTCAAATGGCTTTTCACCAGTGTGTGTTCGTAAATGATAGCGTAAATGAGAATTTCCGGTAAACTTTCTTTCACATATAGTACATTCAAATGGCTTTTCACCAGTGTGTGTTCGTAAATGCATTGTTAAATTAGATTTACTTGTGAATTTTCTTTCACATATATTGCATTCAAATGACTTTTCACCAGAGTGTGTTCGTAAATGCATTGTTAAATGAGATTTTATTGTGAAATTTTTTTCACATATATTGCATTCAAATGGCTTTTCACCAGTGTGTGTTCGTAAATGATCGGTTAAATTTGATTTTTGGGTGAACTTTATTTCACACACGTTGCATTCAAATTGTTTTTCACCAGTGTGCATGCGTAAGTGTACCATTAATTCCGACTTACGATGAAATTTTCTTTGACACCACTCACAATTACTCATTTTATTTTTCTTATTTGCATCTGTCGCCGATTCATTTAATTGCAGACTTTTGCTTTTACTTTCCAATTGTTTCCAATCCATGACAGCTGGTAGTTTTTCGGCCATTTTAATTACTATTAAATTTTGTGTCAATTTCAACTATTTTTATTTCAATTTTATCTTTTAAAAATTAATGTCAATAAACTTACAATTACCCGTTCGAAATAATTTTTTAGTATTTTTCCGCTCTTAAGAATTTTCCGGAAATTTCCAAAACTGATTGGAGCCTATAGAAGTTGGTGAAGAAATTTTAGAATTTTCTGAAAATTTATTTAGCCGGTAAAAGTGGTTCTTAAGAATTTTGAAATTCTGAACCTGGTAGTGAAAAGAAATATTTATGTGCAAAGTGTTCGGCATCATTTAACCATTTATCTGACTTAAATCGGCATTTGAGAATTCACAATGAGTCACAACAACAACTGCAATTACTTTCACTACAGAGACAGCATCAATACCAATTACCACAACAACTACAACAACGACAACAACAACGACAACAACAACCACTACATCAGCAACAAAAACTTCCACAATAACAACAAATGTTATGGCAACCATATTATCAGCATCGACAAGAAGAAAAAGAAGATGAGCAACGACAACAACAATAAAAACAACAACCACAACAACAACAACAACAACTACGACAACAACAACAACAACTACAACAACTACAACTACAACAACAACAACCAAGTCTCCCAGATTTATATTACGATGACTTAATGCGCCTGGACTAATTGTAATCCTAAATCAGATGACGTGAAACTGTAATTGCAATTGTTTCTATGCTGACTATTAATTGGGCAACAATTTTGATTGGAACTAATTAGAAATGTTGAAAAAATATATTAGAAAATTCTCAAAGTTTCAATTTAGAAGAAAGAAGAGTTCTTTGACAATTTAAATAAGTATTGCCATCTACTAAAAATTAATATCACACCACAAACAAGAAGAAGTATTACCACTGATCAAATTGTATCGAAATTAACAAAATATAATCACCACTTCGAAGAATACAATCCTGAGGTTTGTACAAATTATTAGTAATCACAACACCACAACCTTTTGGATAAAATTGGTTTCAAAGTTAAATCCACTTTTCTAAGTAGTGACGAACATTAGTATTAATTTACAGTACCTCTACTGTGTCCAGATCTTAAGAGGAAAGTAAGACATCGAGGTGGGCATAAATGGGTGAGACTGATAAATTTGATTTTTAATGGTTTTGTGTGTAAAATTCAAGTGGATCATTACCCAATCCAATCGAATTAGAATTATTCGACATAATTGTAAATATAAATCAAATACAGTAAAACATTATGAAAGGAATTTGAGTATCTTGACGGTCATCATCCTGTTTCTGTAAGTGAAGCTAATGAGTAGGGTCCAACTTTTCCAATCAGTTTCTAAAATCTATCGATCGCCAAAGAAGTGGGACATCCTAAATGGCAATATTTATTATCAAGGCTTATGACAAATCTGAATTTTCGGAACCCAAATTGTCGGCATCAGAAAAATTGAGTGGATCGAGAAAATAAATCAGAAAATAGTTTTTCATTTTATTTTGAAACATTTATTATAGGCAAAAAAATCATTAAATATAATTTGTCCAGAAAAACTTTCGGAATTCTTTTGTCATTTAGTTTTGCCTTTTGTGATTCTAATTATCAATTTATTTTGAAGGAAAATATCGTCAAATGTTTATGAATTTTGATAGCCGTCGGCTAAATTATCGGAATCTTCGGATTCATTTAGTGATGGCATTTGTTGTGATTCGTAAACATTTGCTGCATTGAATTCTTCAATTGGTTGGTGAGGAATGTCACTTTGAATAGGTTCATTTTCGAATAATATTCTTGGATTTTGTTAGTCGACAATATTGACATTCGCATCGGTTGGAAAACTGTTTTCATCAGCTGTCGTTATATTGTTTTGTAGTAATGAATTCGGCTGATTGTCAATCTGTTGTTGTTGTTGTTGTTGTTGTTGTTGTTGTTGTTGTAACAAATCATGCATTCTCAAATGCCGATTTAAGTCAGATAAATGGTTAAATGATGCCGAACACTTTGTACATAAATATTTCTTTTCACTTCCAGCATAGAAACAATTGCAATTACAGTTTCACGTCATCTGATTTAGGATTACAATTAGTCCAGGCGCATTAAGTCATCGTAAAATAAATCTGAATGTTGTTGTGTTTGTTGTTCTTGTGGCTGTTGTTGTGGTTGTTGTAGCTGATTATATTGTTGTTGTTGTTGTGGTCGTTGTGGTTGAATCTGATAATATTCTTGTTGTTGTTGTGGTTGTTGTTGCCGTTGTTGTTGAATCTGATAATATTCTTGTTGTTGTTGTGGTTGTTGTTGCAGTTGTTGTTGAAGCTGATAATATTGTTGTTGTTGTCGTTGTTGTTGTTGTTGTTGTTGTTGTTGTTGTTGTTGTTGTTGTTGTTGTTGTTGTTGTTGTTGTTGTTGTTGTTGTTGTTGTTGTTGTTGTTGTTGTTGTTGTTGCAGTTGTTGTGGCAGTTGTTGTTGTTGTTGTTGTTGTTGTTGTTGTTGTTGTTGTTGTTGTTGTTGTTGTTGTTGTTGTTGTTGTTGTTGTGGCAGTTGTTGTTGTTGTTGTTGTTGTTGTTGTTGTTGTTGTTGTTGTTGCTGTTGTTGTTGTTGTTGTTGTTGTTGTTGTTGTTGTTGTTGTTGTTGTGGCAGTTGTTGTTGTTGTTGTTGTTGTTGTTGTGGTTGAATCTGATAATATTCTTGTTGTTGTTGTGGTTGTTGTTGCAGTTGTTGTTGAATCTGATAATATTCTTGTTGTTGTTGTGGTTGTTGTTGCAGTTGTTGTTGAATCTGATAATATTGTTGTTGTTGTCGTTGTTGTTGTTGTTGTGGCAGTTGTTGTTGTTGTTGTTGTTGTTGTTGTTGTTGTTGTTGTTGTTGTTGTTGTTGTTGTTGTTGTTGTTGTTGTTGAATCTGATAATATTCTTGTTGTTGTTGTGGTTGTTGTTGTAGTTGTTGTTGAATCTGATAATATTGTTGTAGTTGTTTTTGTTGTTGTTGTTGTGGCTGTTGTTGTTGTTGTTGTTGTTGTTGTTGTGGCAGTTGTTGTTGTTGTTGTTGTTGTTGTTGTGGTTGAATCTGATAATATTCTTGTTGTTGTTGTGGTTGTTGTTGCAGTTGTTGTTGAATCTGATAATATTCTTGTTGTTGTTGTGGTTGTTGTTGCAGTTGTTGTTGAATCTGATAATATTGTTGTTGTTGTTTTTGTTGTTGTTGTTGTGGCAGTTGTTGTTGTTGTTGTTGTTGTTGTTGTTGTTGTTGTTGTTGTTGTTGTTGTTGTTGTTGTTGTTGTTGTTGTTGAATCTGATAATATTCTTGTTGTTGTTGTGGTTGTTGTTGTAGTTGTTGTTGAATCTGATAATATTCTTGTTGTTGCAGTTGTTGTTGAATCTGATAATATTCTTGTTGTTGTTGTGGTTGTTGTTGCAGTTGTTGTTGAATCTGATAATATTCTTGTTGTTGCAGTTGTTGTTGAATCTGATAATATTCTTGTTGTTGTTGTGGTTGTTGTTGCAGTTGTTGTTGAATCTGATAATATTGTTGTTGTTGTTGTTGTCGTTGTTGTTGTTGTTGTTGAAGCTGATAATATTGTTGTTGTTGTCGTTGTTGTTGTTGTTGTTGTTGTTGTTGTTGTTGTTGTTGTTGTTGTTGTTGTTGTTGTTGTTGTTGTTGTTGTTGTTGTTGTTGTTGTTGTGGCAGTTGTTGTGGCAGTTGTTGTTGTTGTTGTTGTTGTTGTTGTTGTTGTTGTTGTTGTTGTTGTTGTTGTTGTTGTTGTTGTTGTTGTTGTTGTTGTTGTTGTTGTTGTTGTTGTTGTTGTTGTTGTTGTTGTTGTTGTTGTTGTTGTTGTTGTTGTTGTTGTTGTTGTTGTTGTTGTTGTTGTTGTTGTTGTTGTTGTTGTTGTTGTTGTTGTTGTTGTTGTTGTTGTTGTTGTTGTTGTTGTTGTTGTTGTTGTTGTTGTTGTTGTTGTTGTTGTTGTTGTTGTTGTTGTTGTTGTTGTTGTTATTGTTGTTGTTGTTGTTGTTGTTGTTGTTGTTGTTGTTGTTGTTGTTGTTGTTGTTGTTGTTGTTGTTGTTGTTGTTGTTGTTGTTGTTGTTGTTGTTGTTGTTGTTGTTGTTGTTGTTGTTGTTGTTGTTGTTGTTGTTGTTGTTGTTGTTGTTGTTGTTGTTGTTGTTGTTGTTGTTGTTGTTGTTGTTGTTGTTGTTGTAACAAATCATGCTTTCTCAAATGCCGATTTAAGTCAGATAAATGGTTAAATGATGCCGAACACTTTGTACATAAATATTTCTTTTCACTACCATGTTCAATTGTAATTTTATTTGTCCGAGTGTCATCTAAATCGAGCTCTTGTCTCATTTGTGGTAATTGTTTCATCAATTTGTTTTTGTATTGTTTTGGATGAATATTATCATTTTCATTTCGGATGAAATAAGCGCTTGTGTTCGGTTGTTCAACGATATTTTCAGGAATTTCATTTCTGCTGTTACATGTTTTATCGCCTATGTGCCTTTTTCTATGAGCAATTAGATTTGATTGGGCTTTAAAGTCTTTCTCACAAATATCACATTTATATGGTCTTTCACCGGTGTGCACTCTTTTATGTCTGATTAAAGCTGAACTTTCCGAAAATTTTTTCTTACGAATATCACATTTATATGGTTTTTCACCGGTGTGCACTCTTTTATGTCTGATTAAAGCTGAACTTTCCGAAAATTTTTTCTTACAAATATCACATTTATATGGTTTTTCACCGGTGTGCACTCTTATATGATTGATTAAAGCTGAACTTTCCGAAAATTTTTTCTTACGAATATCACATTTATATGGTTTTTCACCGGTGTGCACTCTTTTATGTCTGATTAAAGCTGAACTTTCCGAAAATTTTTTCTTACAAATATCACATTTATATGGTTTTTCACCGGTGTGCACTCTATCATGTTTAATTAGATTTGATTTTTGTGTAAATTCTTTGTTACAAAAATCACATTTATATGGTGTTTCACCGGTGTGCACTCTTTTATGGGTAATTAGATTTGATTTTTGTGCAAAATCATTCTCACAAATATCACATTTATATGGTTTTTCACTTGTGTGCACTCTTATATGATTGATTAAAGATGATTTTTGCGAAAAATTTTTCTTACATATATCACATTTATATAGTTTTTCACCAGTGTGCACTATTTTATGTGTAATGAGGTTTGATATGTCTGCAAATTCTTTGTTACAAAAATCACATTTATATGGTTTTTCACCGGTGTGCACTCTTTTATGTCTGATTAAAGCTGAACTTCGCGAAAATTTTTTGTTACAAAAATCACATTTATATGGTTTTTCACCGGTGTGCACTCTTTTATGTTTGATTAAAGTTGAACTTTGCGAAAATTCTTTGTTACAAAAATCACATTTATATGGTCTTTCACCGGTGTGCATTCTTTTATGTTTGATTAAATATGAACCATCCGCAAATCTTTTCTTACAAAAATCACATTTATATGGTTTTTCACCGGTGTGAATTCTTTTATGTTTGATTAAATATGAACCATCCGCAAATCTTTTCTTACAAATATCACATTTATATGGTTTTTCACCGGTGTGCACTCTTTTATGTATGATTAAAGTTGAATTTTGCGAAAATTCTTTATTACAAAAATCACATTTATATGGTTTTTCACCGGTGTGCACTCTTTTATGTGTGATTAAACCTGAATTAAACGCAAATTCTTTCTTACAAAAATCACTTTTATATGGTTTTTCACCAGTGTGTAATTTTATATGTTGTTTTAAACTTGACTTGTGTCCAAAAGTTTTGGAACAGTTAGTGCATTTAAATCTTTGATGTTTATTTTGGTGAGATTTTAAATTTTGTTCTGTTGTAAATATTTCCTTGCAAATTTTGCATTTTAATAAATTTTCATCATTAGATAAATTCTGCGTCTCGTCACTTCCACTTTGTTCTGAATCACTCATTTTTCCTTTTGTCTTATTTGCGAAAATTAACGGAAAAATTATAACAATTTAATTAATTTCGAATTTTCGAGTAATTTCTATTTAAAATATTCAATTATTTTGTTGCGGTTAATAACTTTTAGAATGCTTATGAGAAACAAAAGCAGCGTCCATTCACTTTGTGAATTTTAATAGAACTGAAATTCGAAACAATTACAAAAATAAATAATCCAGTTAACGAAATCGAAAGTATTGCCACATCTAACAAAATTTCTTGAATTATTTTGACATTTCATTTCGATTTGGAACTGAACGAAAGCAAAATTGGGTGTTACGCAGCCAATCGCAATGAAAAGTAAAAGTTAATCGTATTAGTAATTCGTTAAAAATGAAAGTAATCGGGACGGTAATCTGTTGCCACATAATAATATTTTTCACAGCACATTTGCATCTTTAAAATTTGGTGTCTATAAAGAAAATCACTTAAGGCGTCGACTGTTTTTCAACCAATTTCGATAATATTTCATTTATGACCGTAGACTCATATTTTATGAAAGAGGTTTGAGCAATCAACTTCGACACGTCAGCAAGGCAAACGATGATGAAGGCCAAAAAAGGAATTATTGTTAAATGGGATTTTTGTATAATTAATTTTATTTACAATTCGTCTGATCGAAAATTAATTTAATTAATTCTTATTATGAAATCACATTTTATTTAATTATTATTTTCACAAGAGTTTTTGTCACTTATTTCTTTTCAAATTATTTCACAAATTTAATTGTCACTTAATGTTCTAAATTTTCTGATTTCGGTGCAGCAGCCAAACAAACAGTCAAATTCAGATAATTTCATTTGACAATTTCTTTTTTTTGTCCTTAAATGGCCAAATGAAATTTTTTTCATTAGCTGTTGCATAATTACCGCGCCAACCGAACTCTAAAAAGTAAACATTATTTCAAAATAACTCAAGAAATAGATTCACAAAAGTATCGTAAAGTGAGACATTTGCATTATCGAGTACATTTTCTGTATTTGATGGCAAATGAATTGTAAAATTATTTGTAGTTTGTTGTAAATTTGTTAGTTGATGAGACACGGACTCATTGTCATTAATTTGACGAATTGCACAATTAGTGTACTGTGTGTCAATTGTATTTGTGTTATGTGACGAAATGTTTGACAAATTTGACGGCGGTTTGTGTACAATTGGAAATGATGATGAATCTGAATTACTATCTACTTATTCGCTTTCGAATTCAACGGCCATAACATCAATTCGGTTTCCAATATTACTTTCGACCTTCAATAAAGAAGATTTATTTAGAGTGGCTACACAATCATTTGGTATTTCCATATTGGACTCACTATCAACGAAATGTTTCACTTTGAAAACGAATGAAAGTTTTCATTTCTGATGCAAAACAACAATTCGAGTTAAACGATTTTTGGTAATTCTTACGTTGAACTGTTGTCACATCATGGTTTTTCATATGCCGATTTAAGTCAGATAAATGGTTAAATGATGTTGAACGCTTTGTACATAAATATTTCTTTTCACTTGTAGGTTTTATTGTAATTTTATTTGCTCGACTGTAATCTAAATCGAGGTCTGGTCTCATTTGTGACAATTCTTTAAACCAATTTATTTTCGAAGTGTTTCGCCAAACGAATATTATCATTTTTAATTCTGTTGAAATCAGTGTTTGTGTTCGGTTATTCAAAAATGTTTTCAAGAATTTCATTTCGGTTGTTATCTCCCATTTCTAATATCGACCGTTCGGTTGATGGTGATTGGTTTTCTTTTGGTACAATGTCTGTATTTTTGCAATTAATTTTGTGTTTGATTAGTAAACGAGAATGTGCAAATAATTTTTGTTATGGATTTTGAAATGTTGAATCAAGTCTGAAGAAGTGGGGAATGCCTTTGAACATACGCTACATTTAAATGGTGTCTTTCCATTCTGTTTGAACATGTGCATTTTTAGTTCATTTATATACAAACTTTTAGTTAAGTAATCATCACATTTATATGGTTTTTCAATTATATGAATTGTGCATTTTGTAAAGTTTGTTTCATTAAATATGATTTCAAACAAATCTTACATTTAAATGGTCGCTCACCGATATGAATTCTAGTGTGAGTTTGCAAATTTAATTTCAGCGCAATTGATTTCAATTCAAAAATTTAAATGTTTTCGGACTCACGTCACACTTATATTTATTGTTCTCTTTATCAGAATTTGAATTACCTTCATTTTGTATATTCCGGTTCTGATTTTGATCTTGTTCGGAATTCATGTTAACAATTATTTTTCGTTTATTGTTTGTAATTATTTATACTTTAAGCTCAAATCTATTCACGTTGAAAGTTTTATTGGAACTGATTAGAAATGCTGAGAATTTTATATTTTAAACTGATAGGAAAATTCTCAAAGTTTCAATTAATAAGAAAGGAGAGTTCTTTGACAATTTAAATAAGTATTGCCATTTACTAAAAATTAATATCACACCACAATCAAGAAGAAGTATTACCACTGATCAAATTGTATTCGAAATTAACAAAATATAATCACCACTTCGAAGAATACAATCCTGAGGTTTGAACAAATTATTAGTAATCACAACACCACAACCTTTTGGATAAAATTGGTTTCAAGGTTAAATCCACTTTTCTAAGTAGTGACGAACATTAGTATTAATTTACAGTACCTCTACTGTGTCCAGATCTTAAGAGGAAAGTAAGACATCGAGGTGGGCATAAATGGGTGAGACTGATAAATTTGATTTTTAATGGTTTTGTGTGTAAAATTCAAGTGGATCATTACCCAATCCAATCGAATTAGAATTATTCGACATAATTGTAAATATAAATCAAATACAGTAAAACATTATGAAAGGAATTTGAGTATCTTGACGGTCATCATCCTGTTTCTGTAAGTGAGCTAATGAGTAGGGTCCAACTTTTCCAATCAGTTTCTAAAATCTATCGATCGCCAAAGAAGTGGGACATCCAAAATGGCAATATTTATTATCAAGGCTTATGACAAATCTGAATTTTCGGAACCCAAATTATCGGCATCAGAAAAATTGAGTGGATCGAGAAAATAAATCAGAAAATAGTTTTTCATTTTATTTTGAAACATTTATTATAGGCAAAAAAATCATTAAATATAATTTGTCCAGAAAAACTTTCGGAATTCTTTTGTTATTTAGTTTTGCCTTTTGTGATTCTAATTATCAATTTATTTTGAAGGAAAATATCGTCAAATGTTTATGAATTTTGATAGCCGGTCGGCTAAATTATCGGAATCTTCGGATTCATTTAGTGATGGCATTTGTTGTGATTCGTAAACATTTGCTGCATTGAATTCTTCAATTGGTTGGTGAGGAATGTCACTTTGAATAGGTTCATTTTCGAATAATATTCTTGGATTTTGTTAGTCGACAATATTGACATTCGCATCGGTTGGAAAACTGTTTTCATCAGCTGTCGTTATATTGTTTTGTAGTAATGAATTCGGCTGATTGTCAATCTGTTGTTGTTGTTGTTGTTGTTGTTGTTGTTGTTGTTGTTGTTGTTGTTGTTGTTGTTGTTGTTGTTGTTGTTGTTGTTGTTGTTGTTGTTGTTGTTGTTGTTGTGGTTGAATCTGATAATATTCTTGTTGTTGTTGTGGTTGTTGTTGTAGTTGTTGTTGAAGCTGATAATATTGTTGTTGTTGTCGTTGTTGTTGTTGTTGTTGTAACAAATCATGCTTTCTCAAATGCCGATTTAAGTCAGATAAATGGTTAAATGATGCCGAACACTTTGTACATAAATATTTCTTTTCACTTCCAGGTTCAATTGTAATTTTATTTGTCCGAGTGTCATCTAAATCGAGCTCTTGTCTCATTTGTGGTAATTGTTTCATCAATTTATTTTTGTATTGTTTCGCCGAATGAATATTATCATTTTTATTTCGGTTGAAATAAGCGCTTGTGTTCGGTTGTTCAACGATGTTTTGATGAATTTCATTTCTGCTGTTATCTGGTTTCTCACCTATGTGCCTTTTTCTATGAGCAATTAGATTTGATTG
This sequence comes from Bibio marci, assembly GCA_910594885.2. Classification (NCBI taxonomy): domain Eukaryota; kingdom Metazoa; phylum Arthropoda; class Insecta; order Diptera; family Bibionidae; genus Bibio; species Bibio marci. The sequence goes on along the minus strand of OU343119.1, from coordinate 3,077,196 downwards.
GCCTTTAAAGTCTTTCTCACAAATATCACATTTATATGGTGTTTCACCGGTGTGCACTCTTTTATGGGTAATTAGATTTGATTTTTGTGCAAAATCATTCTCACAAATATCACATTTATATGGTCTTTCACCGGTGTGCATTCTTTTATGTTTGATTAAATATGAACCATCCGCAAATCTTTTCTTACAAATATCACATTTATATGGTTTTTCACCGGTGTGCACTCTTTTATGTATGATTAAAGTTGAATTTTGCGAAAATTCTTTATTACAAAAATCACATTTATATGGTTTTTCACCGGTGTGCACTCTTTGATGTTTAATTAGATTTGATTTTTGTGTAAATTCTTTGTTACAAAAATCACATTTATATGGTTTTTCACCAGTGTGTAAATTTATATGTTGTTTTAAACTTGACTTGTGTCCAAAAGTTTTGGAACAGTTAGTGCATTTAAATCTTTGATGTTTATTTTGGTGAGATTTTAAATTTTGTTCTGTTGTAAATATTTCCTTGCAAATTTTGCATTTTAATAAATTTTCATCATTAGATAAATTCTGCGTCTCGTCACTTCCACTTTGTTCTGAATCACTCATTTTTCCTTTTGTCTTATTTGCGAAAATTAACGGAAAAATTATAACAATTTAATTAATTTCGAATTTTCGAGTAATTTCTATTTAAAATATTCAATTATTTTGTTGCGGTTAATAACTTTTAGAATGTTTATGAGAAACAAAAGCAGCGTCCATTCACTTTGAGAATTTTAATAGAACTGAAATTCGAAACAATTACAAAAATAAATAATCCAGTTAACGAAATCGAAAGTATTGCCACATCTAACAAAATTTCTTGAATTATTTTGACATTTCATTTCGATTTGGAACTGAACGAAAGCAAAATTGGGTGTTACGCAGCCAATCGAAATGGAAAGTAAAAGTTAATCGTATTAGTAATTCGTTAAAAATGAAAGTAATCGGGACGGTAATCTGTTGCCACACAATAATTAATTTCACAGCACATTTGCATCTTTAAAATTTGGTGTATATAAATAAAATCACTTAAGGCGTCTACTGTTTTTGAACCACTTTTGAACATATTTTATTCATGGCAGAAATCCCATAATTTGTGAAATAGTCTTAGAAATCATCTTCCACACGTTGGTTATGCAAATCCGATTCCACCGTTCTTTTCATCGATAGTTAATTTATTTATTGGTCAATATTCTTCTGCTCTGCTCGTATTTGTTATTTTAGGAAAAAAGGATTAGTTTGCGACTTTTCCCAATTTTAGGACAACCAACCAATGAAAATAGCCATTGCCACAATTTGTGTTTATGATAATTTCACCTTATTTATGTCTGATTTTAGACTTTCACATTTTTCAGATCTAATTAGCTTATTATACTTATTTCGACCTTAGACTTTTAGGTAGCAATGCCAGTTCCAGCTTTGTACCCGTCACTGCAAAATGCCATTATAGAGCACCGGTATTTCAGAGTACGCACTGCCAGTAGGTGATCCTGTCACTATTCCAGTCACCGAATATGGTACAATAGTTTTTCAACCACATCTAGTTGTTGACAGCTATTTATTAATTGTACCTGTAATCACTGTCTCAACTATTCCCGGTAAAAAATTAATGTTGGCTGGGAACAATGGTACAATTTCTAATACAAAACTTTGGTTAATATTCGATTCCTTTTTAAAAGTGTCACATGCCCAAATACAATTTACGCAACTAAAGTCTTTTGATTTACCCGATTGTTGCTCATGCTCACCTGCACAATTTCTGTATTCTCTCGAAAATGACCATAACCGAGGCAATTAATATATTCAAATGTTTTACGTATTGGCCGTCCTACAAAACCTTTTTTATTTAACATTAATTTATTTTACAAACCAATATCCTCTTCAATTTATAAAAGTAGAACTTGTAAATTAATTAGGTTGTTTCAATGCATTCATTTTCATTTCCGTTAAGCTTTTAATTAAATCGTCTCCACACTTATATTTCCATTTGAGCCAACAATTTTAAGTTTTGGTTTTATTTTAATTCACTTTGAGTTATCCGTTGTACGAGCGATTACGATTATACTTGTCGAAGTATTTACTTTCCTAATTGTCCTACACGAATTCGTTAATCTGGAAATTAAAGCTTCACGACTGACACACTTTAAGGTGGATGCACTGGTTATGATTTCAAATTTTGCATAATTATAGTGAAAATTGTGTAACAAATTCACGTAATAAATTTCCCAGTGTCGCTCTAAAAATTGTTCATAAATCGGTCTGGAAACTCCTTTGTCTTCTGGTGTTAGAAAAACATTCGAAAATCTTCGTTGATTTATGGATCAACGCATAATCCAACATCGCATGCACTTTTATAATAGAAACGACTTTCACACTTTGAATCGCCGTCTGGTCTTGTTTCTCGGGAGCAGCATACAAACCACATCTTCTTGTTGATTTCACCTTACATGATTTGGAATATATTGAAAAAAGGTCGTGCATTTTGGTAACTCCAATATCAGATAAAAACTCATGAGCAGGTTATGGATTAAGAAATCACATTGATAACATCAACTACTGTCCTTAGGTTCTTATTGGTTCTAAAACCAATGAAATATTATCGGTTTTGGCGTTATCATTTCATTCTTTTAAATGGCAACTTTATTTCACAGAATATTTAATTATAATATCAATAATATTCAAATCCCCGTTTTAGGAAGCGAAGATAAGTTAATGCGGCAATGGTCAGTAAAGTCTCAGAGTAAAGACCCATCATTCACATAAAATAACATCTTGTTTTCTTCGCAACTTTGTAAGTGAAAAGCACAAGTGGAGTATAGTTGCTTATCTGATATCAATGGAACACAAAGTTGTGAACCAGTTGTGGTGTCTGGACACAAACTCGCCAACTTCGTGACTAATATGTGTGGCCGAAATCATCTGATGTAAGTACAGGTCAGCCATTAGTGCATTAAATGTAACAGAAAGTTGTGAATTTTCTCAAAGTAATTTTTGTCTGGCCGAATCGATTATCCAAGTGCGATTGGTTAGTATATTTCCTGTTCCGAATCAAGGCCAATCTGTGAATAAATTATCAATAATTCACAAAAATTTATAATAAATTAAGAGTTAAAACCGAAATTTTTGAGTAATTTTTAGAATAAACCTTTTAATTAATATTTTTTGAATTGTAATAATAAATTTTGTTGGAATATTTTGAATAACTGATTTGAAGTTCAAAGTGTCAATTTTGATTTAATTTTCTAAAATTTCTAATTATAATTTTTCTTTCCATTTTTTCTATAATTTTCGTCATAATTTATTTTCAAAATTGTTGCCCAATTCATTGTCAGCATAGAAACAATTGCAATTACAGTTTCACGTCATCTGATTTAGGATGCGCATTAAGTCATCGTCATATAAATCTGGGAGACTTGGTTGTTGTTGTTGTAATTGTTGTTGTTGTAATTGTTGTTGTTGTTGTTGTTGTTGTTGTTGTTGTTGTTGTGGTTGTTGTTGTTCAAGCTGATAATATTGTTGTTGTTGTTGTTGTTGTTGTTGTTGTTGTTCTTGTTGTTGTTGTTGAACCTGACAATATTGATGTTGTTGTTGTTGTTGTTGTTGTGGCTGCTGTTGATGTTGTTGTTGTTGTTGTTGTTGTAATTGTTGTTGTTGTTGTTGTAATTGTTGTTGTTGTTGTTGTTGTTGTTGTTGTTGTTGTAATTGTTGTTGTTGTTGTTGTTGTTGTAATTGTTGTTGTTGTTGTTGTTGTTGTTGAAGCTGATAAAATAGTTGTTGTTGTTGTGATTGTCGTGGTTGAATCTGATAATATTCTTGTTGTTGTTGTGGTTGTTGTTGTTGTTGTTGTTGTTGTTGTTGTTGTTGTTGTTGTTGTTGTTGAATCTGATAATATTGTTGTTGTTGTTGTGGTTGTCGTGGTTGAATCTGATAATATTCTTGTTGTTGTTGTGGTTGTTGTTGTAGTTGTTGTTGAAGCTGATAATATTGTTGTTGTTGTCGTTGTTGTTGTTGTTGTTGTTGTTGTTGTTGTTGTAGTATTTGTTGTTGTTGTTGTTGTTGTTGTTGTTGTTGTTGTTGTTGTTGTTGTTGTTGTTGTTGTTGTTGTTGTTGTTGTTGTTGTTGTTGTTGTTGTTGTTGTTGTAGTGGTTGTAGTGGTTGTTGTTGTTGTTGTAGTTGTTGTGGCAGTTTTTGTCGTGGTGACCGTTGTTGTTGTGGTTTTTGTTGTTGATTTTGTCGTTGTTGTTGTTGTTGTTGTTGTTGTTTTAACTCATCGTGAATTCTCAAATGCCGATTTAAGTCGGATAAATGATTAAATGATGCCGAACACTTTGTACATAAATATTTCTTTTCACTTCCAGGTTCAATTCTAATTTTATTTGTCCGCGTGTCATCTAAATCGAGCTCTTGTCTCATTTGTGGTAATTGTTTCATCAATTTATTTTTGTATTGTTTCGCCGAATGAATATTATCATTTTTATTTCGGTTGAAATAAGCACTTGTGTTCGGTTGTTCAACGATGTTTTGATGAATTTCATTTCTGCTGTTATCTGGTTTCTCACCTATGTGCCTTTTTCTATGAACAATTAGATTTGATTGGGCTTTAAAGTCTTTCTCACAAATATCACATTTATATGGTGTTTCACCGGTGTGCAGTCTTTTATGGGTAATTAGATTTGATTTTTGTGCAAAATCATTCTCACAAATATCACATTTATATGGTTTTTCACCGGTGTGCATTCTTTTATGTATGATTAAAGCTGAACTATCCGAAAATTTTTTCTTACAAAAATCACATTTATATGGTTTTTCACCGGTGTGCACTCTTTTATGTCTGATTAAAGCTGAACTATCCGAAAATTTTTTCTTACAAAAATCACATTTATATGGTCTTTCACCGGTGTGCACTCTTTTATGTTTGATTAAAGATGATTTTTGCGAAAATTCTTTGTTACAAAAATCACATTTATATGGTCTTTCACCGGTGTGCACTCTTTTATGTCTGATTAAAGCTGAACTATCCGAAAATTTTTTCTTACAAATATCACATTTATATGGTTTTTCACCGGTGTGCCCTCTTTTATGAGTAATTAGATTTGATTTGTGTGCAAATTCATTCTCACAAATGTCAGATTTATATGGTTTTTCACCGGTGTGCACTCTTTTATGATTGATGAAAGATGATCTTTGCGAAAAGTTTTTCTTACATATATCACATTTATATTGTTTTTCACCGGTGTGCACTCTTATATGATTGATTAAAGATGATCTTTGCGAAAAATTTTTCTTACATATTTCACATTTATATAGTTTTTCACCAGTGTGCACTCTTTTATGTTTAATGAGGTTTGATATGTCTGCAAATTTTTTGTTACAAAAATCACATTTATATGGTTTTTCACCGGTGTGCACTCTTTTATGTATGATTAAAGTTAAATTTTGCGAAAATTCTTTATTACAAAAATCACATTTATATGGTGTTTCACCGGTGTGCATTCTTTTATGAGTAATTAGATTTGATTTTTGTGCAAATTCTTTGTTACAAAAATCACATTTATATGGTTTTTCACCGGTGTGTAATTTTATATGTTGTTTTAAACTTGACTTGTGTCCAAAAGTTTTGGAACAGTTAGTGCATTTAAATCTTTGATGTTTATTTTGGTGAGATTTTAAATTTTGTTCAGTTGTAAATATTTCCTTGCAAATTTTGCATTTTAATAAATTTTCATCATTAGATAAATTCTGCGTCTCGTCACTTCCACTTTGTTCTGAATCACTCATTTTTCCTTTTGTCTTATTTGCGAAAATTAACGGAAAAATTATAACAATTTAATTAATTTCGAATTTTCGAGTAATTTCTATTTAAAATATTCAATTATTTTGTTGCGGTTAATAACTTTTAGAATGCTTATGAGAAACAAAAGCAGCGTCCATTCACTTTGTGAATTTTAATAGAACTGAAATTCGAAACAATTACAAAAATAAATAATCCAGTTAACGAAATCGAAAGTATTGCCACATTTAACTAAAATTATGAAAATATTCAACCGGAAATTTCTTGAATTATTTTGACATTTCATTTCGATTTGGAACTGAACGAAAGCAAAATTGGGTGTTACGCACCCAATCCCAATGAAAAGTAAAAGTTAATCGTATTAGTAAATCGTTAAAAATGAAAGTAATCGGGACGGTAATCTGTTGCCACACAATAATTAATTTCACAGCACATTTGCATCTTTAAAATTTGGTGTATATAAATAAAATCACTTAAGGCGTTTACTGTTTTTGAACCACTTTTGAACATATTTTATTCATGGCACAAATCCCATAATTTGTGAAATAGTCTTAGAAATCATCTTCCACACGTTGGTTATGCAAATCCAATTCCACCGTTCTTTTCATCGATTGTTAATTTATTTATTGGTCAATATTCTTCTGCTCTGCTCGTATTTGTTATTTTAGGAAAAAGGATTAGTTTGCGACTTTTCCTAATTTTAGGACAACCAACCAATGAAAATAGCCATTGCCACAATTTGTGTTTATGATAATTTCACCTTATTTATGTCTGATTTTAGACTTTCACATTTTTCAGATCTAATTAGCTTATTATACTTATTTCGACCTTAGACTTTTAGGTAGCAATGCCAGTTCCAGCTTTGTACCCGTCACTGCAAAATGCCATTATAGAGCACCGGTATTTCAGAGTACGCACTGCCAGTAGGTGATCCTGTCACTATTCCAGTCACCGAATATGGTACAATAGTTTTTCAACCACATCTAGTTGTTGACAGCTATTTATTAATTGTACCTGTAATCACTGTCTCAACTATTCCCGGTAAAAAATTAATGTTGGCTGGGAACAATGGTACAATTTCTAATACAAAACTTTGGTTAATATTCGATTCCTTTTTAAAAGTGTCACATGCACAAATACAATTTACGCAACTAAAGTCTTTTGATTTACCTGATTGTTGCTCATGCTCACCTGCACAATTTCTGTATTCTCTCGAAAATGACCATAACCGAGGCAATTAATATATTCAAATGTTTTACGTATTGGCCGTCCTACAAAACCTTTTTTATTTAACATTAATTTATTTTACAAACCAATATCCTCTTCAATTTATAAAAGTAGAACTTGTAAATTAATTAGGTTGTTTCAATGCATTCATTTTCATTTCCGTTAAGCTTTTAATTAAATCGTCTCCACACTTATATTTCCATTTGAGCCAACAATTTTAAGTTTTGGTTTTATTTTAATTCACTTTGAGTTATCCGTTGTACGAGCGATTACGATTATACTTGTCGAAGTATTTACTTTCCTAATTGTCCTACACGAATTCGTTAATCTGGAAATTAAAGCTTCACGACTGACACACTTTAAGGTGGATGCACAGGTTATGATTTCAAATTTTGCATAATTATAGTGAAAATTGTGTAACAAATTCACGTAATAAATTTCCCATTGTCGCCCTAAAAATTGTTCATAAATCGGTCTGGAAACTCCTTTGTCTTCTGGTGTTAGAAAAACATTCGAAAATCTTCGTTGATTTATGGATCAACGCATAATCCAACATCGCATGCACTTTTTATAATAGAAACGACTTTCACACTTTGAATCGCCGTCTGGTCTTGTTTCTCGGGAGCAGCATACAAACCACATCTTCTTGTTGATTTCACCTTACATGATTTGGAATATATTGAAAAAAGGTCGTGCATTTTGGTCACTCCAATGTCAGATAAAAACTCATGAGCAGGTTATGGATTAAGAAATCACATTGATAACATCAACTACTGTCCTTAGGTTCTTATTGGTTCTAAAACCAATGAAATATTATCGGTTTTGGCGTTATCATTTCATTCTTTTAAACGGCAACTTTATTTCACAGAATATTTAATTATAATATCAATAATATTCAAATCCCCGTTTTAGGAAGCGAAGATAAGTTAATGCGGCAATGGTCAGTAAAGTCTCAGAGTAAAGACCCATCATTCACATTCAGTGAAAAGCACAAGTGGAGTGTAGTTGCTTATCTGATATCAATGGAACACAAAGTTGTGAACCAGTTGTGGTGTCTGGACACAAACTCGCCAACTTCGTGACTAATATGTGTGGCCGAAATCATCTGATGTAAGTGCAGGTCAGCCATTAGTGCATTAAATGTAACAGAAAGTTGTGAATTTTCTCAAAGTAATTTTTGTCTGGCCGAATCGATTATCCAAGTGCGATTGGTTAGTATATTTCCTGTTCCGAATCAAGGCCAATCTGTGAATAAATTATCAATAATTCACAAAAATTTATAATAAATTAAGAGTTAAAACCGAAATTTTTGAGTAATTTTTAGAATAAACCTTTTAATTAATATTTTTTGAATTGTAATAATAAATTTTGTTGGAATATTTTGAATAACTGATTTGAAGTTCAAAGTGTCAATTTTGATTTAATTTTCTAAAATTTCTAATTATAATTTTTCTTTCCATTTTTTCTATAATTTTCGTCATAATTTATTTTCAAAATTGTTGCCCAATTCATTGTCAGCATAGAAACAATTGCAATTACAGTTTCACGTCATCTGATTTAGGATGCGCATTAAGTCATCGTCATATAAATCTGGGAGACTTGGTTGTTGTTGTTGTAATTGTTGTTGTTGTAATTGTTGTTGTTGTTGTTGTTGTTGTTGTTGTTGTAATTGTTGTTGTTGTTGTAATTGTTGTTGTTGTAATTGTTGTTGTTGTAATTGTTGTTGTTGTTGTTGTTGTAATTGTTGTTGTTGTTGTTGTTGTTGTTGTTGAAGCTGATAATATTGTTGTTGTTGTTGTAGTTGTCGTGGTTGAATCTGATAATATTCTTGTTGTTGTTGTGGTTGTTGTTGTAGTTGTTGTTGTTGTTGTTGAAGCTGACAATATTGTTGTTGTTGTTGTGGCTGTTGTTGTGACTGTTGTTGTTGTTGTTGTCGTAGTTGTTGTTGTTGTTGTTGTTGTTGTTGTTGTTGTTCTTGTTGTTGTTGTTGAAGCTGACAATATTGTTGTTGTTGTTGTTGTTGTTGTTGTTGTTGTTGTTGTTGTTGTTGTTGTGGCTGTTGTTGTTGTGTTTGTTGTCGTAGTTGTTGTTGTTGTAGTATTTGTTGTTGTTGTTGTTGTTGTTGTTGCTGTTGTTGAAGCTGACAATATTGTTGTTGTTGTTGTGGCTGCTGCTGTGGTTGCTGTGGCTGTTGTTGTTGTTGTTGTCGTAGTTGTTGTTGTTGTTGTTGTCGTAGTTGTTGTTGTTGATGTTGTTGTTGTAATTGTTGTTGTTGTTGTTGTTGTAATTGTTGTTGTTGTTGTTGTTGTTGTTGTTGTTGTTGTTGTTGTTGTTGTTGTTGTTGTTGTTGTTGTTGTTGTTGTTGTTGTTGTTGTTGTTGTTGTGGTTGTCGTGGTTGAATCAGATAATATTCTTGTTGTTGTTGTGGTTGTTGTTGTTGTTGTTGTTGAAGCTGATAATATTGTTGTTGTTGTCGTTGTTGTTGTTGTTGTTGTTGTTGTTGTAGTATTTGTTGTTGTTGTTGTGGTTGTCGTGGTTGAATCTGATAATATTCTTGTTGTTGTTGTGGTTGTTGTTGTAGTTGTTGTTGAAGCTGATAATATTGTTGTTGTTGTCGTTGTTGTTGTTGTTGTAATTGTTGTTGTTGTTGTTGTTGTTGTTGAAGCTGATTATATTGTTGTTGTTGTTGTTGTTGTTGTGGTTGAATCTGATAATATTCTTGTTGTTGTTGTGGTTGTTGTTGTAGTTGTTGTTGAAGCTGATAATATTGTTGTTGTTGTCGTTGTTGTTGTTGTTGTTGTAACAAATCATGCTTTCTCAAATGCCGATTTAAGTCAGATAAATGGTTAAATGATGCCGAACACTTTGTACATAAATATTTCTTTTCACTTCCAGGTTCAATTGTAATTTTATTTGTCCGAGTGTCATCTAAATCGAGCTCTTGTCTCATTTGTGGTAATTGTTTCATCAATTTATTTTTGTATTGTTTCGCCGAATGAATATTATCATTTTTATTTCGGTTGAAATAAGCGCTTGTGTTCGGTTGTTCAACGATATTTTCAGGAATTTCATTTCTGCTGTTACATGGTTTATCGCCTATGTGCCTTCTTCTATGAGCAATTAGATTTGATTGGGTATTAAAGTCTTTCTCACAAATATCACATTTATATGGTCTTTCACCGGTGTGCACTCTTTTATGTCTAATTAGATTTGATTTGTCTGCAAATTCTTTGTTACAAATATCACATTTATATGGTGTTTCACCGGTGTGCACTCTTTTATGTGTGATTAAACCTGAACTTCGCGAAAATTTTTTGTTACAAATATCACATTTATATGGTGTTTCACCGGTGTGCACTCTTTTATGTCTGATTAAAGATGATCTTTGCGAAAAATTTTTCTTACATATATCACATTTATATAGTTTTTCAGCAGTGTGCACTCTTTTATGTGTAATGAGGTTTGATATATCTGCAAATTTTTTGTTACAAAAATCACATTTATATGGTTTTTCACCGGTGTGCATTCTTTTATGAGTAATTAGATTTGATTTTTGTGCAAATTCTTTGTTACAAATATCACATTTATATGGTGTTTCACCGGTGTGCCTTCTTTTATGAGTAATTAGATTTGATTTTTGTGCAAATTCTTTGTTACAAATATCACATTTATATGGTTTTTCACCGGTGTGTAATTTTATATGTTTTGTTAAACTTGACTTATGGCCAAAAGTTTTGGAACAGTTAGTGCATTTAAATCTTTGATGTTTATTTTGGTGAGATTTTAAATTTTGTTCAGTTGTAAATATTTCCTTGCAAATTTTGCATTTTAATAAATTTTCATCATTAGATAAATTCTGCGTCTCGTCACTTCCACTTTGTTCTGAATCACTCATTTTTCCTTTTGTCTTATTTGCGAAAATTAACGGAAAAATTATAACAATTTAATTAATTTCGAATTTTCGAGTAATTTCTATTTAAAATATTCAATTATTTTGTTGCGGTTAATAACTTTTAGAATGCTTATGAGAAACAAAAGCAGCGTCCATTCACTTTGTGAATTTTAATAGAACTGAAATTCGAAACAATTACAAAAATAAATAATCCAGTTAACGAAATCGAAAGTATTGCCACATCTAACAAAATTTCTTGAATTATTTTGACATTTCATTTCGATTTGGAACTGAACGAAAGCAAAATTGGGTGTTACGCAGCCAATCGAAATGGAAAGTAAAAGTTAATCGTATTAGTAATTCGTTAAAAATGAAAGTAATCGGGACGGTAATCTGTTGCCACACAATAATTAATTTCACAGCACATTTGCATCTTTAAAATTTGGTGTATATAAATAAAATCACTTAAGGCGTCTACTGTTTTAGAACCACTTTTGAACATATTTTATTCATGGCACAAATCCCATAATTTGTGAAATAGTCTTAGAAATCATCTTCCACACGTTGGTTATGCAAATCCGATTCCACCGTTCTTTTCATCGATAGTTAATTTATTTATTGGTCAATATTCTTCTGCTCTGCTCGTATTTGTTATTTTAGGAAAAAAGGATTAGTTTGCGACTTTTCCCAATTTTAGGACAACCAACCAATGAAAATAGCCATTGCCACAATTTGTGTTTATGATAATTTCACCTTATTTATGTCTGATTTTAGACTTTCACATTTTTCAGATCTAATTAGCTTATTATACTTATTTCGACCTTAGACTTTTAGGTAGCAATGCCAGTTCCAGCTTTGTACCCGTCACTGCAAAAGGCCATTATAGAGCACCGGTATTTCAGAGTACGCACTGCCAGTAGGTGATCCTGTCACTATTCCAGTCACCGAATATGGTACAATAGTTTTTCAACCACATCAAGTTGTTGACAGCTATTTATTAATTGTACCTGTAATCACTGTCTCAACTATTCCCGGTAAAAAATTAATGTTGGCTGGGAACAATGGTACAATTTCTAATACAAAACTTTGGTTAATATTCGATTCCTTTTTAAAAGTGTCACATGCACAAATACAATTTACGCAACTAAAGTCTTTTGATTTACCTGATTGTTGCTCATGCTCACCTGCACAATTTCTGTATTCTCTCGAAAATGACCATAACCGAGGCAATTAATATATTCAAATGTTTTACGTATTGGCCGTCCTACAAAACCTTTTTTATTTAACATTAATTTATTTTACAAACCAATATCCTCTTCAATTTATAAAAGTAGAACTTGTAAATTAATTAGGTTGTTTCAATGCATTCATTTTCATTTCCGTTAAGCTTTTAATTAAATCGTCTCCACACTTATATTTCCATTTGAGCCAACAATTTTAAGTTTTGGTTTTATTTTAATTCACTTTGAGTTATCCGTTGTACGAGCGATTACGATTATACTTGTCGAAGTATTTACTTTCCTAATTGTCCTACACGAATTCGTTAATCTGGAAATTAAAGCTTCACGACTGACACACTTTAAGGTGGATGCACTGGTTATGATTTCAAATTTTGCATAATTATAGTGAAAATTGTGTAACAAATTCACGTAATAAATTTCCCAGTGTCGCTCTAAAAATTGTTCATAAATCGGTCTGGAAACTCCTTTGTCTTCTGGTGTTAGAAAAACATTCGAAAATCTTCGTTGATTTATGGATCAACGCATAATCCAACATCGCATGCACTTTTATAATAGAAACGACTTTCACACTTTGAATCGCCGTCTGGTCTTGTTTCTCGGGAGCAGCATACAAACCACATCTTCTTGTTGATTTCACCTTACATGATTTGGAATATATTGAAAAAAGGTCGTGCATTTTGGTAACTCCAATATCAGATAAAAACTCATGAGCAGGTTATGGATTAAGAAATCACATTGATAACATCAACTACTGTCCTTAGGTTCTTATTGGTTCTAAAACCAATGAAATATTATCGGTTTTGGCGTTATCATTTCATTATAATATCAATAATATTCAAATCCCCGTTTTAGGAAGCGAAGATAAGTTAATGTGGCAATGGTCAGTAAAGTCTCAGAGTAAAGACCCATCATTCACATAAAATAACATCTTGTTTTCTTCGCAACTTTGTAAGTGAAAAGCACAAGTGGAGTATAGTTGCTTATCTGATATCAATGGAACACAAAGTTGTGAACCAGTTGTGGTGTCTGGACACAAACTCGCCAACTTCGTGACTAATATGTGTGGCCGAAATCATCTGATGTAAGTGCAGGTCAGCCATTAGTGCATTAAATGTAACAGAAAGTTGTGAATTTTCTCAAAGTAATTTTTGTCTGGCCGAATCGATTATCCAAGTGCGATTGGTTAGTATATTTCCTGTTCCGAATCAAGGCCAATCTGTGAATAAATTATCAATAATTCACAAAAATTTATAATAAATTAAGAGTTAAAACCGGAATTTTTGAGTAATTTTTAGAATAAACCTTTTAATTAATATTTTTTGAATTGTAATAATAAATTTTGTTGGAATATTTTGAATAACTGATTTGAAGTTCAAAGTGTCAATTTTGATTTAATTTTCTAAAATTTCTAATTATAATTTTTCTTTCCATTTTTTCTATAATTTTCGTCATAATTTATTTGCAAAATTGTTGCCCAATTCATTGTCAGCATAGAAACAATTGCAATTACAGTTTCACGTCATCTGATTTAGGATGCGCATTAAGTCATCGTCATATAAATCTGGGAGACTTGGTAGTTGTTGTTGTAATTGTTGTTGTTGTAATTGTTGTGATTGTTGTTGTTGTTGTTGTTGTTGTTGTTGTTGTTGTTGTTGTAATTGTTGTTGTTGTTGTAATTGTTGTTGTTGTAATTGTTGTTGTTGTAATTGTTGTTGTTGTTGTAGTTGTCGTGGTTGAATCTGATTATATTCTTGTTGTTGTTGTTGTTGTTGTTGTAGTTGTTGTTGAAGCTGATAATATTGTTGTTGTTGTCGGTGTTGTTGTTGTTGTTGTTGTTGTTGTTGTTGTTCTTGTTGTTGTTGTTGAACCTGACAATATTGTTGTTGCTGTTGTTGTTGTTGATGTGGCAGTTGTTGTGGCTGTTGTTGTTGTTGTTGTCGTAGATGTTGTTGTTGTAGTATTTGTTGTTGTTGTTGTTGTTGTTGCTGTTGTTGAAGCTGACAATATTGTTGTTGTTGTTGTAATTGTTGTTGTTGTTGTTGTTGTTGTTGTTGTTGTTGTTGTTGTTGTTGTTGTTGTTGTTGTTGTTGTTGTTGTTGTTGTTGTTGTTGTTGTTGTTGTTGTTGTTGTTGTTGTTGTTGTTGTTGTTGTTGTTGTTGTTGTTGTTGTTGTTATTGTTGTTGTTGAAGCTGATAATATTGTTGTTGTTGTTGTTGTGGTTGTCGTGGTTGAATCTGATAATATTCTTGTTGTAATTGTGGTTGTTGTTGTTGTTGTTGTTGTTGTTGAAGCTGAAAATATTGTTGTTGTTGTTGTTGTGGTTGTCGTGGTTGAATCTGATAATATTCTTGTTGTTGTTGTGGTTGTTGTTGTTGTTGTTGAAGCTGATAATATTGTTGTTGTTGTTGTTGTTGTTGTCGTTGTTGTTGTTGCTGTTGTTGTTGTTGTTGTGGCTGTTGTTGTTGTTGTTGTTGTTGTGATTGTTGTTGTTGTAGTTGTTGTTGTTGTTGATGTACTTGCGGCTGTTGGTGTTGTAGTAGTTGTTGTTGTTGTGGCTGTTGTTGTTGTTGTTGTTGTTGTTGTTGTGGCTGTTGTTGTTGTGTTTGTTGTCGTAGATGCTGTTGTTGTAGTAGTTGTTGTTGAAGCTGATTATATTGTTGCTGAGGTAATTGTTGTTGTTGTTGTTGTTGTTGTTGTTGTTGTTGTTGTTGTTGTTGCTGTAGTTGTTGTTGCTGTGTAATTGTAATTTTATTTGTCCGAGTGTCATCTAAATCGAGCTCTGGTCTCAATTGTGGTAATTCTTTCATCAATTTATTTTCGTATTGTTTCGCCGTATGACTATTATCATTTTTATTTCGGTTGAAATATGCGCTTGTGTTCGGTTGTTCAGCGATGTTTTGATGAATTTCATTTCTGCTGTTATCTGGTTTCTCACCTATGTGCCTTCTTCTATGAGCAATTAGATTTGATTGGGCTTTAAATTCTTTCTTACAAATATCACATTTATATGGTGTTTCACCGGTGTGCACTCTTTTATGTCTGATAAAAGCTGAACCATCCGCAAATCTTTTCTTACAAAAATCACATTTATATGGTTTTTCACCGGTGTGCATTCTTTTATGTCTGATTAAAGAAGAAACATGCGCAAATTCTCTGTTACAAAAAGCACATTTATATGGTGTTTCACCGGTGTGCACTCTTTTATGTCTGATTAAAGCTGAACCATCCGCAAATCTTTTCTTACAAATATCACATTTATATGGTGGTTCACCGGTGTGCCTTCTTTTATGAGTAATTAGATTTGATTTTTGTGCAAATTCTTTGTTACAAATATCACATTTATATGGTGTTTCACCGGTGTGCCTTCTTTTATGAGTAATTAGATTTGATTTTTGTGCAAATTCTTTGTTACAAATATCACATTTATATGGTGTTTCACCGGTGTGCCTTCTTTTATGAGTAATTAGATTTGATTTTTGTGCAAATTCTTTGTTACAAATATCACATTTATATGGTTTTTCACCGGTGTGTAATTTTATATGTTTTGTTAAACTTGACTTATGGCCAAAAGTTTTGGAACAGTTAGTGCATTTAAATCTTTGATGTTTATTTTGGTGAGATTTTAAATTTTGTTCAGTTGTAAATATTTCCTTGCAAATTTTGCATTTTAATAAATTTTCATCATTAGATAAATTCTGCGTCTCGTCACTTCCACTTTGTTCTGAATCACTCATTTTTCCTTTTGTCTTATTTGCGAAAATTAACGGAAAAATTATAACAATTTAATTAATTTCGAATTTTCGAGTAATTTCTATTTAAAATATTCAATTATTTTGTTGCGGTTAATAACTTTTAGAATGCTTATGAGAAACAAAAGCAGCGTCCATTCACTTTGTGAATTTTAATAGAACTGAAATTCGAAACAATTACAAAAATAAATAATCCAGTTAACGAAATCGAAAGTATTGCCACATCTAACAAAATTTCTTGAATTATTTTGACATTTCATTTCGATTTGGAACTGAACGAAAGCAAAATTGGGTGTTACGCAGCCAATCGAAATGGAAAGTAAAAGTTAATCGTATTAGTAATTCGTTAAAAATGAAAGTAATCGGGACGGTAATCTGTTGCCACACAATAATTAATTTCACAGCACATTTGCATCTTTAAAATTTGGTGTATATAAATAAAATCACTTAAGGCGTCTACTGTTTTAGAACCACTTTTGAACATATTTTATTCATGGCACAAATCCCATAATTTGTGAAATAGTCTTAGAAATCATCTTCCACACGTTGGTTATGCAAATCCGATTCCACCGTTCTTTTCATCGATAGTTAATTTATTTATTGGTCAATATTCTTCTGCTCTGCTCGTATTTGTTATTTTAGGAAAAAAGGATTAGTTTGCGACTTTTCCCAATTTTAGGACAACCAACCAATGAAAATAGCCATTGCCACAATTTGTGTTTATGATAATTTCACCTTATTTATGTCTGATTTTAGACTTTCACATTTTTCAGATCTAATTAGCTTATTATACTTATTTCGACCTTAGACTTTTAGGTAGCAATGCCAGTTCCAGCTTTGTACCCGTCACTGCAAAAGGCCATTATAGAGCACCGGTATTTCAGAGTACGCACTGCCAGTAGGTGATCCTGTCACTATTCCAGTCACCGAATATGGTACAATAGTTTTTCAACCACATCAAGTTGTTGACAGCTATTTATTAATTGTACCTGTAATCACTGTCTCAACTATTCCCGGTAAAAAATTAATGTTGGCTGGGAACAATGGTACAATTTCTAATACAAAACTTTGGTTAATATTCGATTCCTTTTTAAAAGTGTCACATGCACAAATACAATTTACGCAACTAAAGTCTTTTGATTTACCTGATTGTTGCTCATGCTCACCTGCACAATTTCTGTATTCTCTCGAAAATGACCATAACCGAGGCAATTAATATATTCAAATGTTTTACGTATTGGCCGTCCTACAAAACCTTTTTTATTTAACATTAATTTATTTTACAAACCAATATCCTCTTCAATTTATAAAAGTAGAACTTGTAAATTAATTAGGTTGTTTCAATGCATTCATTTTCATTTCCGTTAAGCTTTTAATTAAATCGTCTCCACACTTATATTTCCATTTGAGCCAACAATTTTAAGTTTTGGTTTTATTTTAATTCACTTTGAGTTATCCGTTGTACGAGCGATTACGATTATACTTGTCGAAGTATTTACTTTCCTAATTGTCCTACACGAATTCGTTAATCTGGAAATTAAAGCTTCACGACTGACACACTTTAAGGTGGATGCACAGGTTATGATTTCAAATTTTGCATAATTATAGTGAAAATTGTGTAATAAATTCACGTAATAAATTTCCCAGTGTCGCCCTAAAAATTGTTCATAAATCGGTCTGGAAACTCCTTTGTCTTCTGGTGTTAGAAAAACATTCGAAAATCTTCGTTGATTTATGGATCAACGCATAATCCAACATCGCATGCACTTTTTATAATAGAAACGACTTTCACACTTTGAATCGCCGTCTGGTCTTGTTTCTCGGGAGCAGCATACAAACCACATCTTCTTGTTGATTTCACCTTACATGATTTGGAATATATTGAAAAAAGGTCGTGCATTTTGGTAACTCCAATGTCAGATAAAAACTCATGAGCAGGTTATGGATTAAGAAATCACATTGATAACATCAACTACTGTCCTTAGGTTCTTATTGGTTCTAAAACCAATGAAATATTATCGGTTTTGGCGTTATCATTTCATTATAATATCAATAATATTCAAATCCCCGTTTTAGGAAGCGAAGATAAGTTAATGTGGCAATGGTCAGTAAAGTCTCAGAGTAAAGACCCATCATTCACATAAAATAACATCTTGTTTTCTTCGCAACTTTGTAAGTGAAAAGCACAAGTGGAGTATAGTTGCTTATCTGATATCAATGGAACACAAAGTTGTGAACCAGTTGTGGTGTCTGAACACAAACTCGCCAACTTCGTGACTAATATGTGTGGCCGAAATCATCTGATGTAAGTGCAGGTCAGCCATTAGTGCATAAAATGTAACAGAAAGTTGTGAATTTTCTCAAAGTAATTTTTATCTGGCCGAATCGATTATCCAAGTGCGATTTGTTAGTATATTTCCTGTTCCGAATCAAGGCCAATCTGTGAATAAATTATCAATAATTCACAAAAATTTATAATAAATTAAGAGTTAAAACCGGAATTTTTGAGTAATTTTTAGAATAAACCTTTTAATTAATATTTTTTGAATTGTAATAATAAATTTTGTTGGAATATTTTGAATAACTGATTTGAAGTTCAAAGTGTCAATTTTGATTTAATTTTCTAAAATTTCTAATTATAATTTTTCTTTCCATTTTTTCTATAATTTTCGTCATAATTTATTTTCAAAATTGTTGCCCAATTCATTGTCAGCATAGAAACAATTGCAATTACAGTTTCACGTCATCTGATTTAGGATGCGCATTAAGTCATCGTCATATAAATCTGGGAGACTTGGTTGTTGTTGTTGTAATTGTTGTTGTTGTAATTGTTGTTGTTGTTGTTGTTGTTGTTGTTGTTGTTGTTGTTGTTGTTGTTGTTGTTGTTGTTGTTGTTGTTGTTGTTGTTGTTGTTGTTGTTGTTGTTGTTGTTGTTGTTGTAATTGTTGTTGTTGTAATTGTTGTTGTTGTTGTTGTTGTTGTTGTTGTAATTGTTGTTGTTGTTGTTGTTGTTGTTGTTGTTGTTGTTGTTGTTGTTGTTGTTGTTGTTGAAGCTGATAATATTGTTGTTGTTGTTGTAGTTGTCGTGGTTGAATCTGATAATATTCTTGTTGTTGTTGTGGTTGTTGTTGTAGTTGTTGTTGTTGTTGTTGTTGTGGCTGTTGTTGTTGTTGTTGTCGTAGTTGTTGTTGTTGTTGTTGTTGTTGTTGTTGTCCTTGTTGTTGTTGTTGAAGCTGACAATATTGTTGTTGTTGTTGTTGGTGTTGTTGTTGTTGTGGCTGTTGTTGTGGCTGTTGTTGTTGTTGTTGTCGTAGTTGTTGTTGTTGTAGTATTTGTTGTTGTTGTTGTTGTTGTTGTTGCTGTTGTTGAAGCTGACAATATTGTTGTTGTTGTTGTTGTTGTGGCTGTTGTTGTGGCTGTTGTTGTGGCTGTTGTTGTTGTTGTTGTCGTAGTTGTTGTTGTTGTAGTATTTGTTGTTGTTGTTGTTGTTGTTGCTGTTGTTGAAGCTGACAATATTGTTGTTGTTGTTGTGGCTGCTGTTGTGGTTGCTGTGGCTGTTGTTGTTGTTGTTGTCGTAGTTGTTGTTGTTGATGTTGTTGTTGTAATTGTTGTTGTTGTTGTTGTTGTAATTGTTGTTGTTGTTGTTGTTGTTGTTGTTGTTGTTGTTGTTGTTGTTGTTGTTGTTGTTGTTGTTGTTGTTGTTGTTGTTGTTGTTGTTGTTGTTGTTGTTGTTGTGGTTGTCGTGGTTGAATCAGATAATATTCTTGTTGTTGTTGTGGTTGTTGTTGTTGTTGTTGTTGAAGCTGATAATATTGTTGTTGTTGTCGTTGTTGTTGTTGTTGTTGTTGTTGTTGTAGTATTTGTTGTTGTTGTTGTGGTTGTCGTGGTTGAATCTGATAATATTCTTGTTGTTGTTGTGGTTGTTGTTGTAGTTGTTGTTGAAGCTGATAATATTGTTGTTGTTGTCGTTGTTGTTGTTGTTGTAATTGTTGTTGTTGTTGTTGTTGTTGTTGAAGCTGATTATATTGTTGTTGTTGTTGTTGTTGTTGTGGTTGAATCTGATAATATTCTTGTTGTTGTTGTGGTTGTTGTTGTAGTTGTTGTTGAAGCTGATAATATTGTTGTTGTTGTCGTTGTTGTTGTTGTTGTTGTAACAAATCATGCTTTCTCAAATGCCGATTTAAGTCAGATAAATGGTTAAATGATGCCGAACACTTTGTACATAAATATTTCTTTTCACTTCCAGGTTCAATTGTAATTTTATTTGTCCGAGTGTCATCTAAATCGAGCTCTTGTCTCATTTGTGGTAATTGTTTCATCAATTTATTTTTGTATTGTTTCGCCGAATGAATATTATCATTTTTATTTCGGTTGAAATAAGCGCTTGTGTTCGGTTGTTCAACGATATTTTCAGGAATTTCATTTCTGCTGTTACATGGTTTATCGCCTATGTGCCTTCTTCTATGAGCAATTAGATTTGATTGGGTATTAAAGTCTTTTTCACAAATATCACATTTATATGGTCTTTCACCGGTGTGCACTCTTTTATGTCTAATTAGATTTGATTTGTCTGCAAATTCTTTGTTACAAATATCACATTTATATGGTTTTTCACCGGTGTGCACTCTTTTATGTATGATTAAACCTGAATTTAACGCAAATTCTTTCTTACAAAAATCACATTTATATGGTGTTTCACCCGTGTGCACTCTTTTATGTGTGATTAAACCTGAACTTCGCGAAAATTTTTTGTTACAAATATCACATTTATATGGTGTTTCACCGGTGTGCACTCTTTTATGTCTGATTAAAGATGATCTTTGCGAAAAATTTTTCTTACATATATCACATTTATATAGTTTTTCAGCAGTGTGCACTCTTTTATGTGTAATGAGGTTTGATATATCTGTAAATTTTTTGTTACAAAAATCACATTTATATGGTTTTTCACCGGTGTGCATTCTTTTATGAGTAATTAGATTTGATTTTTGTGCAAATTCTTTGTTACAAATATCACATTTATATGGTGTTTCACCGGTGTGCCTTCTTTTATGAGTAATTAGATTTGATTTTTGTGCAAATTCTTTGTTACAAATATCACATTTATATGGTTTTTCACCGGTGTGTAATTTTATATGTTTTGTTAAACTTGACTTATGGCCAAAAGTTTTGGAACAGTTAGTGCATTTAAATCTTTGATGTTTATTTTGGTGAGATTTTAAATTTTGTTCAGTTGTAAATATTTCCTTGCAAATTTTGCATTTTAATAAATTTTCATCATTAGATAAATTCTGCGTCTCGTCACTTCCACTTTGTTCTGAATCACTCATTTTTCCTTTTGTCTTATTTGCGAAAATTAACGGAAAAATTATAACAATTTAATTAATTTCGAATTTTCGAGTAATTTCTATTTAAAATATTCAATTATTTTGTTGCGGTTAATAACTTTTAGAATGCTTATGAGAAACAAAAGCAGCGTCCATTCACTTTGTGAATTTTAATAGAACTGAAATTCGAAACAATTACAAAAATAAATAATCCAGTTAACGAAATCGAAAGTATTGCCACATCTAACAAAATTTCTTGAATTATTTTGACATTTCATTTCGATTTGGAACTGAACGAAAGCAAAATTGGGTGTTACGCAGCCAATCGAAATGGAAAGTAAAAGTTAATCGTATTAGTAATTCGTTAAAAATGAAAGTAATCGGGACGGTAATCTGTTGCCACACAATAATTAATTTCACAGCACATTTGCATCTTTAAAATTTGGTGTATATAAATAAAATCACTTAAGGCGTCTACTGTTTTAGAACCACTTTTGAACATATTTTATTCATGGCACAAATCCCATAATTTGTGAAATAGTCTTAGAAATCATCTTCCACACGTTGGTTATGCAAATCCGATTCCACCGTTCTTTTCATCGATAGTTAATTTATTTATTGGTCAATATTCTTCTGCTCTGCTCGTATTTGTTATTTTAGGAAAAAAGGATTAGTTTGCGACTTTTCCCAATTTTAGGACAACCAACCAATGAAAATAGCCATTGCCACAATTTGTGTTTATGATAATTTCACCTTATTTATGTCTGATTTTAGACTTTCACATTTTTCAGATCTAATTAGCTTATTATACTTATTTCGACCTTAGACTTTTAGGTAGCAATGCCAGTTCCAGCTTTGTACCCGTCACTGCAAAATGCCATTATAGAGCACCGGTATTTCAGAGTACGCACTGCCAGTAGGTGATCCTGTCACTATTCCAGTCACCGAATATGGTACAATAGTTTTTCAACCACATCTAGTTGTTGACAGCTATTTATTAATTGTACCTGTAATCACTGTCTCAACTATTCCCGGTAAAAAATTAATGTTGGCTGGGAACAATGGTACAATTTCTAATACAAAACTTTGGTTAATATTCGATTCCTTTTTAAAAGTGTCACATGCACAAATACAATTTACGCAACTAAAGTCTTTTGATTTACCTGATTGTTGCTCATGCTCACCTGCACAATTTCTGTATTCTCTCGAAAATGACCATAACCGAGGCAATTAATATATTCAAATGTTTTACGTATTGGCCGTCCTACAAAACCTTTTTTATTTAACATTAATTTATTTTACAAACCAATATCCTCTTCAATTTATAAAAGTAGAACTTGTAAATTAATTAGGTTGTTTCAATGCATTCATTTTCATTTCCGTTAAGCTTTTAATTAAATCGTCTCCACACTTATATTTCCATTTGAGCCAACAATTTTAAGTTTTGGTTTTATTTTAATTCACTTTGAGTTATCCGTTGTACGAGCGATTACGATTATACTTGTCGAAGTATTTACTTTCCTAATTGTCCTACACGAATTCGTTAATCTGGAAATTAAAGCTTCACGACTGACACACTTTAAGGTGGATGCACAGGTTATGATTTCAAATTTTGCATAATTATAGTGAAAATTGTGTAACAAATTCACGTAATAAATTTCCCATTGTCGCCCTAAAAATTGTTCATAAATCGGTCTGGAAACTCCTTTGTCTTCTGGTGTTAGAAAAACATTCGAAAATCTTCGTTGATTTATGGATCAACGCATAATCCAACATCGCATGCACTTTTTATAATAGAAACGACTTTCACACTTTGAATCGCCGTCTGGTCTTGTTTCTCGGGAGCAGCATACAAACCACATCTTCTTGTTGATTTCACCTTACATGATTTGGAATATATTGAAAAAAGGTCGTGCATTTTGGTCACTCCAATGTCAGATAAAAACTCATGAGCAGGTTATGGATTAAGAAATCACATTGATAACATCAACTACTGTCCTTAGGTTCTTATTGGTTCTAAAACCAATGAAATATTATCGGTTTTGGCGTTATCATTTCATTATAATATCAATAATATTCAAATCCCCGTTTTAGGAAGCGAAGATAAGTTAATGTGGCAATGGTCAGTAAAGTCTCAGAGTAAAGACCCATCATTCACATAAAATAACATCTTGTTTTCTTCGCAACTTTGTAAGTGAAAAGCACAAGTGGAGTATAGTTGCTTATCTGATATCAATGGAACACAAAGTTGTGAACCAGTTGTGGTGTCTGGACACAAACTCGCCAACTTCGTGACTAATATGTGTGGCCGAAATCATCTGATGTAAGTGCAGGTCAGCCATTAGTGCATTAAATGTAACAGAAAGTTGTGAATTTTCTCAAAGTAATTTTTGTCTGGCCGAATCGATTATCCAAGTGCGATTGGTTAGTATATTTCCTGTTCCGAATCAAGGCCAATCTGTGAATAAATTATCAATAATTCACAAAAATTTATAATAAATTAAGAGTTAAAACCGGAATTTTTGAGTAATTTTTAGAATAAACCTTTTAATTAATATTTTTTGAATTGTAATAATAAATTTTGTTGGAATATTTTGAATAACTGATTTGAAGTTCAAAGTGTCAATTTTGATTTAATTTTCTAAAATTTCTAATTATAATTTTTCTTTCCATTTTTTCTATAATTTTCGTCATAATTTATTTGCAAAATTGTTGCCCAATTCATTGTCAGCATAGAAACAATTGCAATTACAGTTTCACGTCATCTGATTTAGGATGCGCATTAAGTCATCGTCATATAAATCTGGGAGACTTGGTTGTTGTTGTTGTAATTGTTGTTGTTGTTGTTGTTGTTGTTGTTGTTGTTGTTGTTGTAGTTGTAATTGTTGTTGTTGTTGTAATTGTTGTTGTTGTAATTGTTGTTGTTGTAATTGTTGTTGTTGTTGTTGTTGTAATTGTTGTTGTTGTTGTTGTTGTTGTAATTGTTGTTGTTGTAATTGTTGTTGTTGTTGTTGTTGTTGTTGTTGTAATTGTTGTTGTTGTTGTGGTTGTTGTTGTTGTTGTTGTTGTTGTTGTTGTTGTTGTTGTTGTTGTTGTTGTTGAAGCTGATAAACTTGTTGTTGTTGTTGTAGTTGTCGTGGTTGAATCTGATAATATTCTTGTTGTTGTTGTGGTTGTTGTTGTAGTTGTTGTTGTTGTTGTTGTTGTGGCTGTTGTTGTTGTTGTTGTCGTAGTTGTTGTTGTTGTTGTTGTTGTTGTTGTTGTTGTCCTTGTTGTTGTTGTTGAAGCTGACAATATTGTTGTTGTTGTTGTAGTTGTCGTGGTTGAATCTGATAATATTCTTGTTGTTGTTGTTGTTGTTGTTGTGGCTGCTGTTGATGTTGTTGTTGTTGTTGTTGTAATTGTTGTTGTTGTTGTTGTTGTAATTGTTGTTGTTGTTGTTGTTGTTGTAGTTGTTGTTGTTGTTGTTGTTGTTGTTGTTGTTGTTGTTGTTGTTCTTGTTGTTGTTGTTGAACCTGACAATATTGTTGTTGTTGTTGTTGTTGTTGATGTGGCTGTTGTTGTGGCTGTTGTTGTTGTTGTTGTCGTAGTTGTTGTTGTTGTAGTATTTGTTGTTGTTGTTGTTGCTGTTGCTGTTGTTGAAGCTGACAATATTGTTGTTGTTGTTGTTGTTGTTGTTGTTGTTGTTGTTGTTGTTGTTGTTGTTGTGGCAGTTGTTGTTGTGGTGACCGTTGTTGTTGTGGTTTTTGTTGTTGATTTTGTCGTTGTTGTTGTTGTTGTTGTTGTTGTTGTTGAAGCTGATAATATTGTTGTTGTTGTCGTTGTTGTTGTTGTTGTTGTTGTTGTTGTTGTTGTTGTTGTTGTTGTTGTTGTTGTTGTTGTTGTTGTTGTTGTTGTTGTTGTTGTTGAAGCTGATAATATTGTTGTTGTTGTCGTTGTTGTTGTTGTTGTTGTAATTGTTGTTGTTGTTGTTGTTGTTGTTGTTGTTGTTGTTGTTGTTGAAGCTGATTATATTGTTGTTGTTGTTGTTGTGGTTGTCGTGGTTGAATCTGATAATATTCTTGTTGTTGTTGTGGTTGTTGTTGTAGTTGTTGTTGAAGCTGACAATATTGTTGTTGTTGTTGTTGTTGTTGTTGTTGTTGTTTTAACTCTTCGTGAATTCTCAAATGCCGATTTAAGTCGGATAAATGATTAAATGATGCCGAACACTTTGTACATAAATATTTCTTTTCACTTCCAGGTTCAATTGTAATTTTATTTGTCCGAGTGTCATCTAAATCGAGCTCTTGTCTCATGTGTGGTAATTGTTTCATCAATTTATTTTTGTATTGTTTCGCCGAATGAATATTATCATTTTTATTTCGGTTGAAATAAGCGCTTGTGTTCGGTTGTTCAACGATGTTTTGATGAATTTCATTTCTGCTGTTATCTGGTTTCTCACCTATGTGCCTTTTTCTATGAGCAATTAGATTTGATTGGGCTTTAAAGTCTTTCTCACAAATATCACATTTATATGGTGTTTCACCGGTGTGCAATCTTTTATGTCTGATTAAAGTTGAACTTTGCGAAAATTCTTTGTTACAAAAATCACATTTATATGGTCTTTCACCGGTGTGCACTCTTTTATGTCTGATTAAAGCTGAACTATCCGAAAATTTTTTCTTACAAAAATCACATTTATATGGTTTTTCACCGGTATGCACTCTTTTATGTATGATTAAAGTTGATTTTTTCGAAAATTCTTTGTTACAAAAATCACATTTATATGGTCTTTCACCGGTGTGCACTCTTTTATGTATGATTAAAGCTGAACTATCCGAAAATTTTTTCTTACATATATCACATTTATATTGTTTTTCACCGGTGTGCACTCTTTTATGTTTAATGAGGTTTGATATGTCTGCAAATTTTTTGTTACAAAAATCACATTTATATGGTTTTTCACCGGTGTGCACTCTTTTATGTATGATTAAAGTTGAATTTAGCGAAAATTCTTTATTACAAAAATCACATTTATATGGTTTTTCACCGGTGTGCACTCTTTTATGTTTAATTAGATTTGATTTTTGTGCAAATTCTTTGTTACAAATATCACATTTATATGGTTTTTCACCAGTGTGCACTCTTTTATGTTTGATTAAATATGTACCATCCGCAAATCTTTTCTTACAAATATCACATTTATATGGGTTTTCACCGGTGTGCACTTTTTTATGAGTAATTAGATTTGATTTGCGATTAAATTCATTCTAACAAATGTCACATTTATATGGTGTTTCACCGGTGTGCACTCTTTTATGAGTAATTAGGTTTGATTTGTCTGCAATTTCTTTGTTACAAATATCACATTTATATGGTTTTTCACCGGTGTGCACTCTTTGATGTTTAATTAGATTTGATTTTTGTGTAAATTCTTTGTTACAAAAATCACATTTATATGGTTTTTCACCAGTGTGTAATTTTATATGTTGTTTTAAACTTGACTTGTGTCCAAAAGTTTTGGAACAGTTAGTGCATTTAAATCTTTGATGTTTATTTTGGTGAGATTTTAAATTTTGTTCAGTTGTAAATATTTCCTTGCAAATTTTGCATTTTAATAAATTTTCATCATTAGATAAATTCTGCGTCTCGTCACTTCCACTTTGTTCTGAATCACTCATTTTTCCGTTTGTCTTATTTACGAAAATTAACGGAAAAATTATAACAATTTAATTAATTTCGAATTTTCGAGTAATTTTTATTTAAAATATTCAATTATTTTGTTGCGGTTAATAACTTTTAGAATGTTTATGAGAAACAAAAGCAGCGTCCATTCACTTTGAGAATTTTAATAGAACTGAAATTCGAAACAATTACAAAAAAGAAATAATCCAGTTAACGAAATCGAAAGTATTGCCACATTTAACTAAAATTATGAAAATATTCAACCGGAAATTTCTTGAATTATTTTGACATTTCATTTCGATTTGGAACTGAACGAAAGCAAAATTGGGTGTTACGCACCCAATCGCAATGAAAAGTAAAAGTTAATCGTATTAGTAATTCGTTAAAAATGAAAGTAATCGGGACGGTAATCTGTTGCCACACAATAATTAATTTCACAGCACATTTGCGTCTATAAAATTTAGTGTCTATAAAGAAAATCACTTAAGGCGTCTACTGTTTTTGAACCACTTTTGAACATATTTTATGTATGGCAGAAATCCCATAATTTGTGAAATAGTCTCAGAAATCATCTTCCACACGTTGGTTATGCAAATCCGATTCCACCGTTCTTTTCATCGATAGTTAATTTATTTATTGGTCAATATTCTTCTGCTCTGCTCGTATTTGTTATTTTAGGAAAAAGGATTAGTTTGCGACTTTTCCCAATTTTAGGACAACCAACCAGTGAAAATAGCCATTGCCACAATTTGTGTTTATGAAAATTTCACCTTATTTATGTCTGATTTTAGACTTTCACATTTTTCAGATCTAATTAGCTTATTATACTTATTTCGACCTTAGACTTTTAGGGAGCAATGCCAGTTCCAGCTTTGTACCCGTCACTGCAAAATGCCATTATAGAGCACCGGTATTTCAGAGTACCAATATAATATTTCTGCTAATATGCATTGCCAGTAGGTGATCCTGTCACTATTCCAGTCACCGAATATGGTACAATAGTTTTTCAACCACATCTAGTTGTTGACAGCTATTTATTAATTGTACCTGTAATCACTGTCTCAACTATTCCCGGTAAAAAATTAATGTTGGCTGGGAACAATGGTACAATTTCTAATACAAAACTTTGGTTAATATTCGATTCCTTTTTAAAAGTGTCACATGCCCAAATACAATTTACGCAACTAAAGTCTTTTGATTTACCCGATTGTTGCTCATGCTCACCTGCACAATTTCTGTATTCTCTCGAAAATGACCATAACCGAGGCAATTAATATATTCAAATGTTTTACGTATTGGCCGTCCTACAAAACCTTTTTTATTTAACATTAATTTATTTTACAAACCAATATCCTCTTCAATTTATAAAAGTAGAACTTGTAAATTAATTAGGTTGTTTCAATGCATTCATTTTCATTTCCGTTAAGCTTTTAATTAAATCGTCTCCACACTTATATTTCCATTTGAGCCAACAATTTTAAGTTTTGGTTTTATTTTAATTCACTTTGAGTTATCCGTTGTACGAGCGATTACGATTATACTTGTCGAAGTATTTACTTTCCTAATTGTCCTACACGAATTCGTTAATCTGGAAATTAAAGCGTCACGACTGACACACTTTAAGGTGGATGCACTGGTTATGATTTCAAATTTTGCATAATTATAGTGAAAATTGTGTAACACATTCACGTAATAAATTTCCCAGTGTCGCTCTAAAAATTGTTCATAAATCGGTCTGGAAACTCCTTTGTCTTCTGGTGTTAGAAAAACATTCGAAAATCTTCGTTGATTTATGGATCAACGCATAATCCAACATCGCATGCACTTTTATAATAGAAACGACTTTCACACTTTGAATCGCCGTCTGGTCTTGTTTCTCGGGAGCAGCATACAAACCACATCTTCTTGTTGATTTCACCTTACATGATTTGGAATATATTGAAAAAAGGTCGTGCATTTTGGTAACTCCAATATCAGATAAAAACTCATGAGAAGGTTATGGATTAAGAAATCACATTGATAACATCAACTACTGTCCTTAGGTTCTTATTGGTTCTAAAACCAATGAAATATTATCGGTTTTGGCGTTATCATTTCATTCTTTTAAATGGCAACTTTATTTCACAGAATATTTAATTATAATATCAATAATATTCAAATCCCCGTTTTAGGAAGCGAAGATAAGTTAATGTGGCAATGGTCAGTAAAGTCTCAGAGTAAAGACCCATCATTCACATAAAATAACATCTTGTTTTCTTCGCAACTTTGTAAGTGAAAAGCACAAGTGGAGTATAGTTGCTTATCTGATATCAATGGAACACAAAGTTGTGAACCAGTTGTGGTGTCTGGACACAAACTCGCCAACTTCGTGACTAATATGTGTGGCCGAAATCATCTGATGTAAGTGCAGGTCAGCCATTAAATGTGCATAAAATGTAACAGAAAGTTGTGAATTTTCTCAAAGTAATTTTTGTCTGGCCGAATCGATTATCCAAGTGCGATTGGTTAGTATATTTCCTGTTCCGAATCAAGGCCAATCTGTGAATAAATTATCAATAATTCACAAAAATTTATAATAAATTAAGAGTTAAAACCGGAATTTTTGAGTAATTTTTAGAATAAACCTTTTAATTAATATTTTTTGAATTGTAATAATAAATTTTGTTGGAATATTTTGAATAACTGATTTGAAGTTCAAAGTGTCAATTTTGATTTAATTTTCTAAAATTTCTAATTATAATTTTTCTTTCCATTTTTTCTATAATTTTCGTCATAATTTATTTGCAAAATTGTTGCCCAATTCATTGTCAGCATAGAAACAATTGCAATTACAGTTTCACGTCATCTGATTTAGGATGCGCATTAAGTCATCGTCATATAAATCTGGGAGACTTGGTTGTTGTTGTTGTAATTGTTGTTGTTGTAATTGTTGTTGTTGTTGTTGTTGTTGTTGTTGTTGTTGTTGTTGTTGTTGTTGTTGTTGTTGTTGTTGTTGTTGTTGTTGTAATTGTTGTTGTTGTTGTAATTGTTGTTGTTGTAATTGTTGTTGTTGTTGTTGTTGTAATTGTTGTTGTTGTTGTTGTTGTTGTTGTTGTTGTTGTTGAAGCTTATAATATTGTTGTTGTTGTTGTAGATGCCGTGGTTGAATCTGATAATATTCTTGTTGTTGTTGTGGTTGTTGTTGTAGTTGTTGTTGTTGTTGTTGTTGTGGCTGTTGTTGTTGTTGTTGTCGTAGTTGTTGTTGTTGTAATTGTTGTTGTTGTTGTTGTTGTTGTTGTTGTTGTTGTTGAAGCTGATAATATTGTTGTTGTTGTTGTAGTTGCGGTGGTTGAATCTGATAATATTCTTGTTGTTGTTGTGGTTGTTGTTGTAGTTGTTGTTGTTGTTGTTGTTGTGGCTGTTGTTGTTGTTGTTGTCGTAGTTGTTGTTGTTGTTGTTGTTGTTGTTGTTGTCCTTGTTGTTGTTGTTGAAGCTGACAATATTGTTGTTGTTGTTGTTGTTGTTGTTGTTGTTGTGGCTGTTGTTGTGGCAGTTGTTGTTGTTGTTGTCGTAGTTGTTGTTGTTGTAGTATTTGTTGTTGTTGTTGTATTTGTTGCTGTTGTTGAAGCTGACAATATTGTTGTTGTTGTTGTTGCTGTTGTTGTTGTTGTGGCTGTTGTTGTGGCTGTTGTTGTTGTTGTTGTCGTAGTTGTTGTTGTTGTAGTATTTGTTGTTGTTGTTGTTGTTGTTGCTGTTGTTGAAGCTGACAATATTGTTGTTGTTGTTGTGGCTGCTGTTGTGGTTGCTGTGGCTGTTGTTGTTGTTGTTGTTGTCGTAGTTGTTGTTGTTGTTGTTGTCGTAGTTGTTGTTGTTGATGTTGTTGTTGTAATTGTTGTTGTTGTTGTTGTTGTTGTTGTTGTTGTTGTTGTTGTTGTTGTTGTTGTTGTTGTTGTTGTTGTTGTTGTTGTTGTGGTTGTCGTGGTTGAATCTGATAATATTCTTGTTGTTGTTGTGGTTGTTGTTGTTGTTGTTGTTGTTGAAGCTGATAATATTGTTGTTGTTGTCGTTGTTGTTGTTGTTGTTGTTGTTGTAGTATTTGTTGTTGTTGTTGTGGTTGTCGTGGTTGAATCTGATAATATTCTTGTTGTTGTTGTGGTTGTTGTTGTAGTTGTTGTTGAAGCTGATAATATTGTTGTTGTTGTCGTTGTTGTTGTTGTTGTAATTGTTGTTGTTGTTGTTGTTGTTGAAGCTGATTATAT
Organism: Bibio marci; assembly: GCA_910594885.2. NCBI lineage: Eukaryota > Metazoa > Arthropoda > Insecta > Diptera > Bibionidae > Bibio > Bibio marci. The sequence goes on along the minus strand of OU343119.1, from coordinate 3,046,040 downwards.
TGTTGTTGTTGTTGTTGTTGTTGTTGTTGTTGTTGTGGTTGAATCTGATAATATTCATGTTGTTGTTGTGGTTGTTGTTGTAGTTGTAGTTGAAGCTGATAATATTGTTGTTGTTGTCGTTGTTGTTGTTGTTGTTGTAACAAATCATGCTTTCTCAAATGCCGATTTAAGTCGGATAAATGATTAAATGATGCCGAACAATTTGTACATAAATATTTCTTTTCACTTGTAGGTTTAATTGTAATTTTATTTGTCCGAGTGTCATCTAAATCGAGCTCTTGTCTCATTTGTGGTAATTGTTTCATCAATTTATTTTTGTATTGTTTCGCCGAATGAATATTATCATTTTTATTTCGGTTGAAATAAGCGCTTGTGTTCGGTTGTTCAACGATATTTTCAGGAATTTCATTTCTGCTGTTATCTGGTTTCTCACCTATGTGCCTTTTTCTATGAGCAATTAGATTTGATTGGGCTTTAAAGTCTTTCTCACAAATATCACATTTATATGGTGTTTCACCGGTGTGCACTCTTTTATGGGTAATTAGATTTGATTTTTGTGCAAAATCATTCTCACAAATATCACATTTATATGGTGTTTCACCGGTGTGCACTCTTTTATGTATGATTAAAGTTGAACTTTGCAAAAATTCTTTGTTACAAAAATCACATTTATATGGTGTTTCACCGGTGTGCACTCTTTTATGTCTGATTAAAGCTGAACTATCCGAAAATTTTTTCTTACAAAAATCACATTTATATGGTTTTTCACCGGTGTGCACTCTTTTATGTTTGATTAAAGATGATTTTTGCGAAAATTCTTTGTTACAAAAATCACATTTATATGGTCTTTCACCGGTGTGCATTCTTTTATGAGTAATTAGATTTGATTTTTGTGCAAATTCTTTGTTACAAAAATCACATTTATATGGTTTTTCACCGGTGTGTAATTTTATATGTTGTTTTAAATTTGACTTGTGTCCAAAAGTTTTGGAACAGTTAGTGCATTTAAATCTTTGATGTTTATTTTGGTGAGATTTTAAATTTTGTTCAGTTGTAAATATTTCCTTGCAAATTTTGCATTTTAATAAATTTTCATCATTAGATAAATTCTGCGTCTCGTCACTTCCACTTTGTTCTGAATCACTCATTTTTCCTTTTGTCTTATTTGCGAAAATTAACGGAAAAATTATAACAATTTAATTAATTTCGAATTTTCGAGTAATTTCTATTTAAAATATTCAATTATTTTGTTGCGGTTAATAACTTTTAGAGATGCTTATGAGAAACAAAAGCAGCGTCCATTCACTTTGTGAATTTTAATAGAACTGAAATTCGAAACAATTACAAAAATAAATAATCCAGTTAACGAAATCGAAAGTATTGCCACATTTAACTAAAATTATGAAAATATTCAACCGGAAATTTCTTGAATTATTTTGACATTTCATTTCGATTTGGAACTGAACGAAAGCAAAATTGGGTGTTACGCACCCAATCGCAATGAAAAGTAAAAGTTAATCGTATTAGTAATTCGTTAAAAATGAAAGTAATCGGGACGGTAATCTGTTGCCACACAATAATTAATTTCACAGCACATTTGCATCTTTAAAATTTGGTGTATATAAATAAAATCACTTAAGGCGTCTACTGTTTTTGAACCACTTTTGAACATATTTTATTCATGGCACAAATCCCATAATTTGTGAAATAGTCTTAGAAATCATCTTCCACACGTTGGTTATGCAAATCCGATTCCACCGTTCTTTTCATCGATAGTTAATTTATTTATTGGTCAATATTCTTCTGCTCTGCTCGTATTTGTTATTTTAGGAAAAAAGGATTAGTTTGCGACTTTTCCCAATTTTAGGACAACCAACCAATGAAAATAGCCATTGCCACAATTTGTGTTTATGAAAATTTCACCTTATTTATGTCTGATTTTAGACTTTCACATTTTTCAGATCTAATTAGCTTATTATACTTATTTCGACCTTAGACTTTTAGGTAGCAATGCCAGTTCCAGCTTTGTACCCGTCACTGCAAAATGCCATTATAGAGCACCGGTATTTCAGAGTACGCACTGCCAGTAGGTGATCCTGTCACTATTCCAGTCACCGAATATGGTACAATAGTTTTTCAACCACATCTAGTTGTTGACAGCTATTTATTAATTGTACCTGTAATCACTGTCTCAACTATTCCCGGTAAAAAATTAATGTTGGCTGGGAACAATGGTACAATTTCTAATACAAAACTTTGGTTAATATTCGATTCCTTTTTAAAAGTGTCACATGCCCAAATACAATTTACGCAACTAAAGTCTTTTGATTTACCCGATTGTTGCTCATGCTCACCTGCACAATTTCTGTATTCTCTCGAAAATGACCATAACCGAGGCAATTAATATATTCAAATGTTTTACGTATTGGCCGTCCTACAAAACCTTTTTTATTTAACATTAATTTATTTTACAAACCAATATCCTCTTCAATTTATAAAAGTAGAACTTGTAAATTAATTAGGTTGTTTCAATGCATTCATTTTCATTTCCGTTAAGCTTTTAATTAAATCGTCTCCACACTTATATTTCCATTTGAGCCAACAATTTTAAGTTTTGGTTTTATTTTAATTTACTTTGAGTTATCCGTTGTACGAGCGATTACGATTATACTTGTCGAAGTATTTACTTTCCTAATTGTTCTACACGAATTCGTTAATCTGGAAATTAAAGCGTCACGACTGACACACTTTAAGGTGGATGCACTGGTTATGATTTCAAATTTTGCATAATTATAGTGAAAATTGTGTAACACATTCACGTAATAAATTTCCCAGTGTCGCTCTAAAAATTGTTCATAAATCGGTCTGGAAACTCCTTTGTCTTCTGGTGTTAGAAAAACATTCGAAAATCTTCGTTGATTTATGGATCAACGCATAATCCAACATCGCATGCACTTTTATAATAGAAGCGACTTTCACACTTTGAATCGCCGTCTGGTCTTGTTTCTCGGGAGCAGCATACAAACCACATCTTCTTGTTGATTTCACCTTACATGATTTGGAATATATTGAAAAAAGGTCGTGCATTTTGGTAACTCCAATGTCAGATAAAAACTCGTGAGCAGGTTATGGATTAAGAAATCACATTGATAACATCAACTACTGTCCTTAGGTTCTTATTGGTTCTAAAACCAATGAAATATTATCGGTTTTGGCGTTATCATTTCATTCTTTTAAATGGCAACTTTATTTCACAGAATATTTAATTATAATATCAATAATATTCAAATCCCCGTTTTAGGAAGCGAAGATAAGTTAATGTGGCAATGGTCAGTAAAGTCGCAGAGTAAAGACCCATCATTCACATAAAATAACATCTTGTTTTCTTCGCAACTTTGTAAGTGAAAAGCACAAGTGGAGTATAGTTGCTTATCTGATATCAATGGAACACAAAGTTGTGAACCAGTTGTGGTGTCTGGACACAAACTCGCCAACTTCGTGACTAATATGTGTGGCCGAAATCATCTGATGTAAGTACAGGTCAGCCATTAGTGCATAAAATGTAACAGAAAGTTGTGAATTTTCTCAAAGTAATTTTTGTCTGGCCGAATCGATTATCCAAGTGCGATTGGTTAGTATATTTCCTGTTCCGAATCAAGGCCAATCTGTGAATAAATTATCAATAATAAATTTTATAATAAATTAAGAGTTAAAACCGAAATTTTTGAGTAATTTTTAGAATAAACCTTTTAATTAATATTTTTTAAATTGTAATATAATAAATTTTGTTGGAATATTTTGAATAACTGATTTGAAGTTCAAAGTGTCAATTTTGATTTAATTTTCTAAAATTTCTAATTATAATTTTTCTTTCCATTTTTTCTATAATTTTCGTCATAATTTATTTGAATTAATAAAATTTTGAACGTATGTTTATTCGTCAACGTTTGTTCTTGAACTGATTAAAAAGTCATTTGAAATCACCAAATACGCTCTGTTATATTTAATCTTTATTCTAGAAAGATTCTGTAAATGTCAAATAAATGAAATGTTGATGGAATAATATTTAAGTGTTGCCACATCGCATTTTTTTGATGAAGAGAAATTATTCAACCTGGCAATTTCTAGTGTTGGTGAAACAATATACTATTCAAAAACATTTTAAACAGTTAGACCAAAATCGACCTAAAAACAGTTTGTTTATCAATTTGTCAATTTTCCTATAAATATCAGTGTCGCCACAATTCAGGACGGGTCATGTTGGAAAAGCGTGTTGGAGAAGACTAACACCGCAACAGGCTTTCTAATTCCATGGAGTAAGTAAGTAAGGATTGAATCGTTTACTAAATCGTATTCGTCCTGAATTTTGCTTAATATTCATTTTTGTGTTCTTTTAATCCATACCAGTTTATTATGGGACACAGATATTGCTGGATTATTTATTTTCAAATTTTCTATTATTTTAATTATTGAATAATTAAATTTATTCATTGGCGTATAATTAATCGACGATGGGATTTGTTATTCAATATGAAATTTAATTGGTTTTACCGTCCACATGGTACTGAAAATTATTTCGAAATTATTAATGCATTTATAGTATCAATATTTATATTGGTCCAATTGTAAGTTCAGTGGATTGCCAGATTTCATAGTAATATGGTGACAATGCCTTTGAATGCTTATATTTTAACAATTGAAAATAGTTGCTCTTATTAATTTCAGAATTGTTGTAATACATTTATTGTGTGTAAATATTTATTAATTTCACAACCACAGGGCACTCCTAATATTTGCGGACAATTAAATGATGGTTTAAACATACATTGAGTTTAATTCATGCAGATTCCACTGTATTTATATTTGATATAAGAAAAAAATGGTTGAAATGGAAAATGCATATTTGTCATTTGATATAAAAGACTTTGGTGTCAGTACCATTTTTGGGACCAGATAAAAGTCGCAGAAAGTGGTGAATACAAACTAGATGTTCGTACTTTAATTTATTGAATTTTTCTATTGGTGCACTTCCAGTGCGACTTCACAATTGTCAATCGTTTTTTTATTTGTTGTTTTAATTGCGTGGGGTATCAACACATTTATGAAACGATGTCCATAAAGTCCATTTTATTTTGTTTAAAACGATCTTAAGATTGAGTGTGAGATAAAGGTATTCGAATACGTTTTTATGATACTCCCATCCGGTAAAAACAATTTTCATGGATAATTCTTCGCATGCAAAATATTTTCAATTGAGATGCCTATGATCTCGCAACTATAACATGCAGATTTACCAGACGATTGCATGCACCATCATATCATGAAGTATTTAAAATGATATGGCTATTTGCTGTGGGTGTCGGTACTTTAGCATATTTTCATAATATATTCTTTTGGCACTTGCTCTGGTTCTATTGAATATAAATAATTTGAATCAGAGTCATTCGTGTGCAGTATTCTAAAAGTCAGTTTTATTCATTGGTGTAAAGGTTAACGAAATTTAAAGAAAATGTAATATTTAAATACGTTAATTTATTTAAGTATATTTAAAATTGTCTCACGTTTTACAAACTAATAATATTTACATAAAATTGTTATATTTAGAAATTAAAATAATATTAAAAATTAACGATTTCAGAAATTGCAAATGTTTTGTCAATGATTTTGTTAGTTTTTCTAATTATAAATGTTTAAGTAGACAGCGTCATTAATATTGTAAACGAAAACTTAGTTTTATTATATTTAAAAACTTGTCACTTAATAGCGGCATTGACTAAATCAATTTTAATTATGTAAAATTTTCATGTGATTATGTCCATTTAAATGTTTCTTCTGTTTCAAGTGTTTCCGCAAAGAACTTGTTGTTGAAAATCTTTTTTTACAAACAAAACAATGGTAAGGCTTTTCATTAGAATGCAATAATTTATGAATATTCAAATTCCCTAATTGAGAAAAATTTTTAAAACATTGTCCACATTCAAATGGCTTTTCACCAGAGTGTGTTCGTAAATGCATTGTTAAATGAGATTTTCTTGTGAATTTTCTTTCACATATATTGCATTCAAATGGCTTTTCACCAGTGTGTGTTCGTAAATGCATTGTCAAATTAGATTTTCTTGTGAAATTTTTTTCACATATATTGCATTCAAATGGCTTTTCACCAGTGTGTGTTCGTAAATGATAGCGTAAATGAGAATTTCCGGTAAACTTTCTTTCACATATAGTACATTCAAATGGCTTTTCACCAGTGTGTGTTCGTAAATGCATTGTCAAATTAGATTTACTTGTGAATTTTCTTTCACATATATTGCATTCAAATGACTTTTCACCAGTGTGTGTTCGCAAATGATCGGTTAAATTTGATTTTTGGGTGAACTTTCTTTCACATACAGTACATTCAAATGGCTTTTCACCAGTGTGTGTTCGTAAATGATAGCGTAAATGAGAATTTCCGGAAAATTTTCTTTCACATACGTTACATTCAAATGGCTTTTCACCAGAGTGTGTTCGTAAATGCACTGTTAAATGAGATTTTCTTGTGAATTTTCTTTCACATATATTGCATTCAAATGACTTTTCACCAGTGTGTGTTCGTAAATGATCGGTTAAATTTGATTTTTGGGTGAACTTTCTTTCACATACAGTACATTCAAATGGCTTTTCATCAGTGTGTGTTCGTAAATGCACTGTTAAATTAGATTTTATTGTGAATTTTCTTTCACATATATTGCATTCAAATGGCTTTTCACCAGTGTGTGTTCGTAAATGCCTTGTTAAATCAGATTTTGTTGTGAACTTTCTTTCACATACGTTGCATTCAAATTGTTTTTCACCAGTGTGCATGCGTAAGTGTACCATTAATTCCGACTTACGATTAAATTTTCTTTGACACCACTCACAATTACTCATTTTATTTTTCTTGTTTGCATCTGTCGCCGATTCATTTAATTGCAGACTTTTGCTTTTACTTTCCAATTGTTTCCAATCCATGACAGCTGGTAGTTTTTCAACCATTTTAATTACTATTAAATTTTGTGTCAATTTCAACTATTTTTATTTCAATTTTATCTTTTAAAAATAAATGTCAATAAACTTCAATTACCCGTTCGAAATAATTTTTTAGCATTTTTCCAATTAATAAAATTTTGAACGTATGTTTATTCGTCAACGTTTGTTCTTGAACTGATTAAAAAGTCATTTGAAATCACCTAATACGCTCTGTTATATTTAATCTTTATTCTAGAAAGAATCTGTAAATGTCAAATAAATGAAATGTTGATGGAATAATATTTAAGTGTTGCCACATCGCATTTTTTTGATGAAGAGAAATTATTCAACCTGGCAATTTCTAGTGTTGGTGAAACGATATACTATTCAAAAACATTTTAAACAGTTAGACCAAAATCGACCTAAAAACAGTTTGTTTATCAATTTGTCAATTTTCCTATAAATATCAGTGTCACCACAATTCCGAATTGCCTAATCTTCACGTTAAATATTAAAGTTCTCGGTATGCTAATGCTAATAGTGTATAAAAACTTTACTGTGGGTTAATTATTTTTTGATGTATTGCAACCAGAAGTGTGAAAAATATGATAACTTCTTACCGAAGTCATATCGACCAAATGTCTATCTGAAACATTTCATTCAAAATGAACCTATAGATTTCGCATTGCTGTCTCAATTTTGGACACAGTGTATATTAAAATTCAACGTGCTCTGTAAAATCTCACACTGCGGAAGTAATCACTCTAAATGCCATCACTCTGGAGGAGAAGTTTCACTGTGTATTGTAATTATTTTGCATTTTGTAATACAATTTTTATAGAATTCAATGCGAGTTTCGATCACTGCATTTTTTCAATTCCATAGGTAATGACAAGTTCTTATCCATTAGTGTTTTATATTTGTTCCAGTTTGTAAATTTCGTCGAATACAATCGGCGTATCTGTTGCTTCTTTAAAATCCCTGTAGTCATAGTTATTATTACCGGTGAGTGATCCGACGATAAAACGAAACGTTGATTCGACAGTTACATATTTTTCTGCAATTTTAATGGTGAATCACAATACCATTTCAATTTTTTAAATGTGGTAGCATTTTTTTTTTTTTGCAATTCCATTGTTTACTTTTGCGAATTGTTGCACAACTAAATTTGATTTTTATGTGTTTCATGATAAAATTTCATAATATATATAGATTTTCTTCATAGTCCCTCACCGAAGCAATAACATAACCGTCTTTTGATGCCTCATATTAGGTTCTATTTCGATTTAAATTATTGTATATACAATCCATAAAATCACTCAGTAGCGTAGTTGCATAGCACCGAAATATTAATAGTCATGCAATATAGCGGGTACAATTCCGCTGTATTTTTCATAGGAAATTTTTCGGTATTTATTTTAATAGTGAAATTTTTCTTCTAGGTGACTGATTTGTTCGTTTATGGAATAAAAAGAAAAACGAATATCTTTGAAAATATTGTTGTGTTGGACGCTATGCTCAAAGATTAACAATGTCTGCACACACACACACACACACATCACTATGGGCTAATCACCCATCTAAAAATAATAGTATTTTGAAAACATCTATCTTTAGTTAATTGGTAAATTGTTACATACTCCCATGCGGAGTAATTTACCAACTTGGATGTAATGAAAGGTTTATTAGATGACATAGAGCTCGACTTGAAGCAATATATTGGGTCTATAACCAAGTTTTGGGGATATTTTGGTAAGTAAAACATATTTATTTGAAAGTAACGGTACATTATATTTTATTCAAAGTATTTGCGACCATCTTTGTGGCAAATTATGGATTCCCTCATAGAAGAACATCTTAGGATTTTAAGCAATCCATGAATCCAGTCATTTTTTCAAATCTTCGTATGAATTAAACCGATTGACCGGAACAAATGGTAGTCTGATCAAGCAATGTCTGGTGAATATGGCGGGTGGGGTAGGACTTCACATCCAAGTGCTTCTAACGTTTCTTTGACCAGTCTTTCAACGTGTGGTCTTGCATTATCTTGCTGCTCACAATCACACGGTCATGTCTGTTGACATATTCTGGTCGTTTTTGATGTAATGCTCGGCTCAATTGGATTAATTGCTCTCGGTAACGTTCAGCAGTGATGGTTTGTGCCGGTTTAAGCAACTCATAATACACTACACCTATCTGGTCCCACCAGATAAACAGCATAACCTTAGAACCATGAATATTGCATTTTGTGTCTATGGACCTGATTCACCTGTCTTCACACATGCTTTCATTGAATGTCTTTGAAGCAAACATTCACACATTGTTTTTCGATTTTCTTGTCGTCTTTCCGTCAATTCATGTCGTACCCAATACGATAGCTTTTGGATCATTCCCATCTGCTTTGGAACGTTTGGAAACACTTGCTTGGATTTCTTCTTCTGTGTCAACATGGATCTTCACTGATAATAAAACTTCCAATTCTTCGTCTTAAAATTGTTTTGGTGCTCCAACGCGTTCCTAATCACTAACATCAAAATCATTATTTTTAAACCGTCGTCTAAACCAATACTGTCGCAATTGTTTAAGTGATGGTGGAATGTTCACCATAAATTTCTTAAGAATAAAATTACTTAACATAACTTCCCGCCCAAGTGCTGTTTTGTTGGGGTACAAAATTTGCCATTTTTAATCAATTATTAAAAAAATTCTTGTTTACACTTCAACTGAATGTCAAAATACTGAATATGAAAGGTGGATTCAACTAGTACAAAATAGCGAAGTATTGCCACTACTTCACACTGCGTACAAGCAATACTACTTACGACACCTATCAGCTTTTCCTCCGGACTTAGTTATAGACCCTATTTGACCAGAAAAATAAAATATACAATCCATTTTTCATTGCCAATTTTCAATACCTTTAACAATTTGGCTATTTGACATGACGAATACGTAAACATAGATAAAACTGCTGTATACTTTTACTGAATTGTGTACCATAACTTCGGTGGTGCTTCCATAGGTCAAAGAGAGATTGTAAGATATATACAATTGTCTGGTCCTTTCACCAAAACCTGTAGAACCTACCTCCGTATAGAGATGGAATTCACCGGAATGTCGTCCTCGGTGTACCACCTAAGGCACACATTTTGTTATAAGCTTTGCATATTTTAGATACTGGTGCTCCGTATATCGTTCGTCGTTGACCTACCTGCGAGAGCGATTCTTTACTTTTGTCATTCAAACCAACCAGATTACCTTTTACCTTAGACTTTAAACACCAACACACCACACATTGTGACTATGTGATTTTCCATATTTTTAATATTATATTTTATATAAACTTTAATATATTTCAAAATTTATTTATAGGTTTTCGTATAGAAATGCTGTTAGTCAATTGAAATCAAACAAAAAATTCGTCAAAATTGTTCAAAACCAATTCCAAACAACGAACATATAAGTGTAATTTAGGATTTTAATTTTAAGTTATTTATTTAATATTATATATTTAAATTATATAGTTTAAGTGTAATAAAATTTTAATTAAATTGACTGAATTAGGCTAATTTATTAATTAATTTTCATTTAATGATTAATTAGTTTAATTCAGTCAATTAAAAAGACACACTTTATATTTTAAGATACTCTAGAATGTCTGAGTTAAAAGTAGAAATTAAAGTAACAATTTCGCGCAGGGATTTTAATTATGTAATCGCTTTTATTTTTTCCAAAGCTGACACCTTTTTGTGTTGTGGCCTCGGGTCGCGTCGTATATTCATGTTTCCATATAGAATTTAATGGCTGTAATACTCATCGATCAGAGTATTATGGTTGCAGAATAATAAATTTAGGCATTGCATGCGATGTTCCAATCATGATTCCAGTTGGCTGGACTTATTGCCTAAACCTGGTGGTGGCTACCAATATTACAGATTTAATTTTAATTTATTCCAATCTTTGTAATTGTAAAGAATTTGAAACTAATTTTTACACTGGAATGGAAAACAGGTGAACAAATTAGAAAAATGTCAGTACTACCCACTGTGCTACTTGTGTTGTGCGCAGTCATTGGGATTTTTTCGCCCCCCTTTTTACATTTATCCTCAAGTCATGCTGTACAATATTACACAGTATAGTATTCTGAGTTGCATACTCAAAATTGTATACGGATCATGTTTAACTCCCACATTGGTATTGATTTCTTTGAAACAATTTTGCACACAAACACAAGTAAAGGTTAAATTATGTGCGCCAAGTGTGCGTTTGATCCATTGATCGTTCGCATAACAAATAAAGTATACTATCATTTGATTGTCCATTATTGCAAAAGCATTAGTTTTCTAATGTTTTTTCTTCATGTCAATGTCCTATCGCTGTACAAAGAATTCCTATTGGGGTGTTATCGTCTCCGAAAAGTATTATTAACTAAAATTTTATGCATTCGTATTTGATTAGATTATTTTGTCACACGTTATAACTTTGGTTAATACAAAATTACCGAGTGCAATTGGTGAATTGTTACAAGCTCACGTACAATAGTAATTTACTAACAATTTGACAGTAATATTTGTTAGATGTGCACAACAAGGAATGACACTATTATGACTCGGTGGCTTAGCGTATGTCTTCGCACACATCTCATATGGTACACTCCAAAGTTAAAAAATATTGATAATGTTTTCTTTGAATCGATAAACACACACGCCCCGTAACAATAACTCAAAATCAGCCGAATATTGTTTAATACACGCGTTGAATATTTGGTTGTGAATTAAATTTTTAAAATTTGTGGACTCTTCGAACGCTCGTATTTGCTATGTACAACGAGTGGATGTGCGTGGATGTGGTTTATTTGGAGATAATGTTATTTGTATTGTTTGAACTTTAAAATGTTGGTGTAAGGGGAGTAGAAAGTCATCTAATTAAATATGTTTTAGCACTTGTTATGTATAGGGGATGCGTTCCTGAGGCTGATTTTAATAATTTATGATATGAACGAGCCATCGGGTGTGTGTGTAAAATTGAACGAGTAATATCATTTGAACGAATTTTATTCTGGTAGGCTTGATGGTGGGTAGGATTTATTGGGAACGGACGCAACAATTTTATTTATTTGTAATTGTCATAATGGCTTTAAAACGATCGGTTTTTAATTATTTATTTACTTAATATTGGTGTAATCTGTCAGACATGTGCAAAGATCTGGTCACTCACATCCTGGAAATTGTTTTGCATGGAAAATTAATAACGTACATAAATTGGTACGTTGTGGAAGAATATCGATTATCTTTAACCATTTAGGCTTCTATTGTATATTGCATATTTTGTGTCTAATTATTAGTAAATATTTTGTAAGTCAAATAAAATAAAACACAAGCTCTCTGGATAGCTGAAAAAACAAATTTTACATATAATTACTCTCAAGAACTTTGTTGGTTTCTCTTTCTACACTTGGACTGTTTGTGTAGTGGCACAAACCAATAAAAAGATTGAGATTAAAATTTATACGTGAACGCGTATTTACAATTTATTCGTGCATTAAATTCAATTTAGCTTAATTTTTTATTTTAAATTTAAATTTAAATCACTTTGGCATATTATTTCAATATATAACGCACAGGGCATTGTCTCCTCCCAACAAGGTGACTACGTGTTCGAGTTCACATGCAAAGGAATTGCCTAGTAACGATTTTCTACAAAAAAATTAAATTTTTTTATTTAATCGCCTCTTCATATTAATTTTAATACTGTTTCTTACACTAAATTAACTAGTTTTCATTTCGACATGATCTCTCCATAAATTTTTCATATTGCTTTTTATTTTATAATTATTGCCAAATTGAGAGTAAAAAATGTAATTATCATTAAATTATTATCCATCAGCTGGTGGTCGCGTCGTAAAATTTGAAAAGAAAGCATCAAGTTTGTGAAAACAGCAAAAAATAAGTTATTTATGAAAAAAAAACCAGTATTTAGAAATTAAGGGGAGGTATTGGTTGAAATTAATAGTGACTTCTTATTTGCAGTAATTTAGAGCAGTTCCACTTTGTTATTTATTAATTGATAATTTACATCTATCGGGCGAAAGTTCTTATATGACAAGAAAAAGTCGACAGAAAAAATATGTATGGTTTGGATATGGGATCAGAGGGGTAATATTACTTTTACTGAAGCTTGAGCCATCTATGTTGGAGTAGAAAATGAAAAGTGATGGATATGTATTGGGATTAGGTATAGGATAAGAGGGCAAATTAATAATTTCCCTTATTATTGTAGCTAGGATAATCTACATTCGGCTAGAACATCCAGAGAAATTCGATAAAGTTATGGATTAACACTCTCTGCGAAGGAGAATATTGGTGAAAACGTATAAGGATTTGGTATAGAATAAGGAGGCAAATTAATTATTTCCTTTATTTTAGCTGGATTCATCTATATTCGACTAGAATACCCAGTAAAATTCTATAAAATTATGAAGTCAACGAATAAGAAAATTGGTGATAATGTACAGGGTTTAGATATAGGATAAACGAGGTGTAATTGATATTTCTGTTCTTATTGCTAGGGCCATCTATTTTCGACTATTTTATGCTGATGTTTATTAGGTCTAGATACAGGATAAGTGAGACGGGAATTTAATATTTCATTTAGAGAAATAGATATGATATAGTTAAAATTGCAGCTTTTAAAATATATTTATTTAATTTGAATAAATTTTAAACAATTATAATCTCAAATTTCTTGCAATGCAATGGTTAATTAATAAATAATGAAATAAGTAAATTAAATTAGTTATTTATAAAAATCTTTATGTAATTAGATTTAATAATAGAAAAATCAAATTTGAATAAAAACAAAAAAATTACATTTTAATAAATCAACATTTGTCTTTTTATTTATTATGTGTTTCAGGAAATTCATTGGGAATATGAAATTATTTCCATTTTTTTCTCCAGCATTTTTCCGATTTTGTACTAGGCGATCATAGCTTCAAGGAGGCGAAATCTTTTGTTTTGATTTGTTTTGTTTTTCATATTTGACCCACTTACAGGTGGAATTCCAACGTATTCTTGTTCGTACGATGACCCCCGATAGTTTGAGCCTATTTTCAGCCACATATTTTCATTTTTTGTTTTTCATTGTTGACCCACTTAGAGGCGGAATTTTCGAAAAATTCCAACGGATTCTTGTTCGCACGATGACCCCCGATCGGTTGAGCCTATTTCCAGCCCTATTTTTTTTTGCCTTTTTTGACCTGGAAAAGTGTGGGTTATAACTTCATGCCGAAAAAATGTTTTTGCCCGTAGGACATTCATATTTTCAGGGATTGTAGAGCTCGAAAAAAAAACACTTTCTGTCGACCACTTTTTCCGATTTCAATCGGGGGGCAGAGTTACGGAGCTTCAAATGTACCAAATTTGGCACTTTTGGAACCCTGTATCTCCGAAAAAACTCAATATTTGCTTATGAACTTCTCACCAGCAATAGTCCTCATCGAGGGCTACAAATTATATTATGGGGGTGACTTTCTATGTGCATGGGTTTTCGGGCTATGGCTGCCTAAAGTTCTGAAAATCGTTTGTAGACCAATCTTAAGATACCTGGGGAATTGGCAAAAACTCAATTTCCAAAAATCTAATGATGCAGAAATGTAAAGAAAAGAAAAATCTAAGTTTTGAGAATTTTCTGGAATTTTCCAGTGGGAAATATGGATTTTCCAGGAACAACGAAAAACATCGATTTTTGCATGTTTTCAAATGGGAATTTTCCGGCTTTTCCAGTGGAATTTTACAATGCCCTATATATCACAGATAGTAGACTATATGCCACGTTCTTTAAACCACCCCACGACTCTTTGAGTCTAATAGTTTTCTTACAATAATTGCTCAAACTTAGACTTACACGAAAATTCCAAAATCTTAAATCGGTCATAAGTCGACCTACAGATTTCTCACAGAATAAGTCCGGAAGATTTATTGTGCGTCTTAAGATCCTCTACAAAACGACCGTAACAAAAGTTGGCTACCTAATTTATTTTCTCGCGAAAAATCAAAAAGCTCGTTTTGAGAAATTCCTGAAATTTTCTCCAGCCGTAAGTTGATAACTTACAGATGTCTGATAACCATAAATGGATTTGGATGGTAAAAGTACTGAGGGAGTGGTACTGAACATTTTTCCTAACTATTACAAAAAATTAAAATTTTCCGGATTTTCCTAAAAACTTCCAGATGTCTTAGATAGAAGATTAGAAACATTTTTTACCACTAGAGGACTCGAATCTATTTACAGGTTTTCCCGGAATTTCCATATAACGGTTTCATATGCATGGTGAAAAATTCCTGTTTTTATGATACCAAAAGTTAGGTAATTTAATTACCTATCATTTGATATATATCTCAATCTCCTTCCTCTTCAAACGGCTGAGCTAGAATTTTTACCGTTTACCAACTATACGATCATTTTTCTAGTAATTTATCTTCAAATGTATTTTCGATTTTCCTTAAATTTTCCTATTATCGGTTTTTATCATTATATTTTCACGGGCTTTCCCAGAATGTTCATTTAAAGTTTTTCATATGAAGTCATTTCTTTTTATTTAACTTTTTCTTTTCCATTCAAAATAATGTAAACAATAAGCTAAAACATTGTTGGTGTTTGTTATTATCTTCTTCTTCTTTTATTTGTAAGTTGTTTATTATTTTGTTGTATATTTTAGTTCGACCTTGAAAATCAATAAATCGAAATTTACACAAATTGACTTTGTTATTGTATTATTTTTCTCCTACAATAAATTTGTAAGTAAATAATAAACGAGTATGTGATTCTGATCGCCTGATAACTATTCTCAGTAAAGAAGAAGAAGAAGATAATAACAAACACCAACAATGTTTTAGCTTATTGTTTACATTATTTTGAATGGAAAAGAAAAAGTTAAATAAAAAGAAATGACTTCATATGAAAAACTTTAAATGAACATTCTGGGAAAGCCCGTGAAAATATAATGATAAAAACCGATAATAGGAAAATTTAAGGAAAATCGAAAATACATTTGATGGTAAATTACTAGAAAAATGATGGTATAGTTGGTAAACGGTAAAAATTCTAGCTCAGCCGTTTGAAGAGGTAGGAGATTGAGATATATATCAAATGATAGGTAATTAAATTACCTAACTTTTGGTATCATAAAAACAGGAATTTTTCACCATGCATATGAAACCGTTATATGGAAATTCCGGGAAAACCTGTAAATAGATTCGAGTCCTCTAGTGGTAAAAAATGTTTCTAATCTTCTATCTAAGACATCTGGAAGTTTTCAGGAAAATCCGGAAAATTTTAATTTTGATCGGAAAATTCCGGGAAAACTGTAATAGTTAGGAAAAATTTTCAGTACCACTCCCTCAGTACATTTACCATCTATATCCATTTATGGCTATAAGACATCTGTAAGTCTTCTACTTTAGGCTGGAGAAATTTCCCGGAATTTCTGAAAACGGACTTTTTGAAGTTTTCGAAAAAAATTAATTAGGTAGCCATTTTTTGTTCCAGCCATTTTATAGAGTATCTTTGGGCGCACAATAAAGCTTCTGGACTTTTTCCGTGAAAAATCTATGGGTCGACTTATGAGCGATTTAAGATTTGGAAATTTTCGTGTAAGCCTAATTTTGGGCGGTCATTGTATGAAAACCATTAGACTTAGATAGTTGTGGTGGGGCTTAAAAGGAGTGGCATATAGTCTAATCTCCGTGATAAATAGGACAATGGTAAATTCCATTGGGAAAGTAGGAAAATTTCCATTTGAAAACATGCAAAAATCGACATTTTTCGTTGTTCCTGGAAAATCCGTATTTCCCTTTGGAGAATTCCAAAAGAGTTTCAAAACCTAGATTGAACTTTTTTTTACATTTCTGCATCATTACATTTTGGAAAATTGAGTTTTTGCCAATTCCCCAGGTACCTTGAGATTGGTCTGCAAACGATTTTTCGATCTTTGGGCACCCCTGGTTGGAAAACCCTTATAGATAGAAAGTCACCCCCATAATATAATTTGTAGGCCTTGGAGAGGACTATCGCTGGTGAGAAGCTCGTCGCGAAAAAGTGAGTATTTCCGGAGTTATAGTGGTCCAAAAGTGACCAATTTGGTACATTTGAAGCTCCGTAACTCCGCCCCCCGATTGAAATCGAAAAAAGTGGTCGATAGAAAGTGTTTTTTTTTCGAGCTCTACAATCCCTGAAAATATGAATGTCCTACGGGCAAAAAAATTTTTTCGGACCAAGGTTATAACCCACTCTTTTCCAGGTCAAAAAAGGAAATAGTGCTGAAAATATGCTCAAACGATCGGTGGTGATCGTGCGAACAAGAATCCGGTGAGATTTTTCGAAAATTCCGCCTCTAAGTGGATCAAAAATGAAAAACAAAAAATGAAAATTCCGGAAAATTCCGTCAAAAATTATGGCTGAAAATAGGCTCAAACGATCGGGGCTGGTCGTGCGAACAAGAATCCGTTGAGATTTTTCCAAAATTCCGCCTCTAAGTGGGTCAAAAATGAAAAACAAAAAAATTTAAAAAAAAATTTGCCTCCTGGTAATTCTGCGCGACTGTTACTTCGTCTGAAAAACGCCTGGTATTTTAGTGGAAATTTTTATGGATTTCTTAAAAACGCTATATCTCAGCCGTTTGAAGTGGTAGGCGGGTGGGATAGGTATCAAATGAAAGGTAATTACATAACCTAACTTTTGTAACATAAAAACATGATTTTTTTTTCCACAAATTTTTCAAAAAAATTTCCAAAAAATGGCTGATAATAGGCTCAAACGATCGGTGGTGATCGTGCGAACAAGAATCCGGTGAGATTTTTCGAAAATTCCGCCTCTAAGTGGGTCAAAAATGAAAAACAAAAAATGAAAATTCCGGAAAATTCCGTGAAAAATTATGGCTGAAAATAGGCTCAAACGATCGGGGCTGGTCGTGCGAACAAGAATCCGTTGAGATTTTTCCAAAATTCCGCCTCTAAGTGGGTCAAAAATGAAAAACAAAAAAATTTAAAAAAAAATTTGCCTCCTGGTAATTCTGCGCGACTGTTACTTCGTCTGAAAAACGCCTGGTATTTTAGTGGAAATTTTTATGGATTTCTTAAAAACGCTATATCTCAGCCGTTTGAAGTGGTAGGCGGGTGGGATAGGTATCAAATGAAAGGTAATTACATAACCTAACTTTTGGTAACATAAAAACATGATTTTTTTTTTCCAAAAATTTTCTAAAAAATTTTCCAAAAAATGGCTGATAATAGGCTCAAACGATCGGTGGTCATCGTGCGAACAAGAATCCGTTGAGATTTTTCGAAAATTCCGCCTCTAAGTGGGTCAAAAACGAAAAACAAAAAAAATTTAAAAAAAAATTTGCCTCCTGGTAATTCTGCGCGACTGTTACTTGATCCGAAAAATGCCTGGTATTTTAGTGGAAATTTATTATGGATTTTTAAAAAACACCATAACTCAGCCGTTTGAAGTGGTGGGTCGGTAGGATTGGTATCAAATGATAGGTAATTAAATTGCCTATCATTTGATGACATAAAAAAGAAGATTTTTCAATTCAAAAAGTAATCAAAAATTATGTGGCTGGAAATCGATGCAAGCAATTAATAGCATTAAATGGATAATTTCCATTTCCATTATTTCACATTCCAAATGCGGCGATCGAAGCGAATCCCAAAAATAAAGAAAAAGAACTAAAGTTTATTTATTTTAAATGAAATTTTCCGTTTTTATTCAATTCAATTCAAATGTTTTTCTATAATTTAATTTAATTACATTTAAATAAAGATTTAATTATTTATTATTAATTTTGTTTATTTACGTCTTCTTATATTTATTTTAATTACAATTTATTATATTTTTATTGTTATCCCTTTAATTTACGGTAATTTCAGTTAATTTAATTAAATTAAAACAATTTAATATTTTCGATTTTTTAACTCTTTTCGTAACGCAAAGATTTTTTTAAATTTAATTCATTAATTATTTTAGCGTTTTTGTTGAGACATCAAAACTGAGACGGCACAACAACATTCCAAAAGTGTAACCGAATGTAAATGGATTCCAGTTGGGATGTGTATTTTCTTCCATGTCATACTGCAAACTACTGTGAAAGAAATCAAAATAAAAATAATTATCATTAAGTTATTAATTTCACAAATGATGAAGAATTTTAATTAATAATAATTTTTTCATACCTTTCAAGCAAGCAAATTGTATCAGGCGTGCATGAAATTTGTAGGCAGCATTTCGATGGGAATTTCATTGATGGTGTAAAATTGGGCAAAAAAAAAAAATCAGTATTTCAGATCATTTCTCAAGTAAAAATTTGTGTTCGTATCGGGCGGCGACCATAATTTTTTGGCATCCATTAACAAAAAAACATTCCATTTACGACGACACTTATTGTAAATTTATTATTAAATATCGACATTATAATTTTTACACATAATATAATTACAATTAATTGTGTGTGTGTGTGTGTGTGTGTGTGTGTGTGTGTGTGTGTATATGTGTAATAATTAATTTTATTATAATCTTAATTTATTTATTTATTTATTTAATTAATATTATTTATTTTTGTTTATTAATTGCCTTAATTTATTATAATTTTTATATATATATTTAATTTTAATAATAAGATTACACATTGTTATTTTTTAAGAGTTTATTGTAATTTAATTAATTTTTGTTTCCTTAATTTTTTAAATATAATTAATTCATTAATTAATTAATTAATTATTAAATATATATTTTCTATAAAATTTTTAACTTACAATTAATTAGAAATATGTTATTTTTTTATGTGTGTGTGTGTGTGTGTGTGTGTGTGTGTTTATGTATTTTATTTATTTTTTTGACATAAGGCTCTCTCCCTAATTAAAAAAAAACAAAAACAAAAATTAAAAACCAATTAAATAAATTAAAAATTAATTTCAGTGATTTTGTGCTGTATAAAAATAAATAAAAATTAACAAACAACGGAATACTAATTTAAAAAGATATGTTAAGAGGAAACAAAAAATTCGAAAAACGAAATTAAATTTTCAAAATAGTATTTATTTTTAATTATATTTTAAAAAAATTGATAATAATTTGATATTTAAGAATTTGGTGATAGGGTGCCGTACAATGGCGCACCGGCAAACCGGCAATTATTTATTAATTTTTATCCATTTTTTATTATTTTTTTTTTAAATATATATAAAATGCCCAAAAGCTTGAATTTTATAATAATTAATTAAATTAATTAATTATTTAATTATTTATTTATTTATTTATTTATTTATTTATTGTATACCTAAAAAAGCCATCATAAAAAAATGTTAAATAGTAAAATTTAGCCAATTTATTACTGATATGTACCGCCTCTTTTCGTGATTTGCTTACACACCCACACACGCACACACCCACACACACACACACACACACACACACACACGGATTGATGAGATATGGCGTTCGGAATCAAAATTTAAACGTTTTCAAGAGTATTAAATATGAATCGCTGAATAGGTAAAATACTAAATTTAGGGCTGTGCCGGTAATAATAAAATAGTTATTGTGATGAATGTGACGGTTACCTGAAAAGAGGGAGGGTGAGGGTAGATGGGCGGATCAAAATCGTTACAGATTGAAAGGTTGATGGGGATGGGGTGCAAAGTGTGTGTGTGTGTGAGCTGAAATATACTATGGCAGAATTTAATCTGTCCGCGGTGGGTGGGTATATCGTATTGATTTCATTTAAATTTGATATCATGAAAACTCGCTTTCGTAAGAGAATATCGAACAAAATCGGTCGGCAACATGAAAATACGCTGTCGGTTCGTGTACGCAAGCGAATAGTGAAATCCGGGCGGGGGCTATCATGAAATTTTCCAATATCGTATTTTTTGTCGATTTCATTTACATTTGATATCATGAAAACCGCCTTAAAATATATAGCATAAAATAGGCCGCATCATTAAAATACACTGTCGGTTCGTGTACGCAAGCGAATAGTCAAATCAGACACCCATTTATGTGTCGAATAGATAGCGAATCAATTGTAATTATTCCATTTGTGGTTGGTGTTGGTAGATTATTCAAAATGAAAAATTAATTACATTGGGAATATATTGGAAATTATATGGGAAAGTGAATATTCGATAAAATCGAAAATTTCTATTGATCCGTAATTTCGAAACGAGGCGTGTATCGGATTTTATACAATATTGGAAAAAAGTTAATGATTGCCCCCCTCCCTCCCCCCCCCCCCCCCCCCGGTGAATTAAAACCTCAGAATATTAAACCACCACGCCCTCCCGCCCGTTAACTGACGATGAATTGCTATTCAGATTAGACAACGGTAAATGCTGCAGGCAGTGTGTAATGAAAAGGGGGACGCGGCACAATGTGTATGTCTCCAAAGACTATAATTAGGATTACGATTAGGTCAGTCGGTGGTGGTGGTGGTGGTGGATGGATCATTGCTGATGGCGGAATTTCACCATGAATTTTTTCTGGTGTACGATTTCTATTGAAAATGTGTTAGTGTAATAGAATTTTATTAGATTTGTAATTTGTATAATATTGCGAATGCATAGCGGCTGGTTTGTTTGCAGTTGTGAATGTTAACCCTCTCCCCTGTCGCCCAATGTGTTAAATTCCATTATTTAATTAATTAATACTTTCAATGGAAATTTTAAAATTTTAGTGCCTCAGCAATTAAATTAACGATTGCATGTGGATTGTTTGGGTGGATGTCGGTGTGTGTGTGTGTGTGTATGCGTGTGGGTGTGTGTGTTTATCTATTAATAATTAAAACTAATTAATTCCATTGATATCAATTTGTTATGGACCAATTGAAAGATTAAATGGGCATACAGGCGGCTGCGGTGGGCGGTGGGTAGGTTTAATGTTTAGGTTTACTGTGTTTTTTTTTTTGTTTTTGGCGTATACATTAATTTTTTTACAATTAAATTACATTAAATTTTAATTATTTTGTTAGTAATTTAATTAAATTATTAAATTGTTATTTATTTTTAAGCTTTTTTTTTAGTTTTTAATTTTGTTTTGGCAAATTAATTTTTGTTTGTTTGTTAAACTTAAACTTAAACTTTTAATTTATTATTGTTTTATTTTTTTTTTGATTGTAAATAAAAATAGAAATAAATATTTTTTGTTTTAATAAATTAATTTTTGTTTCATTTCATTTAATTTTTTGGTTAATACAAAATTAAAATTAATAATTAATTTTTTGTAATTTTGAAAAATTGAGTTACAATAATTTAACAAAAAAAATATAAAATAATTGTTTTATTATTTGTTGGTTGTTGTGGTTTCTTCGTTTTGGGTGGCTATATGTGTGAGCAAACACCTTCCCCCACCCGTTCCCCTAGTTTCACATTTTTTTTTTCTCTTTTTCCCCGTGTTTAAATTATTTTTGTTTTTTTTATTAAAGGCAGCAATTTTATGTTTTTTTTTTTTATATATATTTTTAAAGCATTTTCTTAATTTTCGTTAATTTTTTTAATTCCTTGTTTTTTAGTTGATATTTTAATTAATTTATTTAATTTTTATAATAATTGTTTTTAACCTAAACACGACCGCGACGACGACGACGACGACGACGACGACGACGACGACGACGCGAACGAACATCAATTTTTTAACAAAATAATAACCGTTAAAATTATATGAAAGCAAAAATAAAAATGCAGTGACGGCGTGACGTGGTTGGTGGTGAACGGTAGTACACACACGCACACACACAATAAAAAAAAAAAAAAAAGGCCTACTTATTTTAATTAATTATTTATTTTTTTTTACTAACTTATTTTTTAATAAGGTACAATTTTTTTTTTAATTATTTTAATTATTTTTTTCTATTAACAAAAAAACGCCACATCAAATTCATTTTTCATTTCTCTATGTCCAACTTTGTGTGTGTGTGTGTGTGTGTGTGTGTGTGTGTGTATGAAAAAATATAAAAATTAAAATATATATTTAAAATTGTAGAGAAAAAATAAAAAAAAACAAAAGAAAAGCAGCACCATTTTTTAATTAACATTTTTTCTAAACAATAAAACACATATGAATTCATTTGTTTTTTACGTAAAAACAAATTACCCCGGCACTGCATTTTTTTTTCTTTTTATTATTATTATTATTATTATTATTATTATTATGAGCATAAATTTCGATTTAATTATAATTAATTAATTAAATTTAAACCACAAAAAATTAAAAAAAACAATTATCACATTTATTTTTATTTAATTTTAATGTTTTGGTGTTTTTTTCTTTATTTTTTTCTTAATTAATTTAATTAATTTTTTAATTAAATTTTATAAAAAAAAAATTAAATATTGTGTGTGTGTGGGTTTGGGCTTAATATCCCTCCCTCCTTGTTCCTCCCCCACCCCACCCATTTTCAGTTTTTTATTAGAACTTTTTCATCATTATATTTTAAATTAAGGCTTTTGCTACATTTAATGTTTTTATTAATTATTATTAATTTTTTATTTATTTAAAATTATTTGTAAAATAAATATTTATTTGATTTTTTTGTTTGGGCTTAATATCCGTTTTGACACACACACACACACACACACACACACACAAACACACACATACACACATTTTTAGAAATAAAACGTAAAAGACAAAAACCAAATGATGTGGGCGGAACGGTTTTTTGTTTAGGATACTCTGACGTTACGTTTAGTTTGTGGATGTTTTTTATTTCATCTTGTATTGTGTGCATATGTGTGTGTGTGTGTGTGTGTCGGTTTGTGTGTGTGTGTGTGTGTATGTGATAAAGTTACCACGCCTCCCACATTGTGTTGTATTAAGATAAATAGCCCGGCAGTGAGTTTTGTAAATTTCATAAGATTTCCATAAAAACATTCCCCTTCCCCATCACAAAAACAACGTCGTCGCTTCCTTACCAATCAGTAAATTGCCTGATGGATGTTGTGTCAGCTTATTTATGTAAATAAATTTGTATTGCATGTGTGTGTGTGTGTGTGTAAGTGATGACAGATATTAAAATATCTGTTTCATATTTGCTAGTACTTTTGTCGACGCGACTCATGTGAACGGGAATCGTCGATAAAGTATATAAGGGGTGGAGCCAATTTATAGTAGACGGCAAGGTATTTATTTATTAACATTCGATATCTCACTCACCACAATTAATTAATTACAAAAATCGTTATTGCGCGGATGTTGCTCAAATGTTTCAGATTTTTTGTTTTTGTAAAATATATTATTTGGAGAGGGGGGGGGGGGGGCGTGTAAGGTTTTTGCATGGCATTATGGGTACGGGGTGGCGTGACGGATGATGATAGTATTTGTAGTTAGTGTGGATGTGGTGGGTGTGTGTGTGGATGGTGGTGGTGGGTTTTGTTTTTACATTATTTTAATCTATTTTTTGAACAATTGTTTAAATTATTTACCTAATTTTTTTTTTTTTTTTTTTTTTGGTTACCAAATTAATTTAATTAATTAATTTTAAATTAATTTTAATTTTTTTTTCATAATTAATTTACTTATTGTATTTTTTTTTTTTTCATTTGGATTTTGATATTTAACACACACACACACACACACACACACACACACACACACATAAAAATAAGGCAATTTTTTAAGTCTAAATATTATATTAAAAAAATTGTATTTATTTTTAGATTGTTTAAATTAAAAAAAAATACAGGTTGTATTAAAAGAGTAACCGTACCGGCGACGACGACGACGACGACGACGACGACGACGACGAGGACGACGACAATCATAATAATAAATCCACATATGATATGACACATTTTGATTGAACAACCCTTTCGTTTAGGGGATATAATTTTATTGATATTAAACTATATGTTTTTATTTAATGTATTTATTGCTGGTCGTCGTCGGCGTTCGTCAAATTCGATAATATGCAAATTTTTAATATATAGTTGCCAATACCAATGGCGACCGGCCACATCTTCCGTGCCGCCATTATCTTTATAGTGCGCGCACGCGTCAACGATATCTTTTAATATAACCAACATTTTTTTTTTCTGTATTCTTTTCTCTCTATCACATTCCGTACAACAATGAGGGTAGAATTCTATTTTGCTATTTTGGGTGAAGGCAATGAAATAAAATATAACCGGTTTTTTTTTTTTTTTTTTTGCGTGATATTTGACACATAACATATGTATTATCTGTCAAAATTTAGCGATAGTTCACAGAGAGAGAGAGAGAGAGAGAGAGTAAGAGACGCAGCACCGCCAATATGTTAATTCTAATGTTAATTCTATATATTTAATTTAATTTAAATAAATGTAATTTTAAATTTAAATTAAAGGCACAAATTTTTTGGTTTTCTTTATCCCGTTTCCCCTCACCCCCTCACCCCTACCCACCCATTTTTTTTAATTATTAATTTTCAATTAATTTTTGTCATAATTTTGGCAAATTAGTAAATTTTTTTTCGTTATTTGTATACATAAATATATATAGGTGTGTGTGAGTGTGTGTGTGTGTGGGTATGTGTGTAGGCTCTTATAAAACAGATAATTAAAATTTTCATATAATTATTTTGATTTGATATGCAAAAGAAGGGGGAAAAAAAAAATAAAACAAAAGAACAAAACCAACAAAAAAAAATGGTTTGGTGCGAGTTCGAGTAGCGGTGGGATGTAAAAAGCTGACACTAACGTTTAATTTTGTGTGTGTGTGTGTGTGGTTATGTGTGGGTGTGTGTGGGTGTCATATAAATTTATTATTATTATTATTTTATTTGTTTTTTTTTTTCTCTATTTTAATTAATTTACATAAAAAATATCACATTTTTTTTGAATTAGTTTTTTCGTTTTTTGGCTGTCTAATAAAAACTTAGAAAAAAAAAAAAAGAAATTAAATTAATTAATTAACTTTTCTACGCGCCTACTACGTAATATAAAATCGTCTTCTGTACATATAATCAATCGTTGCGCAATTCTTCATATTAGATTTGGAAAAAATAAAAGATAAAATGGCTGCCAGTAAATGTCAAACTATTGAAGAAACTATGGGCTAGCAGTAGTAGTAGTAGTAGTAGTAGTAGTAATAGTAGTAGTAGTAGTAGTAGCAGTAGTTTGAGACGTTAACGATAATCAGTAGTGTTGTTTAAACAGTTAATGCAAAAATATACAATACACTGGGGTTTAAATGGTTTAATGAAAATAATTTAATACCAGCAGCCATATTTTATTAATTACGTTAATGTTTTGTAAAAACTATGCTATACTGTTGAAACCGGTACGTGTGCGCGCGCATCGTAGTCAATGATGTGCGCAAAAATAAATCCTATGGTTTCTATTGCTATAATGAATTTAATGATATGCTAAAAAATAATAACAATTATTTATTTTCATCCATTTATTTGCGGCGGTGCAGTTAACAAATAGAAATCTCTCTCTATCTCTATCTCTATCTCGCTCTCTCTCTCGCTCTCTTCCGCTCTCTCCATCTGTTTGTGCACAATTAATACCGCGACGCAACGACGCACGACCCCAAATACTAATGGTGATAATGATGATGATGATGTGCCATTCCGTTTATTGTTTTGTTTTCTAAACTATAAAAATATCGTTTATTAAATTAATTTAAATTAATTAAATTAAATTAATTAATTAATTAAATAAAAATTTAAATAAAAAAAAAAAGAAACCAAAAATGGCTGACCTCTTGTTTTTGGGTAAAATTGTTTTTTTCTTTTGTTTTTTTTTGTTTTTTTTAAATTATTGCTTTTGTCTTAAAAATTAAAAATATATTTAATATTAATTAAAATAATTGTAATTGTAATTATTATTAATAATTTATGATTTTTAGTCAATGCTACGCCACATAAATATTTTCATTATTAAATCTAATATTTTTGTTGAATAAAATATAATAATTAATTATTTTGTTAATTGTTTTTAATTCATTAATATATTATATATATGTATATAATTAATAATTAAATATTTAATTAATAAAAAAATTTAAATTTAAATTTAATTTTGGCTTAATTGGTATAAATGTAATAAGGCTATTAATAATTAGAATTCGTTTTTCATTTAATTATTATTATAATTATTATTATTATTATTATTGTAATTATTGTAATTATTATAATTATAATTATAATTAAAAACTATTAATTTTAATTTTAATTTTAATATTAATTTAAATTTAAATTTTTCTCACAAAATTTATTTTTAATAATTCATATTTTCACTACTATTTTTTATAAATAATTCGTTTAAGTGGTGGTGGTTGGTTGGTTGGTTGGTTGGTTGATTATTTTATATTTATTTAATTTAATTTATTTAATTTAATTATTTTAAATATATGTGTGTGTGTGTGTGTGTGTGTGTGTGTGTGTGTGTAAGAAGAGAGTTTTTATTATAAATTTATGATAGAAAAATTGTATTAGTTTGAAATGTATAGGATTTGTGTTGATGTTGCGTTGATGTTGATGTTGTTGTTGTTGTTGTTGTTTATGTTGATTGTATATATTATTTTGTTTTAATTAAATTAATTATATATATTTTAATTATTACAAAAAAAAAATTAAAAAAAAATATCATAAATTGTTGTTTTCCTTAAAAATAATGTTACACACAATTAATTTATTTATTTAATTAATTAATTAATTAATTATTTATTTTATTTTATTTTATAGTTAACAAAAATTTAATTTTGAAGACATTAATTTGTGTGATGTATTTTTTTAGGTGTGTCAGTGTGTGTGTGTGTGTGTGTGTGTGTGTGTGTGTGTGATTAATAATTAATTAAAAAATAATAAAAAAAAAATTATTTGTTGGTCCAATTGTTGTTTTGTTAATATTTTTTAAATAATTTGTTTTTTTTTCTTAATTTTTCTTAATTAATATATTTAATTTAATACTTAAATATAGTTAAAATAAAAAAAAAAAAACAAATACACATATTTAATTTATAATTAAATTGTGCATTTAATTGCGTTTTATTTTATTTATTTCATTTCATTTCTTAATTTTTTTTTGTTTTTTTTTGATTAATTAATCCTTAATTAATTAAGGAAAAAAAAAAAATGTTTTTTTCTAAATTTAATTTTATAGTATAATTAATTTAATTAAAATATCATATTTTTATTTATTTTTATTATTAATTATAATTAATTAATTAAATTTTCTTATCATTTTTTTTTTTCGTTAATAGTTTTATTTTTTCTTTTCTCTTAAAATTAATTTTAATTTTTAAATTATTTTTTTTCAATTTTTGTTACAAATTATTTGTGTTTGGTTCAGAGTCTTATTTATTTTTTATTTGAAAATTCATCATTGCGTTTTTTTATTTTAATTTGTTAATTTTAATTTGTTGTTGTATTTTGTTCTTCTTGTTGTTGTTGTATAATTTTTAATTAAATATTTATTTATTTGAATAATTAATTTAATTAATACCTGTTAATTTATATGGTTTTTTTTTCATTTCATTTTCCTTACAACTAAATATTATTTATTTTTTCTTTCAATAATTACAAATAAAATAAAAATTAAAAAAACAAAATCAAAAAATTCAAGGCAACTGTGTGTGTGTGTGTGTGTGTGTGTGTGTGTGTGTGTGTTTGTTTGTGTGGTTTTAAGTTTAAAACAAAACAAAAAAAATGAGAGGAAAACAGGGGAGTACACCTTTTTTGAGCAATGGAAATTTTTCGGTGGTATACGTGCACAAAAAAGGCGGTCGTCTGCGTCCGTCATCGTTGCTCGGTTCAAAATAATAAATATATTCATTAAAGGAGAGGGGGGTTGTGTGGGTTGGGAGGGGAACGGAACCAATGTAAAAAAAAAAGAAATTAAATTAACATATGATTTTCAATTGTTTTAATTTTAATTGCGAAATTTTTGATCTATTAGAACTTTGCATTAATAATGTCGATTTAGTTAACAGTTGGCGTAACTGGCGTTGTGTGCATTGGAACACACCGCGGCCATATTCTTTTTTTTTTTTGTCTGTCATTACTCTATAAATTTCAGTATATGTTTCGTTTCGTTGAAGTGTAAACAATAAAGTTTTTTTTTTTGCTTCAAACATGTCGAATTACGTGCCTGAAAAAGTTGTTTTGCCGGGAAGTTTAATAACTTTCTTTTAATTTGAAGAAAACCGCTGCCGATAGTTATCGATATAGTTGGTAGAAGCTTACGGTGAACATGCTCCAAATCAAAAAAAACTTGTGAACGGTGGTTTACACGCTTCAACTTCACAATCAAATCAGCGATATTCATTGCCAGAAGGTAATGCTGTGTGTAATTTTGTGGGATCAGAAAGATGTGGTGTATAACGAGCTGTTAAAACCAAATGAAACGGTTACAGCTGATCGCTACCGACGACAACAGGGCGAATTGGCAAAGAAATTGAACGAAAAACGACCATTACGATAGCTCAAAAACACCACAAAGTTTTATTTCACGATGACCAGGCCAAACCACATCGTGTGCAAACATCGTTAAGGAAAAAATAAAGAGGCTCGGTTGGGATCATCTTGATCACCCCCCTGTACTCTCCAGACCTTGCTCCTTTTGATTACCATTTATTCCGATCAATGCAGGTCAGCCACAGACAGATGTACGCTTTCGAAATGCTGAAGAAGTGCGAAAATGGGTCGATGAATGGATTGCGACAAAAGATGAGGAGTTCTTCAAACGAGGAATCAACAAACTTCCCAAAAGATGAGAGAAAGTCATAGCTAACGATGGGCAATATTGATTGGTTGATGTACTCAATCATTTTGTTATACAAATAAATGCCATTTTCAAGCCAAAAAATCGACATTATTAATGTAAGGACCTAATACAATACATAGACATGTGACACGGACACGCAATAGCGTTGCTTGAATTTTTTATTTTGACTAGACGTGTCTGTACACCACCACCAACCGAACTGTATAAATTGAATTAAAAGGATCATTTTAGTTTATCGAATTTCAAACCATTTTGCACTTTTAATTTATTTATTTATTTATTTATTTATTTATTGAGTTTGACAATGTCACACAAATACAAATATTTTTTATATTTCACATTTGTTTGGTTGACGACGCCATACAAACGAACCAAAATGATTGTAGGGGGGGGGGGGGGGGGGGG
Source organism: Bibio marci (assembly GCA_910594885.2). Taxonomy (NCBI): domain Eukaryota; kingdom Metazoa; phylum Arthropoda; class Insecta; order Diptera; family Bibionidae; genus Bibio; species Bibio marci. Next base: position 3,015,885 of record OU343119.1, on the reverse strand, counting down.
GCGAAGAAGACAAAATTTTGACAGTAGACAAGTTGTACGCGGCCCATCAATCAATTTGCAAAACAATATCAAAATCAATAGATTAAAATTAATGTTTGGACACACGTATTGCGGGCATGGAGGTGGAGCCTGTACCGCCTAAAAAAAAAAAAAAAAAACCGGTTGAATGGTAATCCAGAAGAATAGAAGAATAGCCGAGCGCTGAACAGCTATGGCTAAATGCAATAAATTGTGTTATAAGAATTCTTAAAATTCGGAATTGGAAGACATTTGTTTTTCTGTAATTTTTAAGTAAACGCCCCACGTCTACTATATTTACTATATAAACGCAACGCCACTGAGTTACACGTTTTTTTTTTGTTTTTTACTGCTGCTGCTGCTATTCGCGATGGGCGTGTCTTACAAAATCGTGCATGAAATTTTGCGAAAATTTAATGGAAACATGTGTGCGGGGGAAGGAGGGATGTCAGGAGGAGACTCCATAAAATTAATTAATTTTTAGTTTTATGTATCAAATTTAAAAATGGATGTTGTTTTTTTTTTTGTAGTGATATATGTGTGTGTGTGTGTGTGTGTGTGTTTAATATAGTATTGGATAAGTTTTGCTATACATCTATTAAAGTTAACATTTATATACTTATTTTAATTAATATTAAATAATTTGTCTGTGTGTGTGTGTGTGTGTGTGTGTGTGTGTGTGTGTGATTGTAATTGTCATAGTTTTGTGTGTGTGTGTGTGTGTGTGTGTGTGTGTATATGTTTTTAATTAAAGCAATATATATATATTTTAATATATGTGTTATTCTTAAAAACTATTTAATTCATTCATTTATTATTTATTTTTTTATAAAAAATAATTCTTAATTAATTAAATTATTTATTTTTTTTTTTTTGTTAAATTATTATTAATTATTATTAATTAATTAATTAATTATTTTTTTTTGTTTTTTTTTGCAGCTACCCAGAAATATACAAATAATTTTAGTTATAGTGATTTTTTTTTTTAAAATTAATTTTAATTTAATTTTAATTTTAATTTAGTATTTTATTAAAGTTTTCTCTGCTTAAAATTATCCTTTTAATTTAATTATTATTTTTTGCGAAATTTTTTTTTTGTTTTTATAATTAAATAATTGCTTTTAATTTTTGATTTGATTTTGTTGTGTTGTGGTTGTTGTTGTTGTTTGTGTTGTTGTTCTTGTTGTTGGTTTTTTTGTTTATTCATTTAATTATTTAATTAGTTATTTATTTAATTCTACACACCAAAATATTAAAATAAAATTTATAAAAATATTATTTTATTGTTAAATATTCCTAATTAAAATATATATTTTTTAAATATATATTGTTGTTATTAATTATTATTAATTAATAGTATTTATTATTTTATTTAATATAAATTGAAAATGTTTTGTAGTGGTTGGTGGTGGTGGTGGTGGTGGTGGTGGTGTGTGTGGTGGTGGTGGTATTTTTTAATTTTTTTTTTTAATTTTAATTTGTCTTAATTTTTTGTTTTATTATTTTATAGTTTACATAGTTTTTATATATTTAAATTTAAACTAATTAATTAATAATTAATTAAATATATTAGTTTGCTATAAATTAAAAAAAAAAAAAATTAAATTAAATTAATTATTAATTAATTATTTAATAGTTTTTTTTTTTTTTTTATGTCAAGACGGCGGCGGCTGCTGCTATACAAAATGAACTTATCACACTGACTATACACATACGTTTTTAGTTACAATAATATTTTAATTAACAAATATATTTAGAATTAAATTAGATTTTAATGATGTTTTTTTAATATATAAATATTTTCGAATCTATTTAATTATTAAATTTAATTTTTTAAAATTAACAAAAAAAAAGCCACTCAATTTTCACAGCACAGTTTTCGTGTACGTGTTAAATACAATTTTTTTTTTTTATTTTTATTTATTTTATAAATTTGTTGTTGTTGTTGTTGTTGTTGTTGCGAATAGTTTTGTGAATAATAAAAATAATAAATTAAAAAATAATAAATAAATAAATAAATAAAAAATAATAAATAAATAAATAAAAAATAATAAATAAATTAATCATTACCCGTTTTTAAATATGTCCATTGAGTAATTGTTGTGGGGATGGCGGCGATGGCGGCGGTTCCCCTCATCGGAACTAAAAAAAATATTTTAATAATTAAGTGTAATTTGGAAACATAGGCACACACACATTTTCTAAGCAGTAATCTCCCAGTCCATATTTAAATCAAAAACACACAATTTGGTCAAAAAAACCTTTCAGACAATATGGACAAGGTCGTACAGTGAAATAAACTGTGTAAGACCAGTATCCTCAACAAAATTGCGTCCTTGTCGACTTTGGCCATGACATGGATGGCATACGGGCGGAATAAAAACTCCAACAGAGGAATAGTAGCCGATATATGGTAGCACAACGGTTCGAATGTCAGGGTCCCTATGTACTCAGAACACGATATTTCACAAATATCCATGAGATATAGATACATGCGCAGTAGAATGCAGGGGATACAGAAATGTGGAGATATATATTATGTCAAACGGTGATTATGGCCAGTTAATAAAACAAAGTTTAATTTGAGGTTAATGTACTGTGCTGTAATAAAAATAATAAATTGATGTTACTATGGACCACGCGGATCGGATCGGGCATCATCAAGGGTAAAGAAAAATCCAGGGAATCGGTTTGTAAACCTGGAACCGAACTTCAGAAATAAATATTGGCTTACTCTACGCCCGCGGGGTGTGGCTAACAAATACCAGACGCTTCTGTAAACCAAAAACATTGTGGGCGAACCGAAGAATGCCATAAAAAGTGAATCGCAAATTGGTTAAAATAACTTACGCGGTATGTTTCAGGTCCAAAAAAAAAAAATTCACAAACCCAACACAGAGAAGAAGTGCAAATTCTACAGCAAAGTAGATAAGGAAACAGCAGCACATCGAATATTTTGCGAATGCAAGGCAACCCAAAAAGAAAAAAGATATTTCGGCACAAACAATCGTTGCGACACAAACGCCAAACAAACATATCTTTAGTGAACTTAATAAACTCCATCACAGAATTGAAACTGGGAATTTTGAATTTCAAATTAACCAACCTTTTGGCGGTACACAATAGATGCTATGGGACGCCAAGAAATTTATACTCTCGTTACTACATCCAGAATGGGGGGTTTTTATTTTATCGTTAAAAAACCACCCGCCCAAAATTCTATTGGAAGTGAGCCCGATAAAAATTTTATATTTTCACACACTTTTAGTGACACTTAATTGGTTGTCGGGTACATATGACCGATGATCAAATGTGTTAACTATACACATTAAAGTGTATGTCACATTTGGTGGTGTGGTCAAAGTACAAATCAATGGAGTTTAGATGAAGTGTACGGGAGGTAGGGGGCTGGAAAGAACATGTGATGCTTACAATTACCGATTGGAAGACGTTAACTGTTGCGCTG